>JARWIR010000022.1:8129562-8729562 GCA_029959085.1 Nemophila menziesii | reverse complement strand
GATGTTTAATATTACACATTCATAGTTAGTTGTTGAAGGGTTTTGCGGCGTATGAAGGTTGGAGATTAGGCGTGAGTTTTTCTTTTCATTTTGACCTAATAGATTTTGAATACCGTGGGCCTGAGCATAAAAGACCCAACTTGCTAACTAAGGTCCACACCGAGGCCCATGTCAACACAAAAAAACAAAATTTGATTTAATTTTAGGGTAAGTCTAATAAGAAAACTAAATTGTTCTTGGGATAGGTTCCGTAAAAGTTCATATGCAATAACATACTTTTTTGAGCTAATTTTTCAAAGAATTTCTAGTGCAGGCTAGATATATGGGATTGGGCTAGATCTATATAACACATATGTTATTTGTTTATTACTACAAGATATACGATCAATTAATAAATTTTTATTTTTATTAATCTTGACTTAATTTAACTTTTATTTTTAAATTAAATAAATATATTTTTGATTTAAATGAACATATCATTTTCTGTCCAAAAAATAAAAATGTAATTACTCTTTGTAAAAGGGATAGATTTTTTTCCAAAAACTAATAATCTAGTTTCAATACAATCGATTTTCATAGACATCACAGAAGAATTACAGATTGTTAGAAGATTTGTCTGCGCTTGCATTTTCTTGTAATCAAAGGTAAAAATTGTGAATGAAAAATCATTTTGTATTTATTAAACAATTAATACTATAATTTTTATTATTAATTTCTATTTATTTAATTGATACTTAGCATTCATAAATAGGTTTTAGTTTACGTTCATGATTTAATAATATTTGGTACTAATTCGATTATGGATTTTGAAATGATAATGTTCATATGTTGTTAGCATATAATGTATGATCTTAACATGTAACATGTCTTCAATTTGGAATTAAAATGGAAATTAGTCACACTAATTGGATAAATCCAATAGTTAATATATATTAAGTTTTTACGGTTGTTAATCTTTGATGTAGTAGAGATATATTATGTGTTTATATGTTGTATGATGTAATTAATTGGATTTTAGTGTAAATAGTGATGTTAGCAAGGATTTTATGGGATTAGTCCCATCAAGAATGAATGATATGTTTAAGGATAGAGATATTTAGAGAGAGAGAGAGAGAAAGCATGTATAGGTTTGATATAGTATCGTACACGTATTCCTTATGGTTTTTGGAAGTTGCTTATATTCTCTCGCACTATAAAACAAACCCAATATTTTAAAATAATATCATTTCAATACAATGGCCTCTCAACATAAAATTAAACACCATGTTTTAACTTTTTCCATATTCTCGTCTGGTTGTGACAAAAGTAAACCATAAATAGTACATTTACCCTTTTATGATTCGTCTCTATACTCAAAACTTTTAGGTGCATGGTATAGTAATTAAGACTACATTGCATTAGAAAATTGGATTCTCAAACAACGTTGGTATGCTTGGAATACTAAAGTATGGGTGGTAGTCTGAAGTTTTACATCGAGATTCATGTTATTGACATGGCACAAACTTTGATGGTGTGATTGGTGATTCTATTAGGTTCCCTAAATTCACTCTTACTTTATCTTCTTTCAATGAAACCTTATTCGAAACCATCAAAATGGAAAACACTTCGTTAATGTTATGGTTATGCCTTCAAATCGATAATCTTGCAAACAATTATCCGTGCTAACTGTTTTGACAAAGGATAGAGCTATGTACAACATTGATTTAGCCGGATTGACATTTTGGCCCCCGAATATTATCATTCTAGAGATAATCGACGGGGTAGAGCTAGGAACTCTTGGTGAAGATCCAATACTTTCCAGTAAAAATGCTGCAACATATGTAAAGGCCCGTATAAGGGGTCGAAGGATTCACTTTCAATGTTAGGTTAATTTTTCATGAGAATTATATACATAGAATTTATAATAAGTCCTTCTTTGACTGCTTAATGTGTATTAAGCAAAAGTAATGGCATGATGGGATTGTAATAGAAGTTGATAGGGTACATGCTTGATGGAATAAATCCAATCACATTATAAGATGAGATCGTTCCCATACAATAAATGTTATTGGGATGCTACATATGCCTTATATATTTAAGTAAAAAACAAAAGGTAGTGGTTCACAATGGACAATGTACAAATCTTGGAGATAGTATTGTCACCTAGCTTTGGCTATATTTGTCAAAGGCACGTGATTGACAAGAAGTGAAATGCTTACTCATGTCATCGGTCAAATTGGATATAGCTAAAGCTCATGACCAGTTCTTTCATGCAATATGAGACTTTCTGAGCAATAATAATGTTATTATTCTATATGTTTCGGCCTATGATAAACATCGTCTGCGTTGGTGAAACAAAAATTTCAATATAGCCCTATATTCTAATAATCATAACCTTTTCTATAATTTTATAACCAAAACTAACACAAGAAATGGGTCTATATTAGCCTTACCATTCCTAAAAATTATGATTAAAAGATCATAGCCTTATAAACTATTAAAAATAATTTTTTAAATAATTTTATTAATAATATTAACACAAGAAATAGGTCGGTAATCGCCTACCCTTCCTGAAAATTAACTTTCTATATGAGTATAATCAAAGTTTCATAAAAAAGTCCTGAGAGATATTATGATTCAAGAAATTTAAACTATTAGGAAGACGTCTCGTTTGATGATATTCCAAAATTTAAGGTATACCATTCATTCTCTTAGATATGGAATCTTAGTGGTCAACATTTCAAAGACTTTGTTGTCAAAACTCTTAGATTTAGATTTGAAAGATTATTTGAATTAAAGAAAAAATACAATTTAAGTGCGGAATATGAAAAACACAAAAAACTAATCGTGGTTCAGCCAAAAACTTGACCTACATCCACGTTAAGCTCCAATGAGAGTTGCTCGATCACTATAACACCTCAAGTTACAAGTTTTAGTACAAATGTCAACCTTATGACCACATTCACCGTATGATTATGCCTCTACCCTGAAATCTCTAGCCTAACAACTAAGTTGAAGGCTACCGAGTGAAGAATCTAGATTATTCTCACATATTACAAGAAATATTACAATATAGTGGCTAAAACTATCATAGATCGAATGCTAAGGTCTGAGACCAAAAGTTTCAGAAGAACTAGGATTTGAGAGAGGGAGACAGAGGAGAAGAGAGAGAGAGAGTTTCAGACTAGACTAGAGAATGAAGTAAACTACATCTGCCAACAAAAGACGCTATTTAAATGAGACAAACAATAGGGTTAATCTGAAGTATTGATGTAGCACAAGATCAAGGGTCAAAAGCGAGCCACATCGCCAAGATGACTTAAGGGAACAATGTCGTTTTGCTATGGGGTGCAATTGAGTGTCAAATATTTTGTCACAACATGATACACTTCACGAAAATATATATATATATAACTCCATATAAAATATTCCAAAATCTCCACCTTGAAGTGTATACCTCTACCTCCACCTCGAACTGCATCTCCACAAGGACATCATAGTGAATAGGCCAACTCATCATCTTCTCAGTTCAAGAACCTGCGAAATACTTAACCAATAAATAACAAGTCCAAGCAATGCTTGAACTTGGTATTAGTAACAATGTTAGTACCAAAATCTGCTGGATTATCCTCAGTTTCAATTTTAAGTATTTTTACATCACCATTAGAAAGAACATCTCTAATATAATGAAATTTAACATCAATGTGCTTTGTTCTTTCATGATATAAAAGGTTTTTACTTCATTCAATTTCACTTTGACTATCATAAAATATAGAATCTTTACCCTTTACCAGACTTGCTTCAAATAGTAAGCTTTGTAACCAACTAGCTTTTTTTGTTGAGTCACTTATAGCCACATACTTAGCCTCAGTAGTTGCAATGAAACCAAGGACTGAATTTGATACTTCTAAGAAATACAATTTCCCTAAACTATAAAACAATAAGAGGTGGTAAATTTTCGTGAATCTATATCACCTGCAAAGTCAGATTCCACATAACCAACAAATTAAAAGAAATATTATGATTACCATAGCGGAATCAAACTCCCAATGTACTGCTAACATAATCCAATACATGTTTTAGTGCACACCAATGATCAAACCCTTGATTTGACATATACTTGCTAAGAAGTGATATAGAAAAAGACAAATCTGGTCTAGTACTGATCATTGCATACAACAAAGAACAAATAACATTTTAATAAGGGTCTGAGCTAATTCTTTCCATTTCTAACTGAGACTTGGGGTACTATTGCTTAGACAAGACAAAGTGACTAGCCAAAGGGGTCGTTACTAGTTTTCACTTTAAGCTACCAAATTTAGAAACTACATTTCTCAAATAAAGCTCTTGGCGAAGCTTAATCATGCATTGTTTCCTAATTTTGTTAATAACCATTCCAAGTATCTTTTTAGTCTCACCTAAAATCTTCATGTTAGACTCATTACTCAGTTTATTTTTCAACTCAAAGATGCACTTAAGAGATTTAGACATAATGAGCATATCATCCACATATAACAATAAAAATAAATAAACTTCAGTTTTAACAGAAATATAGAAACAAGAATCATACTCAGATCTGGAAAAGTCATATTTCAACATAAAAGAATCAAATTTCTAATATTGTTGCCTAGGGGATTGTTTTAGACCGTACAAAGACTTTTTCAACAAATAAACATGTTTAGGATTCTTTTTATCAACAAAACCTTCAGGTTGCCTCATATATATAGTCTCATCAAAATCACCATGTAAAAAAACAAATTTAACGTCTAATTACTCAATTTCAAGATCAAAACAGGCATCATAAGAAAGCATAACTCTAATAGTCTTAAAATTAACCGCAGGAGAGAAAGTTTCATTAAAGTCTATGCCCTCCATCTGAGTATACCCCTTGGAAACTAACCTAGCTTTATACCTAGGTGAATCAGTATGAATCTTTCCCTCTTTCAACTTATACACCCATCTACATTGTTCAATTTTCTGTTTATCAGGGGGTTTCACAAAAATCCAAGTATTATTTTGATTTACGGACAAATTTTCATCTTTCATCGCATCATTCCACTTAACAAAATCACAAGACTCAATAACATCAAAGTAAGAGGTGGGTTCAGTAGTTATTACCTCTACAACTGCATTTAATGCAGTATATACAAGATCATCATCAGAATACCTTGAAGGAGGTCTTATATCCCTTATTTCTCTATCTTTAGCCAATTGATATCCTTGAAACTGCCCCAGTGATGACTCAGGGAGTTGATCATTGTCTTCAGTATTCTCAGGAGCCTCAGCTTTATCATCAACCTAGGTATGATTAACTAGACTTGCACTCTCAGGTTCAGGATCCACCTCTTTCTCAATTCCCACAGTAACTTGAGGCTCATATGTTTAATCAATTGCATCAATACATATAATTAACTTGAAAGGAAATGTAATTTCATCACAATTTCATCTCTACTAAAAATCATCTTAACCCATGTAGCATCTTTTTCCCATAATAAACTGTAACCCTTAACAGCCTGCTGATTTTGGTAACCAATAATAAAACACTTAATAGACCTTGGATCAAGTTTACCATCTTTAGTGTGTGCATAGAACCTGATTGTAATACCTTAGCAGCAGTTCGATATCCTTTGAAATATCCACCATAAGGTGAATCATGACAACCAGCCACAATCGCTTCAGTTTCTTCCTTTGGTATACATCTTCTCACCATTTGATCAGCACACACTTGTAGAGGAAAGGATCCTCCCAAAAGAATTGTCTAGCACGGTGAGCTAATCTTTTTCTTTCTTGATAAGTTGAACCTTCGGGAAATGAACCACTTACAATTAAATTTGCAATATCAGCATACCAAGGAGTATTTTCTAGGTGAATCGCGAATAAGTTCTCATCAGGAAATTCTTCTCTAACTACTTCAAGTCCACCATTTGATTTTGATCCTTCAAGACGCGATAGGTGATCTGCAACTTGATTCTCACGACCCTTTCTATCCTTAATCTCTAAATTGAATTCTTGTAGCAATAAAACCCATCTTATCAACCATGGTTTGGCATCTTTCTTCTCCATAAGATATCTAATAGCAGAATGATCTGTATAAACAACAACTTTCGCTCCAAGAAGATAGGAACGAAACTTATAGAATGAATAAACAACAGCTAGCAATTCTTTCTCTGTAACAGTATAATTAATTTGAGAACCATTGAAAGTCTTGCTTGCATAGTATAACGAATGAAATATATTATATTTTATTTGGCCTAAAACAACACCCATAGCTAAATCACTAGCATCACACATAACCTCAAATGGCAAATTCCAATCCGGTGGTAAAACAATAGGAGCTGTAATGAGTTTTTCTTTGATTGCTTTGAAGGCCACCATGCAAGCTTCATCGAAAAGGAATTTGGTGTCCTTCTCAAGTAAGTTACATAGTGGTTTAGAAATCTTAGAAAAATATTTAATGAACCTCCTATAAAATCCAGCATGGCCAAGAAAACTTCTCACTCCTTTAACAGAAACAGGTGGTGGAAGAGTTTTAATTACCTCTATCTTTGTGCGATCAACCTCTAAACCAGCACTCGAAACCTTGTGACCCAATACGATACCTTCTTGAACCATAAAATGACACTTCTCCCAATTTAAAACCAAATCACTTTCCTTGCATCTAATCAAAACTCTCTCCAAATTCTGTAAACACTTATCAAAGTCATCACCGAATACAGAGAAATCATCCATAAATACCTCAAGGAAGTTATCGATCATATCCCAGAAGATTGCCATCATACATCTTTGAAACGTAGCGGGTGCGTTACATAACCCAAATGGAATTCTCTTATGCTAATCTTCTGGTGCCACGTAAATTTGATTATATCCGGAATATCCATCTAAAAAGCAGTAATACTCTCTACCAGCTAACTTGTGTAACATTTGATTTATGAAGGGAAGAGGGAAATGATCTATTCTGGTGGCCTTGTTCAGTTTGCGGCAATCCATACATACTCTCCAACCAACAACAGTTCTTGAAGGAATAGATTCATTTTGATCGTTATGAACTGTTGTAATTCCTCCTTTCTTCGGCACACACTGAACTGGACTCACCCATTCACTACTCGAAATGGGATAGATAATCCCTGCGTCTAACAGCTTAATAACCTCTTTCTTTACAACTTCTTCATGGCTGGCATTAATCTCCTTTGACCTTCAACTGAGCATGCATTATTGTCTTCACGAATGATTTGTGTTGACAATAGGAGGGGCTAATGCCTTTGATATCGGCAATAGTCCACCCTATCGCCTCTTTGTTCGGTCTTAACACACGCAACGGTTTATCTTCTTGAGGACCTGTTAAATTTGCTGAAACAATAACAGGTAGAGTTTCATTAGTACCTAAACACGCATACCTCAAGTGTGATGGCAAAGGCTTTTCTTCCAATTGTGGAGGATATTTGATTGAAGGTTTCTTTTTAGTTACAATCTCCCCCGGTTCTCTCACATGTTCATAGGCTAGACGCCTATACTTTGGATTCTCAGAGTTAAGAGCTGCCACTGTTTCGGAAAGCTCTTCCATTAATTCAGGTAGATCAAGTGTCAAGGCTGCCTGCAAAACATCATCATAAGTAAATTCCTTATATACCTCTTGCGTGGCATGCTCAATTACATCAATTCGGAAACAATCCTCTTGAGAATCTGGAAACTTCATAGCTCGTAACACGTTGAACTTCACTACCTCGTCTTGGATTCGCATCGTTAATTCACCATTTTCTACATCAACTAAAGTACGCCCCGTGGCTAGGAATGGTCTTCCCAAAATAATGGGGACATTCCTATCCGCGTCATATTCAAGAATAACAAAATCAACGTGAAATACTAAAGTACCTGCCTTGACGAGGAATTCTTCTATTCGACCCTCGGGATGAGATCGATTTGCCATTTGCAAGACCATAGAAGTGGGTCTTGCTACTCCAATTTTCAATTTTTCAAAGATTGATTTGGGCATCAGATTAATGCTCGCACCCAAATCACATAGTGATTTACCTTTCCATTCTTCTCCAATCGATATGGGAATTGTGAAACTCCCAGGATCAAGTAACTTCGGAGGTAACTTACTTTGACATATCGCACTACATTCTTCCGGTAAACCAATCATTTCATTATCGCAATACAGCCTTTTGTTGGTGAGATCTCTTTTCAAAAACTTCGTAGACTTGGGTATATCTCTGATAGCTTCTAACAACGGAATATTAATACTAAGGCCTCTCACCCTATTGAAGAACTTTTGATACTCGGCTATATCACCTTTCTTTTGAACTCTAGAAGGGAATGGTGGAAGAGGATGACTTACAACACCATCTTTCTTTTTCGGAATTTCAACAAGCCTCTCCACTTCCTCAACTTCATCATCTTTATTCTTTTCCATCACATCCTTTTCTTTTCTAGTAACTTCTTTCTCTTTCATAACAGGAAAAGGAGGTGGAGGAAGATTCTTACCACTTCTGAGAGTCACAGCATTGCAATCTTCTTTCTGTATAGGATTTTCTGTGTCACTTGGGAGTTTCCCTTATGGACGCTGATTCAGTTGTTTTGACATGTTCGAAACTTGATTCTCTAACAGCTGAATGTGTGCCTCAAAAGTTGTTGTCTTTGGATTGACTGTGCATGAAGTTCAATCAACTTTTCTACTGTTTTTTGAAGGTTGTTTGTGCCTTCTTGTGGTTGAGCAGGTAAGGCTTTCTGGTTCATGGTGTCGTTATAATTGTCTTGAGGAGGTTGCCTCTGAACATAATTTCCTTGATTCTATCTCCCTTGATAATTATTCTGAGGTCTTGTATTATAGTTGTTACCTTGGGGACGCGGCTGATATGCGTAAGTCGGATTTGCTGCCCCTTCAGGATTTGAATACTGAAACCCAGGATGGTTTCTGTTAGGTTGGTATCCATTACCATTCGAATTGAAATTGCCTCTGTTGGAAACAAACATCACGGATTCTTGATTATTCTGACAATTCTCCCAGTCATGATCATTCAAACCACAATACGAACATCCATAAACTTCTTGTGCAACATTCACTTCAACCCTTTTATTCGAAAAACCTTCTTTTACATCTAACGTAAGTTGCTTCAATTGTTGTTCCAATGTGGTTTGTATTTTGTTCTCTAAGGAGGCGAACTTTTCTTCAATATTGACGTTACTAACTCCCCCTTTAACTGGTGTTCTCACAGTGTTCCAACCAACTTCATTAGTTACCGTTCTGTCCAAAATAATTCTTGCATGAACGGGTAAAACCTGTAAAAATGCACCACCACATAGTAAATATAAATCTTTTCTCGATCTCCCATCAAGACCGTTATAAAAAATCTTCAATTGTTGTTGTTCTGAAAGGTCATGATTGGGTACTTTTCGCAAACAATTCTTGAATCTCGACCAACTCCTACCCTAAGCTTCATCAAATTCTTGTCGGAAATGTGTTAACTCGAGTTGAGCATCTAATCTCATGTTGGATGGATAGTATCTGTCAAAAAACGCAGCCTGTAACTATTCCCAATTCGTAATCTTTCCCGGCTCTTGTGAATCATGTCAATCACTCGCTCCATCTATCACGAAAAATCTGAATGTAGCAAACTACATTTGTTCTTTTGTTACTCCTTGAGTGATGTATGAATCGCAGATTTGCATAAATTTTTGTACTGCGCGAATAGGATCTTCTCCGGGTTTGCCTCGAAAATTCCCGAAATTCTGAAATTGAGCTAACATACCCGAATCTGGACGGAATCTCGGATTAGCTGGGCCAATCCCAAGAGGACGAGCAAGGAATGGCTCTTGTGTTGGACCGGTAAGGAACCATGGATCATCTACTTGGACTTGAATTGGAGGATTAGGAGGAATAAGAGGTGGGAGTAAGCCGTTCTGGCTGTTCTGACAATTCTGACGTTCTGACCATTATCAACCAGAAGGTCATCCATCTCTCTAGATAATCTCTCTTCTAAATCTTGTGCTTCTTGTTCTTTCCTTCTCTTGTTAGCAAGTCTGACTAATGATTCAGGATTATCAAGGATCGGAGGTAATGTCTCAAGATCCTTAAAGAGTCTCCTTCGCATACACCAAACCTAAAAACCTGATAAATATGAACAAACAAAGCGTAAAACTGAAAAATAAAAATGCAACTAACACTAAAGGATAAACACAGGGGTCACACGCTACCGTGCCCGGCAGCGGTGCCAAAAACTTGGTGGTCCTTTGTGTGTTCTAAAATAAATGTAATAAGGAAAAAAGAACCACAACCGCAAGTGTGCGGTTGTCCCAAGTAATATATGTGATAATACAGATTCGTTCTCAGGGACGGAATGGTTGATTCTAATGCTTATCAGATAGTAGTTAATTGCACGTGAAAACAAGTAAATGATTTTTATAATGGTTATTTTGGTTTTCTATAACTAGGGCAAATAATTAAAATACTATATTAATGCAAGAATTAGACTAGACGCAAGAAAATAAAGTGTTTACGCAAGATGGGAAAGGCAGTACTTGAGAGATGCAAGGGTTTCACCTAATTATCATTCATTTCATGTCATGTTTAAGGGACAAATTGGTAAATATGCATTGGTCGGGATTCGGAATTCTCCTTACCCCCGTCAGGGTGGACTAAGGAGCTACTCTCAAGTGCTACAAACCCCGTCAGGGTGATTATAGTCCACTCTTAAGTGATTAAGTCTATTCTACCCAATTGGCCATAGGTTTAATTGAGCTCGTCAGAGTCTCTAATTTCTAACCTACACTCTTTACTAAGTCTGTATCTAAACCCCCCGTCAAGGTGATCCAATCTGCACTAATTGGAATGGCCTAGATACTAAGTCCTAATATTGAGTCGCGAATTCAATAAAAGTAAATAAAAGCAAATTAAAGAAAAATACAATTTACCCAATTTGATTTCAATTATTAAAATCCCAAATCCAAACACATGAAATAAAATCAAATTGGGATTAACCCATTATGCGTTCTCAAGTACTTAATGGAATTAGCTCATGCTAATGCGAAAAACTAAATTAAAAGAAATAAAAATACTCATATTGTTTTATAGAAATAAATAAAAGAAAAACCTAATTTCGGAATTAGATTAGTTGTGATTTGGAGATATAAACAGTCTCCAGCTTTGTAGCTTTCTCCGCTTCCTTGCCTTGACTTCTCTCTGATGCTCTGACTTGTAAAAAGTGAATTGTGTGAAAAATAGAAGTCAAAAGCCTTATTTATACTCTCAAAATCGGACTTGGACCTTAGGCTAATGTTTAAATGAAATAATAAAGGCCCAGGTCCATTATCTTAGCCCAAAATCCCGTAACTGACAACCTCCACTAAATCAGCTCTAGCCGGTTCGTTTCAACTCGGATTGACCTCATTCAAGTTGCTAAAGTTCCGTAACTCAATGAGGCACAATTTCTCTTCAAAGGTATGCGGCTAATTCTACTCTTAGGTGGCTAGAAATCAGCAATCTTTATTAGTTTTCCAGATTTGCAACTTTAAAATATCAATTCTTTCGGGATTTATCTTCATGCTTTGACTCCATATCCCGATCTTTGACTTTATTCTCAGATTCCTCTCCTAGCTACTATTAAAAACCTACAAACTTTTCACTAAAATACACAATATTACGCGCAAAAGTTTAATAAATTAAAAATGCTAGAAATTAAAGAGGAAACGGACTATTGCATAATTAGTCCAAAAGTCTATCAAAGTAGTCAAATAAACACCAAAAATGATGTCTCCCAAGGGCATAAAATTAGAATATTTAGGGAGACATCAATAGGTAGCACACCCAAATGGCCTAAGATAAGAGAGGTCAGGTGTTTGGCCTTTCTAGATGTGTATAAGGGATTTTAGGTCAATTAACATGTTAGGACTTCTATTCACTAAGTACATAGCAGTGTACAAAGCCTCACCCTAAAATTCTTTAGATGGGCCAGAGGTAAACAGCATATATCTCACTTTATCAAGTAAAGTCATGTTAATTCTCTTAGTCGTACCACTTTGTTGTGGTGTGTGCCTCTGTCTCAAAATGCCATTATCCTTGCAATATGAGTCAGACTCAAGATTACAAAATTATAACCTATTATCATTTCTTAAAACGTTTAAAGTTAAACCAGTTTTTTTTCCTTTAAGGACATCCACTCTCTAATTTTTAGAAAAAGTTTTATCTTTAGTTTTAAGTAAAAAAAAAGTCCACACTCTCCTACTATAATCATGAAACAAAGAAAGGAAATACTTGAAGTTACCATGAGCATCATACCTCTCAGAGCCCCACAGATCAGCATGAACATATTCAAGGCATGCTTGGCTTAAAACATAACCAATGTTGTTTACCCAAAATACAAGTTTCACAAAAAGGAAGGTTACCTATTGCATCTTTCTCTAGCGTACCTTGTTTGCTTATCAAAGTGAGTCCTTGCTGACTCATATGCCCCAACCTTAGTTGCCAAGGTTACATATTGCATATTTACCCAGCATACCTTGTTTGATTAGCAAAGTGAGTCCTTGCTGACTCATATGCCCCAACCTTAGGTGCCACTTTTCAGTGGTGGCCTGAGATACAATATTAGTAACATTTTTCATATAAGCAGATAAGTGACTCCCATCTAATACATACAATTCAGCAGGTTTAGTACCAGTTACCATAAGTTTGGAGTCCTTATAAACATGCATAACCATTATACACTTTAGAAACACAACCAAGATCATCTAATGCACCTAAAGAAACCAAGTTTATTTTCAAATAAGGAATATATCTCACATTGGTAAGCACAACAATTTTACCACTATTCCTTCTCAGTTTAAATTGAGCCACACCTTTAACCTCACATGTATGATCATTTCCTATATATACAGTTTTAGTATTAACTCCAATAATATCATGAAATAGTACAAGTATGGTGCACATATGAAAAGTACAACCTGATTCAAGTATCCAACTAGCATGTCAAGACATATTAGTGACATTCAATACCTCATATAAATCATCATAATTTCTAGGAATAAATGCTACATTAGAGTCATTAGCACTAGCATTCATTTTGTTTATAAGTTTAAAACAGTTATTTTTCAAATTATCAGCCTTCCCACAATGAAAACACTTCCTGGTTTCTTTAGTCGTAGAACTAGTGGTTTTCTTAACCTTCTTAGATTTAGCTAAGTCATTAGCCAAGGTGGTATATGTTCTAAGTTTCACAAACATGTTAGCACTTGTTCTTTTGAGGGACCTTATCTCATTTTATCTAGTTTTTAAAGCAGTGACAACTTGATCATAAGTAGGCACAGAGGTAGCATACTGAAAAACATCTTTAACAACTTGATATGCATCAGGTAAAGAATTTAAAAGAATCATGCATTTACTATTTTCTCAAAATCCATAGCGGTACCCTTAAGAATAAGACTCATTTTAGTAAACTCGTCTAAGTTATCAAAAATATACTTAGTCACATCCATATTGTAATTAAATAAAGAACCTTTCAAGAAAGAAAGATTAGGAGTTGACCTTGTAGCATATAGAGATTCAAGCTTACCCCATAAATCAAGAGCAGTATTTTCACCATCTACTTGTCTTATAACCGAGTCAGACAGGTTTAGAAACAATATATTGTATGCTTCTTCACTGATTGTAAGTTTTTTTCATCATTTCCTTGGGACATTCTTTAATATCTTTAACCAAATCCCAAGCTACCTTATGATGAGACAAGAGAACCTTTATTTTTTTCTGCCAAACATTAAAATCTATTTTTCCATCATAGACAGGCATCTCTATACGAGTAGTCGTCATTTAGGTTATTACAATCAAGAAATTCAAAGGAAATTAGACAAGTACTAAGTGGCAGTAACGAAAACTTCAAAGCAGATAAAGCTTTTAAAATCACAAGTATGTATATACCAACAAAAGGATATTGGAAACCTTATGTCTCCAAGATACCCTAGATTTTATAATTAAACAGTTTTGGAAAAATCAAAACCCTCAAGATCTTTCACAAATCTATTAAATATCAGAATAAAACCCTAGGAAAGGTTTCAACAAAGATAAAAAAATAGATTTTATAAAAGCTCGAATATCACTCTTATAGAAACTCTTAGATTTAGGTTTGAAATATTGTTTGAATTAATGAACAAATACAGATAATAAGTGCAGAATATAAAGAACACTGGAAACTTATCGTGGTTCAGTCAAAAACTTGACCTACATCCATGTTGAGCTCCAATGAGAGTAGCTCGATTACTATAACACCTCGGATTACAAGTTTCAGTAAAAATCTCAACCTTACAACAACATTCACCATATGATTATGCCTCTACCCAGAAATCTCTAACCTAACGACTAAGGTGAAGGCTACTGAGTGAAGAATCGAGATGTTTCTCACCTATTACAAGATATGTTAAAATATAGTGGATAAAACTATCACAGATCGAATGCTAAGGTCTGAAACCAAAGGTTTCAGAAAAACTAGGTTTTGAGAGAGAGAGAGAGAGAGAGAGAGAGAGAGAGAGAGAGAGAGAGAGAGAAGTAAAGTACACCGGCCAACAAAAGACGCTATTTAAATGAGACAAACAATTAAGGTTAATTTGGAGTGTTGATGGAACACAAGATCAAGGGTCAAGAGCAAGCCCCATCGCCAAGATGATTTATAGGACATGTGTCGTTTTTCTACGGAGTTCAGTTGAGTGTCAAATCTTTTATCATAACATAATACACTTCACAACAATATAAATAACTCCATTAATATATTCTAGACTCTTATTGCACCTCATTCATATCCGACTCTTTTGTCAAGTCGTCATTCATATGTGATATAACTTTTGATCAAACAAATTTCAAAATTTTCTCAATTTGAATTACTTGGTTCCTTATTGCAATGATGGTGATATATTGATCCAAAAAACAGACAACAACGTCAAAGGTACACTAATTTTCATTAGATAAATTTGTAGCAAACCCACTAGTTATCAAAGAATAAATTATTAATGAAAAACGATTAAAGTTTCAACTTTACTCTAAGCTTTTAAGGTGAAGTGATTCTATTGGTGAGAAATAGTTTGTGACGAAAAGATGGTGGGTGATGTTGTTGTAATATTAATAAGTGAACAGAAAGGGTTCCTTTGGTGCTGTTTGTTTTTCTGCCTCATCTTTAAAGTTTTGTTCCAATTGTGTTATACACGAGGAAACTAGTACACGAGATTAACAACCTTATTATTTACCCTTTCGGATTATGTTAATTTCCGAACAAATACAAATTATGACATTTTATAAATGAAAGATTGTGCAATTACATCACCCATACATAGGGATGTCAATGGTTACGGTTAAAAACCGAAACCGATGATAACCGAACCGATTAAAAACCGAATTATATAACCGTGGTTAAAACTATTAGGTTATGGTTTTGAAAAGTGTAACCGATGGTTAAATCCGTTAGGTTATGGTTTTTGATAAAAATAAAACCGAAAAACCGAAAACCGTTTATATCATATATATTTTCAACTTTTATAATAATTTAGGTTAAATTAGATATACTGAAATTCTAAAAGCAAAATCAATATACTAAATTTAACCAATTAAATAATAAATATGCAATTTAATCAAATACCAACACAATTTTTTATAAACCTTGTACTTTACTTTTATATGTGTGGTTTTATTTTATGAATTTAAATATATATATTAAATTATCATTTGAATATGGTTAAAAACCGCAAAACCGTTTGAAAAACCGGAACCGCATAATACGGTTATGGTTTTGAAAAATGTAACTAATGGTTAAAACCGTTAGGATATGATTTTTAATTATAAATATGGTTATGGTTATGGTTTTTGGAATTTTTGCAAAAAACCGATCCGTGCCATCCCTACCCATACATAAGATAAAGCATAGGGTACATAAATATCCAAAATATTTGGGATTAGAGCGTGAAAAAAAATAACTCGTCGATGATGAAGACCTTGCTTGAGGTTAATGAATTTAAGACCTTGCTTGGTGTTGTGAAGGTAAATTATTTTTTCAAGAATGATTTACCAAGATATAGTTGACAAATTCTAGAAACAAACCACTTTAAAATAATATTAATTTTGATAATGGAGTAGTGATATCTACATTGTTACATTATGAGGTCACTAGTACATGACGCCGGGACCTTGAGCTATTAGAGAAAACTGCCAAGGGCATGATAACCTTACGAGCGAGGATGAGTTTCTTAGATCGAGTGTAGCGTCTGACGCGGTTGGGCATCACTTGAAGAGAAGCACCCACACGCTTGAGGGGGTATGTCCGATCTACTGGAGTCCAACTTCGCAGTTAACTAGGTCATTTGTTGACCACAATCAAAGTTGCGGCATGCAACAACCAATGGGGCATGTTTCGAATTACGGGGCCTATCTCGAACAATTATTGACCCTTCACGATAATCTTTGACAGATAAATCTACCTAGGATTTAGGTGAATATCGGTTGGTACCAATGTGTTACCACTAGGCATATGCGGTGAGATTTTGTATTGCTCTATTTGACAAACTACGGACATGTTGGGATTTACAGAGTTATACCCGATTTGTGGCTTTTGTGGGGTGAGTTTGGGTCGACTAGTGATAAGCCAAAACAAGACGCCGACACCAACTTCGTTCATATAGGTACCGAGGGGCAAGACCCGAGGGGTTTAAGGTCAGATCTGAGAATAAGGAATATCTGCCAAAGGGGGAGGAATATCAAACTCTTCACAGGGTAGATATATCGAGGAGGTTAGAGTTATTCAGGGTTCTACCCAAAGATTATGATCGCTACTTAGCAGGAGGTTGTCATCGTTTGAGCCCTGAAATGGCTTAAACTACATACTCTTTCCTGCGTAAAGTTATGCACCATCTCCCTTCTACGAGCGCATCTTGATGCCTATGAATACCCCCATTCTGTAGCATAACTTCGTACACTCTATCTCTCTCTCTCTCTAAAAATTGTTTTGGTTATCATACAATCATATAAAACTCCGTGGATCATTTGGTCATAAGAATACCCGCAAACAACAATGCTAATATTGAGCGCCAGAATGCCATTGGGAGCGCACCTCCCTTTGGCCCTGACTTAGTGTTTAGTTCTAGGAAGCCTCGGTAACGTAGGTAAATCTTCCAGAAGGTCAAGAGAAGACATCTTGACGATGATCAAGCACAAGACATGCAGTAATTATCGAGATTCACTGTCTTGATACGTAATTCAACTACTTCTCTCTTTTTGTCGATACTTCTACTTTTCTGGTACTACGTTTGTGGCCTCAGATTAATCCATCAAGCTGATCGATCGGGTAGTGTTACTTTTATGTTTTATCAACTGTCCCGTTTGTGGGTAGATATTTTATCCTATTGAGATTACACATGGTGTTGACATGTTTGGCGAGAAGTGTATCACAGTAGGTGAATGAGGAAATAATGTATAAAACCTTAAGTGTTGAGGAAAGGATATACTTTTGACGTACAAAATCCTTGGCCAAAGGAGCACATTGTTATAGAGAAGTTGTATGATGAAACTGAACCACCAACCAGTGGTTCAGCTATACCTACCGATTGTATTGGTGACAATTAAGGTAGTCGAGACTCATATCCCAACTATACTTGCGAGTAAGAAGACGTAGAGTCATATATCCTTTCTAACTAGAACTATGAAAGTTATAGAGCCTTATGTCCACAGCTACCAAGGAAAGTGAACCAATGTAGAGGGTGTCATAGTATATGGACCAGTTATTGCAACGACTTACCAGTCCGTAGAGGCCTCTACCTGGAAAGTATTGAAGAACGCCTCTGACTGTCATATTCCCAACAATAATGTGGGAATGGCAAAAAGTATACATCCTCATATGTATATAATTACATATGTAGTTGATGGGGGAAGGGAAGAGGCGTATCAGAGGTAACTCCATCAAAGTATATGGAGCCTGAGTGGTATTCTAGAAATGCAGTCGGTGGATATACACTTGGTAAATAATGAAAATAATCCTTTGTCATGGGATATACTAGACACCCCAAGGCCAAGAAAATTTAAGCGAGCTTTGATGCCATCTTTCGATGGAGCTACAGATGCCAATGCCCATGTATACGCATAATAAAAGCATATGAAATTTGTTGCCTTGATTGACACAGATTATTGTCGAGCATTCTCCGCTACATTGGTGTTGTCCCCTAGTGTGTGATAAAAGATTAACACTCAAGGAGGATGACTTTATGCATGTATATGAGTCGTTGACAAGTAATAAAATTGATAAGTGTTGGGTTATTTTCTCCATAGGGACTATAAAAGTTACAATAATTTTGTTTCGCGAGTGCGTAATAATGTAAAGTTGCAAAGAAATAACAATAAGATAGTAAATATATTTGTTTGGTTTTGTGTAAAAGACTAAATTACAAATAAGATAAAGATTAACTAAAATACAAATAATCAAAATACTAAAGGACAAAAAAGTGGATGAGAAATATGCTTGAGTCTTGCGGGTAATCTTTTTAATCAACTATTAACTCATTATTTGGTATAAGGGCAAATTGGGATGTTCACATTAGCTGGGATTCAAGCATCCTTCTAAATCCTCTCAGTAACTTAGAAGGAAACCTTCCCCCATTAGAGGCCCTTCTTGGGTCACCCAAGAAATGGTTTCTGATGGTTTATGTTTTAACCCTTTTGACTACCTAGTTAGGAAAGACCTCCAAGTTCACTACCGCGCACTAGGCGCTTATAAACTATGTCTGAAATCCGACCCCCTCCCAGGTGTTAGCCAAAAGTCTCAAACTACATGATACTTAATCAAGTAATGCATATGCAACAAGCATAAATATATAAGTCAATGGAATTAAATAAAACCTCAATTCAATTAAACAATCAAATATCCCAAATCCAAAATAAGATAAAAATAATCAATTCGGGTTCATACTCATTGCAAGCCTCAAGCATATGAGGTTTAGTTCATACTAATAAACTGGAAATTAAATAAAACTAATGCTAAAATCATGTTTAAAAGCTAAAACAGAATAAATTTAACCTAAAGAATGACGGGAATCAGATGTTGAATTTTTGGGAATGGTGGAATTGGGTGAAAACCCTCTTCCTCTTCTTCTCTCCTTCTCCAGAACGTTTTGCTCCTCCATCTGCTGAAATATCTGACGTCTTCTCATGGATAATGGATAAGGAAGCTCATATAATGACCACAAACTGTTTTAGGTTCAAACGCGCTCGCTTAAATGATTTACTGATGGCCCAACCCATTTTTAGGTGTTGTATCGGTTCGGGTCATGGTGGAAGCAAATGACATAACTTCTTCATCTCAACTCCGAATTAACTTACCCAAGCTCTCACGCGACACCGACTTCAAGCTATTTTCAAATCAAAAGGACCAGGTCCAAAACTATTACCAATAATTTGTGGTGATTGAAACAATATGATGTTAAGATTCTCAAGCAAACGCTCTAACTTCCCAAAGTGACATTAAGCTTTGATTATGCCTTGGCTTGAGTTTTATCTTGAATTTTTGTACTTCTACTCATCATCTTGGAATCTTGTGTCAACCATGTACCTAAAAGATACACACTTAACACAGAAACAAAATCTTTATAAACAACAATATGACCAAAACAAGAGAGCAAGTTATAATATGTCGAATACTAGGGAA
This sequence comes from Nemophila menziesii, assembly GCA_029959085.1. Lineage (NCBI taxonomy): Eukaryota > Viridiplantae > Streptophyta > Magnoliopsida > Boraginales > Hydrophyllaceae > Nemophila > Nemophila menziesii. The sequence goes on along the minus strand of JARWIR010000022.1, from coordinate 8,709,928 downwards.
AAATCCCTCACTTAGGCCCAATAAACTCCAAAATATATGTCTCATGAATAAATTATCCATCACAAAAATAAAGACATCACCCAGGGATGGAAGACGATACAGGTTCTAGGTAAACACGATTGATAAGGGACCCGAGAATGGTCACTCGAGAAATGAAAGAGAATAGTATTTGAGAGTAGCTTGGAAAAGACAACAATATGGTAGTCCAAAACACGGTTCTAAGATAAGATTTACTGATAAGGATGCTGAAGAGACAAAATATGACGACGATACTTGGCTTAACTCAAAGGTCCACCAACAATATCAATACCGAGTATGTAATGATGTGATCTGGAGGGAGAACACGAATACCAAAATAAGGGAGTAATCAAACCCCATTTTTGTGCCAACTTCCCAAGGGTGAGTTCCGCGTCCAACATCATATGGTAAATGTGTCACAACAGCAGAGTTTGTTCCCTCAAGCTTATGTTGGACACTCATTTTCTACTTAAACTATCGACTTCAACAAATACACCTCTCTCCACTATAATTGACACTCTGGGTACTCCCTAAGAAAATTCTCTCTCTCTCTCTCTCTCTCTCTCTCTCTCTCTCTCTCTCTCTCTCTCTCTCTCTCTAAATTATTTTGGTTATTATACAGTCGACTTAAGTCTCCATAGCTCCTTGGGTTATGTAATCCTTGATAGAAAAATTGCTACTTTTGAGGGTCAGAGTGCCATCGGGAGCACACGTCCCTTTGATCCCGATGTAGTGTATGGTTTCAGGAAGGCTGAGAGAATAGAAAAGAAAAAATTATTTGATTGAAGATAGGTCTGAAGAAATCCACAAAGTGGTATCATGAACCCTTGGAAGAATTGAAATATAAAGCCTAATCAAAATCATGAAAAACTCCTAAGACACGTTGGAATTGCCACCAACCTGCTTATGTGGGCAAAAGAAAGACACAAGAGAAAGTACACAGATACAAGTTACACAACATACAAATAAAAAAGAAAGTAAAGAGAAAGCAGATTGTACACAATAAAGAAAGCATCAAGACATATCCGGAGAAATTGTCAAACCAACCATCCCCGGAGAAAAAAGAACATAAAGTCTGTCTGCTTTACAAGTTTAGTCGAGTACAAAACAAAGGAAGAAAAGAGATAATCCCATTACAGACAGTCATCCAAAATAAAGTACAAAAAAGCCACATGAGTAAAGAAATAAAATCAATTATCCAGAGAAGTTATTGGTCCATCGCCCATATGAGCGTCCGCAACTCCTCCTTTCTCCGCCTCTTTCTGAGTAATGATTGGCTCAGTCTTATATTCCTCAGGAGTATCAAGATCAGTTTTTTCTACAGATCCTACCCAAAATCATTTTAGGGAACATCAAAATCAAGCTCGGGAGGTGTTGAAATGTTGATAAGGTTATCTATCCTTGTAAAATAAGGATCAAGCTTAAGGAACTCATACCTAAATTGTCGATACCCCCGATGAAGACCTGAATGAATTGAAGGAATGTGATATCTCCCCATTTGTGACGATTTAATCTATCTTGGAGACATCATTTTAGGTGTATTTACTAGAGTATAGGTCGATTTACTCATGATTTAGTACACTTCCCTATTTCGTGTCTTGATTTAATTATTTATTATTTTTAGAACATATTGGGTTTAATTGTTTGTTAATTGTGAAGCTTTAAAGATATATAGTAATTAATTAGAGTCCAAGATAATTCTAAAAGATAAAGGAAAGATGATAAACATGGAAATTGAAGATAAAGGCAAGAAATATGAAAAAGGAAAAAATAAAGTTGCCAAAAAATCTGAATTCCAGCAGCTACGATCACAAAAGGTATTATATCTCAAGATTGGCTAGGAATTTGGAATAAAGGTCTACATCAAAGTTAAATATCTTTCCGAGACGATCAGTTTCAACTATTGGAACTTGTCAAACGGATAAGTATTGAAGCAGTTACGGCCAAAACAAAACAAAACAACATCAAAATCTTACCTTTTCTATATTTTAGGGTTACGAATTTGGGCTTGGAATCCAATACCTATCTTATACTCCAAGAAAAGTTTTAGGGTTTCCTATACCCTATAAATACACCCTCTTATCATAAGAAAATCATCCTTGGCCAGTCCTTAGGCAAGGAAGAAGCTACAACACAAGAAGAGAAGTCTGGAAGGAGCTGTACACCATATCATATCTTCTTCAACCTTCAATTCTGTAATTGTTTTCTTTTCTTTATTTAGTATGAATTAAATAAATTTAGCTTGAGTTTTAGCATATATGTATGAACCCTAGAATTGTTTGACATCTGTCTAATTTGGGAATTATATGTTTTAGATTGAATTTATGTTTTATTTCTCTGTTTATGTGTTTGATTTATAGTCTGTTTTCTTTGCGGATTGCAACCGTATAGAATTACCTTCATAGTGGTTATATAGTCATTAGCTAAGACAAATTTTAACTATAGAAACAACACATAACGTCTAGTGTAAGGATGGTCCGACAACCCAGCTAATCAAGATAGTCACTAGGGTTTGGTGTTATCATCATTAATCAATTGTAGGAAAAGTTTGCTTAGGACCTTATTGACACAAGTTAACCCTATTTTAAACTATCTAGCACAATTGAAACTGATTATTGGAATACTACATGATTCACCCTTACATGTTTAGAACGGCACGGCTAGTGGGGATTATTTGCTAATTACTTAGGCTAAACTATCATACTATCTTCTTTTCTTTTATTTACTTTTCTTGTCTTTAATTTATTAGTTTAATTTTCTCTTTATAAAAACCAAATAATAATCTATCCTTCTTTGCTTTATTATTGCGTATTATCTGTTGTAGCTGTCATATCTGCACTCGATAAATTGCATAAGTTCTCTCTAACTTTCGTAGTCTCTGAGGAACGAATCTTATTTATCATTAAAACTTGCATACGTCCTGTAATACTTGCAGAACCGTGCTCAGTGTAGGCTGTTTATTTGCACTTATTTTATCACACCAAGTTTTTGGCGCCGCTGCGGGGACTACATCGTTAGTCCTTGTGCATTTATTTAGTGCTTTTATTTCAGTTAGTTCTATTTTACGCTTTTCTTTTTAGTTTTGTCTTTACAGGTTTTCACAGATGCCGAGCCCAAGGAGACTTGATCTTCCCATCTCATTCAGAGTGCAACCACGAGGAATTCTCACTCCAGAAATCCAAGCCGCTAAATTTAAACCAGATCCAGGCATGATAGCGCAATTTGCGAGTCATGGACAATTTAGCGGTGCTGCACAACAAGATCCGGTCTGGTATGTTCAGAAATTTATGCAGATCTGTGACGCTTATATCACAAGAGGCGTTTATGTTCCAGTTCTTTTTGACCGGAAGTGCAAGAGATTGGTATGATTCCCAACACCCCGATGTAATTCCAGATTGGGACAAGCTTCAATCCAGATTCCTAGACTGATTCTATCCGGTTAGTAGACGATTAAAAGATATGTTGGAGCTTGAAAAATTTATGCAGGAAGACGCAGAGAGTGTTGGTGAAGCATGGTTATGTTTTAACGAGATGAAGGCGAGATGTCCATTCCATGTATCATTGCCAGAATATGCATTAACCATGTTCTATGGAGGATTCAATAACGAGTCCAAAAGAAGAGCAGATTTGTTAGGAGATAAAGGTATCGTTTTATTAGATCCTGAAGAAGCTGAAAATAGAGTAATGATATTTGTCACCCTTTTATCACCTCCTATGTGTATGCCTACATGGACCAATGATTTGATTTCTCTATCTGATGTCTCCCTAAATGTTCTAATTTTATGCCCTTGGGAGACATCATTTTTTGTGTTTATTTGAATAATTTGATAGACTTTTGAGCTAAAAATGCAATAATCCGGAATTTCCATTTTATTTCTAGTAATTTTGATTTATTAAGCTTTTGCGCGTAATCTTGTGTATTTTAGTGAAAAGTTTGTAGGTTTTGAATATTAGCTAGGAATGGAATCCGAAAGAAGAGTCAAAGATCACGAGATGAAGTCAAGACTTGAAGATAAATCCCGAAGATATTATTTTTAGAGCTGAAAATCTGTTTTCCAGGCCATAGATTGCTGATTTCTAGGCACTTAAGAGCTGATTTAGCCGCTGACTTTTGAAGAGAAAACATTCCTTATCGAGTTACGGAAATTTAGCAACTGATTTCAGGTCAATCGGAGTTGTAACGAAGCGGGAAAAGCCGTTTTAGTGAAGGTGTATCAGCAGTTACGGGATTTTGGGCCAAGAGTGGAATTGGACTTTTCTAATTTTCATTTAAACCTTAAGTAAAACCCTAATCCGTTTTTACCACTATAAATAGGCCTTTAGACCTCATTATTCAGCACCTCTCATTTTATTCTTCAAATTAAATCATCATTAGAAGAGAGCGTCCAGAGAGAAAGTCAGAAGCAAGGAAAAGGAGAAAGCTTAGAGCTGGAGAAAGTCATCTTCTCCAAATCACAGCCAAACCCGATTCTTAATTAGGTTCTATCTTTTATTTCTGTAATTGAAGAACATGAATTATTTCTGTTTTAATTTAGTTTTTCTTTTTAATATGAGCTAAACATTTAATAGTGCTTGAGAACGCATAATGGGTTAACCCCAATTTGATGTCATTCTATACATTTGGATTTGGGATATTTATTATTTAAATCAAATTGGGTAATTCGTATTTTTCTTTAATTTTCATTTTAATTACTATTATTGACGTAATTAACCAATGATAGGACTTAGTATCTAGGCTATTCCAATTAGTGGCGATTGGATCACCTTGACGGGGGGTTTAGGTACCGAACTAGTTAATGAATGTAGGTTAGAAATTATTTGACTCTGACGAGCTTAATTAAACCTATGGCCTATTGGGTAATTTACATTTAAACACTTGAGAGTGGACTATAATCACCCTGACGGGGTTTGTAGCACTTGAGAGTTGCTCCTTAGTCCACCCTGACGGGGGTAAGGAGAATATAGAATCCCGACCAATACAAATTTACCAATTTGTCCCTTAGACAATGTATGAAATGAATGATAGTTAGGAAAACCCTTGCGTCTCTCAAGAACTACCTGCTCATATTTGCGTTTACTTGCGTCTTAGCTTTTTAATTGCATTTATAATTTGTCTTTCATTTAGTATAGTTAATATCAAAAACCAAACAAACATATTTTATTTACGTGTTTTCATAAGTGCAACCAATCATTATCTGTTAAACATTGTAGTCAACCATCCCGTCCTTGGAACGAATCTGTTTTATCATTTATACTACTTGGGACAACCGTACACTTGCGGTTGTGGTTCGGTTATTATTTGCATTATTTTTAGAACACACAAAGGACCACCAAGTTTTTGGCGCCGCTGCCGGGGACGGTAGCGTGTGACCACGGTGTTTATCCTTTAGTGATAGTTGCATTTATTTTTATTTTTCAGTTTTACGCTTGTGTTTGTTTGTTTTGTTTTTACAGGTGCTTTATTCAGGTAATGATCAAGAAATTTAATTAAAGATGTATAGAGAACATTACCCAAATCCTGGTCCATTTGACTATTGGGAAGACTCTTCGGGACAACAACAATGGGGTAAAAGTTCTTACCAACAACCTTATCAATACCCGCAAGAGCAAGGATGGAACAATCAATGGATCGAGAACAATCAACAACAAACACCATATCACTATCAACAAGAGCATGAATGGAACAATCAATGGATCGAGAACAATCAACAACAGCTTTCATATCACTATCAACACGAGCATGAATGGAACAACCAGTGGGTTGAAAACATTCAACAACCTCCACCTTCACCACAAATTTCCCAGTTAGATAAATCATTAAAAGAACTCATGTGCTTATATGAACAAAGGCTGGAGTCAATAGAGGAAACTAATTCCAGTTTGAAAAGAATGCAAAAGATGTTAGATGAAATTCTTACTCAAAATGGAGAAATAGTTGAGGAGGAGGTGTTGAAGGAAGGTATTAGTTCTAGTGATATGACCATCGTGCCAATTATAAATGAAGACCACCATGTGGTTGAGGATCTTGTTAGCATGGTGGAAGAAGGAATAGCAACGCAAATCCTAGAAGTGAACACAGAGATTGCTATTCCTAAGGTGTATACACATGATCAAGATATAGAACGCAAACAAGAAGAGGTGGAGATCGAGGTTATAGAAAATCCAAAGAAAGAATATTATGAGGTAATAGTGGAAGATTGGGTTGAAAGTGAAGACGAATGTGAAATGGTTGGAGAATCAATTGAAGAATTAAAGGTTAAAGATAAAATACAAATTGAATATCCGCCACAAAAAGTTCACCAATCACCATCTCTACCACGAATCATTATTAGAGATGAAAATTTGGAATCACCTCCACTACCACAAATGATCAATATGTGTAATACAAGCAAGGTGCCACACCGCGAGAGCAAAAAGGCAAGGAGGAGCACCTACCCACCATATTTTAAAGACGAATCTGAGATTGAAACAAGGAATAAAAATAAGCTTATACCGTTGAGAACGGTTATCTACTCCAATGTGGTGGAAAATGAGTTTCGTCATGAAAATAAAAAGGCGAAACGAAGTACTTACCCACCCCCTTTTAGAGATCAATTGAATAATATTCAAAGGGGGAAGGTTCTAAAGCTTTTACATCAAGGAAGAGGCGAGTTTAAGCGGAGGAACACCGCAAGGGCCTCACTACCATCTTCATGGAAGGTAACGCGTCGAACTTAAAGACGTAATAAACAAAAGTGCTTCTTGGGAGACAACCCATGCTTTAAATTGCTTTCATGTCTTTTTAAATTTTTAGTGTAAATTAGAGTAATGGTTATTGATTTAGTGTTTATTTGTAAGAAATGAGGAAGGTTGGTGTTTTTGATGATTACAGGAGTGAAGGTCACGAGTTTGGGGTACCTAGAACAAAAAAGAATGAAAATTTTGGGTTCCAACACAGTAGAAACGGGGTACCGGTTTGTAGAATGCGGGGACCCGTTTTTGGTGTTGTACCCCATGTATCAAAATTTCGAAAGATCATAACTTGACGCTCGGAGGTCGGAATTAACTTTTTCTTGAGCCTAAACCGCATAAATTTTCGAGCTCTATCCAATGGTGAAGTCAAAAATTTCGTATGAACAGCTAAAAGTTTCTGACCCAGCGTTTTGAGGCCCGCCATTAGTTGCGTCTCGTGGTTGCATCTCCACTTAACACCATTGATGATGAACCAAAGCTCCAAAAACACTCAAATTCCATCATCATAACACCAATATATCACCAATACTTACCTCTAAACATCATCCCAACACATAACCAATCACAAATCTTTCCAAAAACACCAAGAAATTCAAGTTTTAATCCAAAAATTTCTTCACCAAAGCTTAAATTATATCCTTTAAACCTCTCCAACACCATAGTTATTAAATACCCATCTCAAGTCAATCACCAATCCCACTACTGTGCCACTTTCAACAATATTAAGAGATACAAATTTCATCAATAGCTTTGGTACTTTGAAGGTTGGAGATTGCAAGTGCAAGGTATCAAATCATCATAAATTCCATGGCCAATCCGGTAAAATAGCTAGAACTCTTCTTTTCTTTCTATTACCAGTTGGGAATTAAGATTTATTTTAGTTATTTAGCGGAGGAATTGTGAATTGTTTGAGCCTATTAATATTATATATTTTGCAAGTAATCTTTAAGTAGGTGAAAAATTGAGTTTGGGGTCATCAAAGATGACCATGAAGGTTGGAAAAGGTACGAAGAACATGATGAAGATAGAAAGTTGGGTGTTGAGGAAAGATTTTCGTAGAAGAGATGATGATTTAGAGAGATAGGAAATGATGAAGATTTGGAAAATATGGAAAAAGAGTTCGAGGTAATGAAGAACACTTTATTCAAGATGGATGCAACAATTAAATGATCTTTAAAGCTTGATGAAGTAGTATTCAAAACCCTAACATGATACTACACGTAATCGGCCTAGTGTCGATCCAGATATGTTTTCCAATCCTTTTCTCATTTAGTGTATATTAGTTTATTTGCTTTATTGAGTCTTTTCGAGTCGTGGGGACACGACTCATTTTTGAGTTTGGGGTGGGGTTCGTTGCCTCATCCCAGTTTTTATGTGTTTATTTGTTTTTAATTGCTTTCAATAAAATAATTAGGAGTTGCGTTTGACTGTAGAAGATTTTAAATGTCCCTTTTAAGCATACTTTTGATGAATCTATGATAGTAGATAGTGGACTTTAGGGAATAACATAAGACACACTTACAATTGCATGCGAACATAGGTAATTGATAGGAAAAATTAATGAACAATGCAAATGAAGTAAGCTTGTACTTAAGGAATATGTTTGGTGTGTAGAACGTGAAATCCTAATTAGTAGAGAACCCACCTAGATATGAACTAAAGACAAGCTATGTACTTAGGAAAATGATAGGGGCAGTTCTTTGTTAGCCATTTGAAGCCTTTTAGCTTGCTATCCCTTATTATAATTTTATCCGTCTTAGCCCAATTTTGAGTCTTAAGCCTTTCTTTTGTAGCCACGATATAAGCCCATTATCCTTTAGATTATTAGGCATGACCAAATGACCCGCACTTGAATCACAACCCTGAGACTTGTCTCGAGCTTGAGTTTGGGGTGGAGGGTCCACATTTGGGAAATTACATTGGGAAGGGATTATATGTGTTTGTATTGAGGCACAAAAAGGTAGATGATGTTATTATTTGTAACCCTTTGCCGGGATTTGAAAAGAAAAAAAAAAAGAGAAAAGAAAAAAAAATTATAAGAGACATGACGTACAAAAAAAAATGAAAAAGAAAATAAAAAGCAAGAAAGAATAAAATAAATCGGCAAAGTGGAATATTCTGAAAAATCATCTTAGTTTATATTGGGTTGACATTGGGGACGCAACATTAATGCATCAAATGGGTGAGTGAGAACATTTTTTAGCGTAAACTCAAGCTCGAGGACATTGTTGATGGTAAGTGAGGAGAGAGCCAAAAGCTCACTTCAAATTTACCAAATATACATCCATACCGTCCTTAAGCCATTATTAAAACCGTAAAGACCTCGTGATTCCTAAGTACATAGTGAATTTATGATTTTGTTGATAGGGAATATGCTAGGTGGAGCGTTCAAAACTAGTTAGGATTAATGACCACCTTATAGCCATCATACAGATATGAGTACAAGTGTAACCTTCAAGCATTGCGACTTTAATTTTATGATTGAGATTATTTATATTTGATGTTGCATGATTAGTGTATGTATATGTTAGTTCTTAATGTTTGCTATATGAGATTTATCTTTAGCATTGCTTTAGGGTTTATTTGCTCGCTTCTATTTTCTCTTGCATCTACTTCATTCCCCTTGTTTTTAGTTTTGCTTTGTCGGGACGACAAAGGTTTGAGTTGGGGGTCTTGATGTCTCCCTAAATGTTCTAATTTTATGCCCTTGGGAGACATCATTTTTTGTGTTTATTTGAATATTTTGATAGACTTTTGAGCTAAAAATGCAATAATCCGGAATTTCCATTTTATTTCTAGTAATTTTGATTTATTAAGCTTTTGCGCGTAATCTTTTGTATTTTAGTGAAAAGTTTGTAGGTTTTGAATATTAGCTAGGAATGGAATCCGAAAGAAGAGTCAAAGATCACGAGATGAAGTCAAGACTTGAAGATAAATCCCGAAGATATTATTTTTAGAGCTGAAAATCTGTTTTCCAGGCCATAGATTGCTTATTTCGAGGCACTTAAGAGCTGATTTAGCCGCTGACCTTTGAAGAGAAAACATTCCTTATCGAGTTACGGAAATTTAGCAACTGATTTCAGGTCAATCGGAGTTGTAACGAAGCGGGAAAAGCCGTTTTAGTGAAGGTGTAGCAGCAGTTACGGGATTTTGGGCCAAGAGTGGAATTAGACTTTTCTAATTTTCATTTAAACCTTAAGTAAAACCCTAATCCGTTTTTACCACTATAAATAGGCCTTTAGACCTCATTATTCAGCACCTCTCATTTTATTCTTCAAATTAAATCATCATTAGAAGAGAGCGTCCAGAGAGAAAGTCAGAAGCAAGGAAAAGGAGAAAGCTTAGAGCTGGAGAAAGTCATCTTCTCCAAATCACAGCCAAACCCGATTCTTAATTAGGTTCTATCTTTTATTTCTGTAATTGAAGAACATGAATTATTTCTGTTTTAATTTAGTTTTTCTTTTTAATATGAGCTAAACATTTAATAGTGCTTGAGAACGCATAATGGGTTAACCCCAATTTGATGTCATTCTATACATTTAGATTTGGGATATTTATTATTTAAATCAAATTGGGTAATTCGTATTTTTCTTTAATTTTCATTTTAATTACTATTATTGACGTAATTAACCAATGATAGGACTTAGTATCTAGGCTATTCCAATTAGTGGCGATTGGATCACCTTGACGGGGGGTTTAGGTACCGAACTAGTTAATGAATGTAGGTTAGAAATTATTTGACTCTGACGAGCTTAATTAAACCTATGGCCTATTGGGTAATTTACATTTAAACACTTGAGAGTGGACTATAATCACCCTGACGGGGTTTGTAGCACTTGAGAGTTGCTCCTTAGTCCACCCTGACGGGGGTAAGGAGAATATAGAATCCCGACCAATACAAATTTACCAATTTGTCCCTTAGACAATGTATGAAATGAATGATAGTTAGGAAAACCCTTGCGTCTCTCAAGTACTACCTGCTCATATTTGCGTTTACTGGCGTCTTAGCTTTTTAATTGCATTTATAATTTGTCTTTCATTTAGTATAGTTAATATCAAAAACCAAACAAACATATTTTATTTACTTGTTTTCATAAGTGCAACCAATCATTATCTGTTAAACATTGTAGTCAACCATCCCGTCCTTGGAACGAATCTGATTTATCATTTATACTACTTGGGACAACCGTACACTTGCGGTTGTGGTTCGGTTATTATTTGCATTATTTTTAGAACACACAAAGGACCACCACTATCCTATTTAATTTTTATCTATCTTCTATTCAAGGAAATCAATACATATATATAGAAGAGTGATAAAAGGGTGACATGAAAAGGGGTGACATATCTATATAATAAAGCATAACCAAAACTAATTTACCCTATTTATCCTCAAACTCCCCCGTTAGTCTCATAATCCCCCCATTTGGCTCATAATCCCCCCATTCATCTCATAATTTCCTATTTTTTCTATTCTTTTATTTATTATATACATATACGCATGGAAATATCAAATAATATATAATCCTTTTAACCTTCATATAAATAAAATTATAAAAATTCCAATTAACTTTCGTATAAATAAAATTTATTTCTTTTTATAAAAATTTATAAAGTACTACAAAATTTAAGATTTTTTTTAAAATTTATTATAAAAAAAGTTCAACTAGATATAATATAAAATTAAAAAAAAATCACTTTACATTACAATATTTAAATAATTTTTTATTTATTTTATTTTCTTTATTTTTAATCTCATTTGAAACATGAACATTATGATAATGACAATGGGACCGTGATATCTTTTTTGTCTCCTATAATAATAATAATTTTTCAATTAATTTTTTTTGTGACATAAAAACTTAATTAGTAGAATATCTTAATCACCACAGATAAATAAAGCGTTATCACCTTTTGGTAAACTTTTTAACGTAAATGGTATTTTTCCTTTACATGCATTAGTTTAAATTATAATTAAAATAAAAAGATAGTCATTAAAAAAATAAAAAAAATAAATAGAAAAGATTGAGCAATGTTTCCCTCGAGGGGTCTAATTTACAAAATGAGACCCCTTTATTCAAAAATATTATAAATTGAAGACCCCTAAAAACATCAAAAAATTAGAGGCCTGAAGCGGTCGCCTCTTCAACCTACCCTCGGAACTGGCCCTGGACCTTCCCTGTATAATTTACTTACTATATTGATTCATGACTTGAATTGATAATATATTTTTTAGGATTAAGGGACTAAATGTTGAATAGGATTAAAATGAACCTTAACCCTCAACCTATTAACCATGACCTCAACTTCTTAACTATTATTTCTTTAACCTTAACCCTAACCTTGACCTTAAATTTAACCTTAACCTTAATCTTAACCTAAACGTTAATCTTAACCTTAACTTTAACCTTACACCTTAAACCTTAAACCCTAATCTTCATCTTCATCTTAACCTTTAATTTAATCTTAACGCCTAAACATATATTCTTAAACCTTACATCTTAAACATTAAACCTTAAACCTTAATCTTCATCTTCACCTTAACTGTGACTTTAAACTTAACCCTCAACCCTTAAACCTTTAACCTTAACCCTTAAACCGTAAACCTTAAACCTAAAACCTTAACTTTTACCTTTACCTTCACCTTTATCTTAACTTTAAACTTAACCTTAAGCATAACCTTAACCTTGATCTTGAAACTTAACCTTAACCTTGACCTTGAACCTTAAATCTTAAACCTTAACCTTAACCTTAAATCTTACACCTTAAACCTTAAACCTTAAACCTTAAACCTTAAACCTTAAACCCTAATCTTCATCTTCATTGGAACCTTAAATTTAATCTTAACGCCTAAACATTTATCCTTAAACCTTACATTTTAAACATTAAACCTTAAACCTTAATCTTCATCTTCACCTTAACCTTAACTTTAAACTTAACCCTTAAACCTTTAACCTTAACCCTTAAACCCTAAAACTTAATCCTAAAACCTTTACCTTCACCTTTATCTTAACTTTAACCTTAACCTTAACCATAAACTTAACCTTGGCGTTAATACTTAACCTTAACCTTGAGCCTTAAACCTTAAACCTTAAACCTTAACCTTAACTTTAACCATGACCTTGAACCTTAAACCTTAAATCTTAAACCTTAACCTTAACTTTAACCTTAAGTCTTACACCTTAAACCTTAAACCTTAAACCCTAATCTTCATTTTCATTATAACCTTAAATTTAATCTTAACGCCTAAACATTTATCCTTAAACATTACATCTTAAACATTAAACCTTAAACCTTAATCTTCATCTTCAACTTAACCTTAACTTTAAACTTAACCCTTAAACCTTTAACCTTAACCCTTAAACCCTAAACCTTAAACCTAAAACCTTAACTTTTACCTTTACCTTCACCTTTATCTTAACTTTAACCTTAACCTTGACGTTAAGACTTAACCTTAACCTTGAGCCTTAAACCTTAAACCTTAACTTTAACCATGACCTTAAACTTTACCTTAAAACTTTAAATTTAAACCTTAAACTTAATTTTAACCTTAACATTTAACCTTAAAACTTTAACATTTAAACCGTGAACTAACATTAACCTTAACTTTAACCTTAACCGTAACCTTACCATTAAACTTAACCTTAAACTAAACCTTAACCTGAACCCTTAATCCATTATCATTTTGCCAGCAAAGCTCAGGCATGGAGAACTCTTATTTTCAGGAATATCTCAAGTTCCTCACTTCTACTAGCAAGTTAGTATTAGTACATTTTTTATTCTTTTTCTTTCGTCTTTTTCCTCACTAATTAAACGTGAAATCAACATGGAAGAGTTGAAAGGATTTAAGGGTATTAAAGTGAAGAGAGCTACTTATATTCTTGAATTACGTGAAGATTCTCCTAATCCATTCAAGTCTGTAAGGTCTATATTTTTCTTTTGTATTGTGATGGATCATGGATGATAGTTTTTGTTGTTTGTTTTTAACAGCTTGACGAGTTGGAAAAAATTGGTAAATTTGCGAAGTAGGTATTATTTTAAACTTAGGTAGTTACTTTTTAACGTTGTATCAGAAATGTTTATTTTTTGAGTGATGTTAAAAAAAGAATCTCTTAATGGTTACAGGTGAAAATTATGATGAATAGGATAGTTGGATATCTTTTCAGTTTTTTGTAATAATTTTATATGTTTTTTGTAACCAAGGATATATGAAGTAAGGACAGACGGAGATCTTTTACTTTTTTGTAATCACTTCATATGTTTTTTGTAACCAAGGATATATGAAGTAAGGACAACTAGAAATCTTTTCAGATTTTGTAATAGCTTCATATGTTTTTTGTACACAAGGATATATGAAGTGTTATTGTGATTAATTCATAAAATCACTTCATATATCTGCAGTTTATCCCACAAAGGACAAAGTGTATGATATGAATGTCATGTAAATCTTTAATATTGCCTTTGGGAGGAAAATGCTTTTAATTAAAAAAAATTGTATTATATATGTCTCAAAAATTTTGATTCAACTATACACGCGGAAGAATTGTTCATCTCAACTGTAAAAAGCTTGATAAAAATTGGAATTTGCACTAAACAGTATCAGTTGAATGTTAATATTATGGTGATAATTTGCAGAAAGGAGGAGATGCAAATGCAGCGGATCATACAAGTCAAACAATACACTGGCGTGCAGTTTGAGGTGTAGTTCAAGTTGTTGAGCTTTTAGTACAAGAAGGTGGCATGTAAGATTTGGGTTTGATTGATCAGTGTTTATAATTTCTTTCTAATTTTGGGTGAAATGCTTCATTGGTACATGTATTATAAGAAATGACCAAATATATTGCATCGTTGGTCCCCGTATTCATATTCTTATTGTTGAAATGTGATAAACCGTTTTAACTGTCTCCGTTTTCAAATTGGAAAATCTACAGGGATTAGTGGTCCAACATAAATTGAATAATGTGTTTCATGTAGCACTACTTGAAGAATCAGGTTTCATTATGATGATAACGGATGTTCAAGTGGAGCCAAAATGGGGTTGCGGTTTCATCGTATTGTATTAAGAATAAGGTGAACCGAGGAGCAGTTAAGTGCCAGATGAGATGGAGAATTCATAATTGAAAATAATGCTAGGTTTTTCAGTTGGTCATAGTGAATAAGTGATATATTTTTCAGTTGGTCATTCCACAATAAAAAAATCATAATGTTTCATTAAGTTAGGGATGACTTATGTTTCACTTTTTTTTTAATTCATCGTAACTCTATGGTAAATTTTGTGGTTGTTATTCTTTTTTTTTTAAATATGGAATTGGGTGAAAACTCATTAGTGAAAACACAAAAAAGGTTCCTCTTTTGATTTGTTTGGTTTTTCTTCTTAATTTCTAATTTTAATGTACTTCTAGACATATTTCATGTTATTTAAAATAGCAAATTATATACATTTTGTAAAATGTCACATATATTCGTGGATTTTTTTAAAAAGATTCTTAAATAAAATCTGAAAAAATGTAGGATCAAAGGTAAAATACGGTGGTTAAAGAGAATTTTCATGTTCTTCATATATCACTTAAGGATTTGAGAATCGTCAATATTTTTTGTTTTATATGTAAATTTTTTAGCTCAATTCAATCATCGACCTTTCTTATTATTGCGTAACTTTTTTTAATCATCGAAGTGCCTTAAGGCACGGGTAATACCTAGTATCATTATATGGAGAAAGTTCTTGAGACCGAGAGAAGTTGGCCGATTGAATCAGAAAAACAAGAAGAGACCTTAGAATCTCTAAGGCTCAAAGAGTTAAACCAACAACTCAAGGAATTACGATAACAAGCGCGAACAATAGCTCAGGTGAATCTAGTACATACTTTACCTCTATGTCTAGGTTGTGAAGGAAGAAACCATTTGTGGGAGAATTGCATGAGTAATCTATCTTTTATTTCCTTTGTATCTCATCAAAGAAACCATTATTCTAATGGTTATTATCATCCTCAAGGAAGTTACGCTAATTATCAGTCCCCAGAAAATCAAAATTGGGTCAGAAATCAAGAGACTTATTATCAACCTCGACCTCAATCTTACTATCCACCACAACCTATCTATCAAGAAGCGCTGATCTATAAAGAAATCTACCAAGAAGCGCCAATTTATAAAGAAGCTTATCAAAAACCACCTCAATATTCAATGCAACAAGATACACAAAAACAACCTTCGAGTTTGGATTCAAGTATGGCTACAATGATGAAAGTAGTTGAAGAAAATATGAAGATGAGCCAGCAAAGAATTCAAGCCCAGTCCAAGGTAATCAAGAATCTCGAGCACACACTGTCACACATAGCGAGTACACTTCAAAACAGGCTAAAAGGGCAACTCCCAAGTGATACTATTGTTCCTCAAGATGATGCTTGTCATGCAGTTGAATTAAGAAGTGGAAAACAATTACCTCAGCCTAGAGTAGAACCAGAACCAATTCCTATACCTGAAAACGTGGTTGAAGAAACAATTGATGATAAGGTTGATGAACTAATTGAACAAAAGAGTGTCCCAGAGAAGACACCATAAAAGAAGAAGAGCTCAGTGGTAACCAACACACGTCCTCCTCCACCATTCTCGTCACGTGTCAAAAAGCAGAACAATGAAAAAGAATTCAAGAAGTTCCTTGACATGGTGAACGAGTTAAATATCAATATCTCGTATTTAGAAGCTCTCACAAGAACGCCAAAATATCTTAAATTCATGAAGGACATTCTTTCTAATAAATGAAGTTTAGAAACAGAAGAGATGAATGGATTGCCAGAGGAGTATAATGCTACAAACTAAATAAAGTTACCACAAGACACGCATACACCCCAGAACTTTTGGATGAAACCATCCATTGCTACAAAGAATAGATTCGAAAAGTTCGTGGGAGTGAAAGGAAAGGGATTCAAATTTCACATGCCAAATATTAATAAACTTGCTTGTTGCTGTGGAGGTGATGTTCAACCATGACCGAGGTAACACGTCTAACTTTAAAAGACATTAAATAAAAGTGTTGTACGGGAGACAACCCGCAATTTTTACGTTTTTATGTTTTTAAACTCATGTTTAGTTTAGTTTTTTTAGTTGATATTGCATATTTGAGAAAGGTATTAGTGTTTTTGATATTCATGTATTAAAGAAATCGAGTTTGGGAGGAAAAACGAATTTTTTGGGCATTTTCTGACTTGACCGCCGGTATGACGGCCACACGACCGGTAAGCCGGCGGGTCAAATACACGAGCCCTTGGGTACTCGTCTCGTGTTCCTTGCCGAGATTGGATTTTCAAAAGCTGGCCGCACCGGTATGCCGGTCAACCAAAACACGAGGCCTCGGGTTCGCGATTTGGGTTTTTGCCGAGGTGACTTTTCAAGGAGCTGCTCACCGGTATGCCGGTCCATATGGGCGATATACCGGCCCGTGCCGCTAGAGAGAGAAAAAAAGTGTGTTTTTCAGGTTATATAGAAGAAGAGGTTAGTCTATTACGAATTTTCCAATCCTTAAGCCTCTCTTTCTTCTCCAAACCTCTACCAACTCCATTAAAGCTTCATCAAACCTTCCCTAAACATCAAAACACTACCCAATAACCATAAAAACACATCAAATCTTCTCTCCACATCATAACAAGGAAGATTCAACCAACCATATCATCCCAAAACACATTGAATCCAAGAATCAAAAGCTTAAATTCATAAATTCATCCTACAATTTCTTAGATCCATGCCAATCAATCAAGAATCCATCTTACCCACATAGAGAATCATCATCAAAACACCTTTCCTAACCAAAATAAAGATTGTTCAACCAATAATCAAGAGTTTCAAATTTCAAGAGTGGTTAAAGCTTTGAGTTGGAGGTCAATTAAGATGATTAAGAGAACATAAATAATATCTACTGTAAGTGAGATGAAGAAAAGCAAGGTATTGGGTTCTATTGAGAAGAAATCAAGTAAGAAAAGTTCTAGTTCCAACACAAATGGTAAAACAGGTCAAGAGAAGATAGGTCAGCTAGCTGTGTTTGATTCAATGTGCAAAAAGGTTCAAGCTTTCGTGAAGAAAACAACACAACCTCTACAGATCGAAAATCCTGCACCCGAAGAAAAAGAGAAAGCTTCAAGGGCCTTGATAGCTTCTCCGTAGAAACAATTAAAGAAACTACCTTTTGCTTATGAGAAAGTATTTGAAGAAGAAGTTGGTAAAGGAGAATACGAGAAGATTCTTGGATATTGGTGAAAGATTGGGTTGGTCTACGTTCATGGTAAAGCGTTCTAAAAAACGCTATCTTGTTGAATTGTATTTTGAGGGGAGAAGAAGAGGATGTGGCACAGTTGATCTATGAGGAGGTGATGCGATTCTCGGTCTCTCTCATGTCGTTATTAATATGCAATATCCTACTATGATCACGTGTCTTGTTCCGGAAAGCGAATGTGATTTTGGGTAAAGAAGAGACATTTGAGTTTAAGATGAGTAACAATATTGACAATGCTTGGATCATGAAAGTTTTGAGAGTAATTACGCAACTTTCAAAAGAAGAAAAGGAGCACATCATAACACTCCTTGAGCAATTAAAGAAAGATCCAGCAGATCCTATCTTGGATGTCGATAATGCGAGGCAATAGCCTCGAAGAGTATGTTTTCTTTCTTCCCTACCATTTCTTTATGTGCAATATTTCTGCTAATTTTGAATTTTATTTCTTTATTGTGTCTTTTTCGAGTCGTGGGGACACGGCTCACCTTTGAGTTAGGGAGAGTTATTTGGTGTGTAGAACGTGGGGTTCGAAATTAGTTGAAACCCCACTTGTCTATGAACTAGTAGTGAAAAAGTAACAAAATCCGATAGTTAGAAAATTGAATAAGGCGGATCTTTCATATTGAAGCCACTTGAAGCCTTTTAGCTGTCTCACCCTTTTATTTGATTATTGTTATTATTTATCCGTCTTAGCCCCTCTGAGCCTTTCTAAAGCCTTTTATTTAACCACATTATTTATCATACCCTTAGTTTATAGGACTTATCCATATGACCCGCATTCGAATCACAAAACCTGAGACAAGTCGTTTTTAGAGCTTGAGTTTGGGGTGGTGGGTTTCATCATTAAGGAACATTGGGTTTGGGAAATCGTAATTGTGATTTTATTGATGATGAAAAAGTTATTATTGTAACCATTTGTCGGGGTAATAGTGAATGAAAAAAGCTGAAAAGCATGAATTGAAAAGAAAAAAATATATGAAAAAAAATAGTGTGATATCTCGAACATCAAAAAGAGAGCCATAGCTATACAAAAGAAAATAAATATTGATATGAAAAATATATATATATTCGGACCGGCAAAGTGTAATTTGTATATCATCATGAAAGGTTTTATTTTGGATTACTGGGGATGCAAATCAAATGCATCAAAAATTGGGTTGAGTGAGAACATCTTCAAGTGAAAACTCAAGCTCTAGGGCGATTCGTTGATGGAATGTGAGGAGAGAGCCAAAAGCTCACTTTTTATTATCCAAATATACCACACCGTCCCTAAGCCCCGTTATAACCTTAAAGACCTTAGGATTTCTAACTGCTTGATGGAGAAACAGTTGAGCTATTAGGTAGTAGGTGAGTGGACCATTGGATGCTATATTAGGACCTATGAACAACCTATAGCCATTATCACAAACTGAGTTGAGACCTCTCCTTCTGGCATTGCGAAATTAATTTGGACTTGAATTTGTGGATTGTTGATTATATGTATATTAAGCATACGTGTGCATTATTTCTTTAGCATTACTACATGAGACTTTTTAGATATTATACTCTAGGATCATTCATTGTGTTCTGTTCTTATTCTCCTCCTACTTCTTCTTCTTCTTGACTACCCTATTGTTCTTTATTTTTATTTTTATTTTTATTTTGTATCAGGACGATACAACTTTGAGTTGGGGTCTTGATGTCTCCCCATTTGTTATGGTTTAATCTATCTTGGAGACATCATTTTAGGTGTATTTATTAGAGTATAGGTCTATTTTCTCATGATTTAGTATACTTTCCTATTTCATGTCTTGATTTAATTATTTATTATTTTTAGTGCATATTGGATTTAATTGTTTGTTAATTGTGAAGCTTTAAAGATATATGGTAATTAATTAGAAGACAAGTTAATTATAAGAGATAAAGGAAAGAGGATAAACATAAAAATTGGAGATAAATGCAAGAAATATGAAAAAGGAAAAGATAAAGTTGCCAAATAAATCTGAATTCAGCAGCTATGACCACAAAAGGGCTTATATCTCAAGATTGGCTAGGAAATATGGAAGAATTGTCTACATCAAAGTTAAAGATCTTTCCAAAAAAATCAGTTTCGACTATTGGAACGCGTCAACGGATAAGTATTGAAGCAGTTACGGCCAAAACAAAACAGCATCAAAGTCTTACCTTTTCTATATTTTAGGGTTACAAATTTGAGTTGGGCCTGGAGTCCAATACCTATCTTATACTCCAAGAAACGTTTTAGGGTTTCCTATACCCTATAAATACACCCTCTTATCATAAGAAAATCATCCTTGGCCAGTCCTTAGGCCAGGAAGAAGCTACAACACAAGAAGAGAAGTCTGGACGGAGTTGTACACCATATCATGTCTTCTTCAAACTTCAATTTTGTAATTGTTTTCTTTTCTTTCTTTAGTATGAATTAAATAAATTTAGCTTGAGTTTTAGCATATATGTATGAACCCCTTGTTTGACATCTATCTAATTTGGAAATTATATGTTTCAAATTAAATTTATGTTTAATTTCTCTGTTTATGTGTTTGATTTATAGTCTGTTTTCTTTGCGGATTGCAACCGTATAGAATTAACTTCATAGTTGTTAGATAATCATTATCTAAGGCATATTTTAACTATGGAAATAGCACATAACGTCTAGTGTAAGGATGGTCCGACAACCCAGCCGATCAAGATAGTCACTATGGTTTGGTGTTATCATCATTAATCAATTGTAGGAAAAGTTTGCTTAAGACCCTTATTGACACAGGTTAACCCTATTTTAAACTACTTAGCACAATTGAAACTGATTATTGGAACACTACATGATTCACCCTTACATGTTTAGAACAACAAGACTAGTAGGGATTATTTGCTAATTACTCAGGCTAAACTATCATACTATCTTATTTTCTTTTATTTACTTTTCTTGTCTTTAATTTATTATTTTAATTTTCTCTTTATAAAAACCAAATAAAAATATATCCTTCTTTACTTTATTCTTGTGTATTATCTGTTCTAGCTCTTATATGTGCACTAGATAAATTCCATAAGTTCTCTCTAACTTTTGTAGTCTATGAGGAACGAATCTTATTTATCATTAAAACTTGCATACGTCATGTAATACTTGCAAAACCGTGCTCAGCCTAGGGTGTTTATTTGCACTAATTTTATCCATTATTTTATCACACCTTAGGCGACACCAAAATGCAATACTATAACATCCTAATATTACGCTCAGCGTCATACTTCCTTTTAAACTCCTCCCTGAATTGAAGAAGTTTGAAAGAAAGCCCAATGCTCTTTTTCTCAGCCGCTTCAAGTTTATCGTCATGATCGGTGAATCAATGTCACTGGCCTTCTCCGCATCATTTACTAAAACAGTGATCTCATTATTGCCTTGGCGGCCCAAGCTATGGCCTTATCATTTTAAAAATAAAGAGAAATTGCGAGGATTCCAGGGAGATATGATAGAGAAGATGTTGGGAAGATAAAAAGGCTTGTCGGCAAGATTCCTTGAAGCCCCGTATATCTTGATCTCTACTCATATCATTTGATTCTCGCCAAAAACCTTTAATTTATTTTCCCCTTCTGCCCGACTCAGTAAGAAGTGAGTTTGAGATGAATTTCTTACGCTTTTTAGTATGAGTGGAAATAGCACGAGGAGGTGCAAAGAAAACCATAGGTTGCTTACATGTCGCTAGAGGAGCTAAAAATAAATATATGTTAAGAAAGAGGGGTTGAACATCATAAAGAAATATATAAATATTGTCAAGAATATACCAGGAGCATTATCAGGGACTTCATCATTTGAAACGGGAGGGTGAGATCTATCTTCCATAAGAAAAGAATCTATCATGGTCAATACATTTGGTACCAGTGTAGAGTGGAACTTTCTCGACTGAAGAACCACTAGCCTACTTTTAACCTCGATGTACCCATAGAGGAAAGGGGGATTTGCTTCAGCGACATTTCACTCTATAATAGTGTTGTCAATCCGGAATACTTGAGAAAGGATGAGATCTCTAACATATTTGTCAAGATGATGGGAACCCTTGTCCTTGGTGGCAGATCACAGAAAATTGACCTATTCACCCCTTTACACAGAAAATGGAGAGATGAATTGATGTATTTATTTAATCCGTCAGGACGACCGTGAAGTCACCGAATGAATTGCCGAGTAAATAGATCAGATCCGGACGCGGCTGTTGCTCCACGGCGATACGGACTCGACCCGCTCCTAATTATTCATATATTTATTTTTATTATCACTTTAAATTAAAATGAGATTTTTTGTATTAATAACTATATACCAAAAAAAAAAAAAAATCTTTCTTGTTGTATCTTTTACAATCCAAACAAAATGTATCAAAAATCATTTATAATTTTTTTTTTTAAGAAACTAATCCAAAAAAAAAAAAAATCTCTTCTTTTCCTTTATTATTTTTTTTCTCCCCTAAATTCAAATAGACCCTAAAAGTTCATTCCAATGAGTCAAACTCCTAACCTTTGTAAGTAAAATTTGTTTATTAATGACTTATTTTTCATCCAAACCATCTTCAAGTTGCTTGTTATGTAATTCCAATAAGAGACGATAAAAGTTTTTGTTACCTAAGTTAAACGCTAAAGCTATTGCATGAAAGAATCGCGTTGCGTTGATGATACAACCAAAGCAAAAAAGCTGAATCTTGTAAAAATTCAGTAAAGCACAAAATACTTATTACATTTGTACATTGAGATGTTTTTTAAACATTTTCAACAATACATGAAATTTAACAGAAATAGATCGATCATACACATTTTCATAACTTGTTTACTTCCATAAACATAACTTCATACATATCTATTATTAAGTAAGAGATTGACCAACCCATTCTCTTTCTCTTCGTTTTTGCTTAGCTTGCATTTTATTAAACTTCTCTTTCCCTTTCTCCAAAAGTGGATCATTCGGATCATTTCTTCTCGCCATTTTATCCTGTCCAACATATAATAGTAATAATAAGAATAAAACACCTTCAATAATTAAATCAAAATAATCAAAATACCTTATGCTCAGGACCACATTCTAGCTTAACACTCGCCCAATCAGATAAATCTTCACCCTTAGCCAATACCCTTTTTTCATACTCAATTTCTCCTTTCTTGGTTTTTCTTCTTTCAACCTTAAAAATTTCAAAATTTTAAGACAAACTTCACTAAATTATTAATGCCTTAAAACAGAATTTACCTGGGAGGAGATACTTTATCTGAAGATGACTTTGGTTTCTCTGAAAATAACTAAAGGACATATTTTTAACAGCTTCTCTTCTTGTTTTAGCTTCGGCTAATTCCGTACTTACTTCTTTTAGTAAACGAGGATCATCTAATACATCGTGACTACTTTTTATTTTAATATTCCTTTTCCTCTTCTTCTGCTTCTTCTCCAAATGAAAGTAAATTCAACTTTCTGGAATTATAAAGAGTTAATATTTATGTTAATCATCAGATAAGTGTAATTACACTGATTAAAGAATATACTTACTTTATAGTATACTAATTAGAGCCTAAACAGATGAACAATTTAGGCATTTAAGATGATGAGTAATTAAGGACTAATGGAGCAGCCTAGGCTGATTACTTGTAAATCTAAGGACTGTTGATTTTTAAAAGTTTACATTTTTTGAATCATATCAAGTAGCTTAGGATGTTTGAATATGATTTCATAAGTAATTGCATCTAATGAGAAACCATATTTTCTCATTTCCTTGACTGATTCAATTGCCTCTTCATACTCTTTTTTCTTCATAAACCCCTGTATAATAACGTTGTAGGTCACACTATTTGGCGACAAACCATGTTTCTTCATACTTGAAACCCACTCTTTTGCATCTTCCAACATTCCTCTGTGACAAAGTCCACCTATAATAGTAGTATGAGTAACAATTACCTCAGCCTAGAGTAGAACCAGAACCAATTACTATACCTGAAAACGTGGTTGAAGAAACAATTGATGATAAGGTTGATGAACTAATTGAACAAAAGAGTGTCCCAGAGAAGACACCATAAAAGAAGAAGAGCTCAGTGGTAACCAACACACGTCCTCCTCCACCATTCTCGTCACGTGTCAAAAAGCAGAACAATGAAAAAGAATTCAAGAAGTTCCTTGACATGGTGAACGAGTTAAATATCAATATCTCGTATTTAGAAGCTCTCACAAGAACGCCAAAATATCTTAAATTCATGAAGGACATTCTTTCTAATAAATGAAGTTTAGAAACAGAAGAGATGAATGGATTGCCAGAGGAGTATAATGCTACAAACTAAATAAAGTTACCACAAGACACACATACACCCCAGAACTTTTGGATGAAACCATCCATTGCTACAAAGAATAGATTCGAAAAGTTCGTGGGAGTGAAAGGCAAGGGATTCAAATTTCACATGCCAAATATTAATAAACTTGCTTGTTGCTGTGGAGGTGATGTTCAACCATGACCGAGGTAACACGTCTAACTTTAAAAGACATTAAATAAAAGTGTTGTACGGGAGACAACCCGCAATTTTTTACGTTTTTATGTTTTTAAACTCATGTTTAGTTTAGTTTTTTTAGTTGATATTGCATATTTGAGAAAGGTATTAGTGTTTTTGATGTTCATGTATTAAAGAAATCGAGTTTGGGAGGAAAAACGAATTTTTTGGGCATTTTCTGACTTGACCGCCGGTATGCCGGCCACACGACCGGTAAGCCGGCGGGTCAAATACACGAGCCCTTGGGTACTCGTCTCGTGTTCCTTGCCGAGATTGGATTTTCAAAAGCTGGCCGCACCGGTATGCCGGTCAACCAAAACACGAGGCCTCGGGTTCGCGATTTGGGTTTTTGCCGAGGTGACTTTTCAAGGAGCTGCTCACCGGTATGCCGGTCCATATGGGCGATATACCGGCCCGTGCCGCTAGAGAGAGAAAAAAAGTGTGTTTTTCAGGTTATATAGAAGAAGAGGTTAGTCTATTACGAATTTTCCAATCCTTAAGCCTCTCTTTCTTCTCCAAACCTCTACCAACTCCATTAAAGCTTCATCAAACCTTCCCTAAACATCAAAACACTACCCAATAACCATAAAAACACATCAAATCTTCTCTCCACATCATAACAAGGAAGATTCGACCAACCATATCATCCCAAAACACATTGAATCCAAGAATCAAAAGCTTAAATTCATAAATTCATCCTACAATTTCTTAGATCCATGCCAATCAATCAAGAATCCATCTTACCCACATAGAGAATCATCATCAAAACACCTTTCCTAACCAAAATAAAGATTGTTCAACCAATAATCAAGAGTTTCAAATTTCAAGAGTGGTTAAAGCTTTGAGTTGGAGGTCAATTGAGATGATTAAGAGAACATAAACAATATCTACTGTAAGTGAGATGAAGAAAAGCAAGGTATTGGGTTCTATTGAGAAGAAATCAAGTAAGAAAAATTCTAGTTCCAACACAAATGGTAAAACAGGTCAAGAGAAGATAGGTCAGCTAGCTGTGTTTGATTCAATGTGCAAAAAGGTTCAAGCTTTCGTGAAGAAAACAACACAACCTCTACAGATCGAAAATCCTGCACCCGAAGAAAAAGAGAGAGCTTCAAGGGCCTTGATAGCTTCTCCGAAGAAATAATTAAAGAAACTACCTTTTGCTTATGAGAAATTATTTGAAGAAGAAGTTGGTAAAGGAGAATACGAGAAGATTCTTGGATATTGGTGAAAGATTGGGTTGGTCTACGTTCATGGTAAAGCGTTCTAAAAAACGCTATCTTGTTGAATTGTATTTTGAGAGGAGAAGAAGAGGATGTGGCACAGTTGATCTATGAGGAGGTGATGCGATTCTCGGTCTCTCTCATGTCGTTATTAATATGCAATATCCTACTATGATCACGTGTCTTGTTCCGGAAAGCGAATGTGATTTTGGGTAAAGAAGAGACATTTGAGTTTAAGATGAGTAACAATATTGACAATGCTTGGATCATGAAAGTTTTGAGAGTAATTACGCAACTTTCAAAAGAAGAAAAGGAGCACATCATAACACTCCTTGAGCAATTAAAGAAAGATCCAGCAGATCCTATCTTGGATGTCGATAATGCGAGGCAATAGCCTCGAAGAGTATGTTTTCTTTCTTCCCTACCATTTCTTTATGTGCAATATTTCTGCTAATTTTGAATTTTATTTCATTATTGTGTCTTTTTCGAGTCGTGGGGACACGGCTCACCTTTGAGTTAGGGAGAGTTATTTGGTGTGTAGAACGTGGGGTTCGAAATTAGTTGAAACCCCACTTGTCTATGAACTAGTAGTGAAAAAGTAACAAAATCCGATAGTTAGAAAATTGAATAAGGCGGATCTTTCATATTGAAGCCACTTGAAGCCTTTTAGCTGTCTCACCCTTTTATTTGATTATTGTTATTATTTATCCGTCTTAGCCCCTCTGAGCCTTTCTAAAGCCTTTTATTTAACCACATTATTTATCATACCCTTAGTTTATAGGACTTATCCATATGACCCGCATTCGAATCACAAAACCTGAGACAAGTCGTTTTTAGAGCTTGAGTTTGGGGTGGTGGGTTTCATCATTAAGGAACATTGGGTTTGGGAAATCGTAATTGTGATTTTATTGATGATGAAAAAGTTATTATTGTAACCATTTGTCGGGGTAATAGTGAATGAAAAAAGCTGAAAAGCATGAATTGAAAAGAAAAAAAATATATGAAAAAAAATAGTGTGATATCTCGAACATCAAAAAGAGAGCCATAGCTAAACAAAAGAAAATAAATATTGATATGAAAAATATATATATATATATTCGGACCGGCAAAGTGTAATTTGTATATCATCATGAAAGGTTTTATTTTGGATTACTGGGGATGCAAATCAAATGCATCAAAAATTGGGTTGAGTGAGAACATCTTCAAGTGAAAACTCAAGCTCTAGGGCGATTCGTTGATGGAATGTGAGGAGAGAGCCAAAAGCTCACTTTTTATTATCCAAATATACCACACCGTCCCTAAGCCCCGTTATAACCTTAAAGACCTTAGGATTTCTAACTGCTTGATGGAGAAACAGTTGAGCTATTAGGTAGTAGGTGAGTGGACCATTGGATGCTATATTAGGACCTATGAACAACCTATAGCCATTATCACAAACTGAGTTGAGACCTCTCCTTCTGGCATTGCGAAATTAATTTGGACTTGAATTTGTGGATTGTTGATTATATGTATATTAAGCATACGTGTGCATTATTTCTTTAGCATTACTACATGAGACTTTTTAGATATTATACTCTAGGATCATTCATTGTGTTCTGTTCTTATTCTCCTCCTACTTCTTCTTCTTCTTGACTACCCTATTGTTCTTTATTTTTATTTTTATTTTTATTTTGTATCAGGACGATACAACTTTGAGTTGGGGTCTTGATGTCTCCCCATTTGTTATGGTTTAATCTATCTTGGAGACATCATTTTAGGTGTATTTATTAGAGTATAGGTCTATTTTCTCATGATTTAGTATACTTTCCTATTTCGTGTCTTGATTTAATTATTTATTATTTTTAGTGCATATTGGATTTAATTGTTTGTTAATTGTGAAGCTTTAAAGATATATGGTAATTAATTAGAAGACAAGTTAATTATAAGAGATAAAGGAAAGAGGATAAACATAAAAATTGGAGATAAATGCAAGAAATATGAAAAAGGAAAAGATAAAGTTGCCAAATAAATCTGAATTCAGCAGCTATGACCACAAAAGGGCTTATATCTCAAGATTGGCTAGGAAATATGGAAGAATTGTCTACATCAAAGTTAAAGATCTTTCCGAAAAAATCAGTTTCGACTATTGGAACGCGTCAACGGATAAGTATTGAAGCAGTTACGGCCAAAACAAAACAGCATCAAAGTCTTACCTTTTCTATATTTTAGGGTTACAAATTTGAGTTGGGCCTGGAGTCCAATACCTATCTTATACTCCAAGAAACGTTTTAGGGTTTCCTATACCCTATAAATACACCCTCTTATCATAAGAAAATCATCCTTGGCCAGTCCTTAGGCCAGGAAGAAGCTACAACACAAGAAGAGAAGTCTGGACGGAGTTGTACACCATATCATGTCTTCTTCAAACTTCAATTTTGTAATTGTTTTCTTTTCTTTCTTTAGTATGAATTAAATAAATTTAGCTTGAGTTTTAGCATATATGTATGAACCCCTTGTTTGACATCTATCTAATTTGGAAATTATATGTTTCAAATTAAATTTATGTTTAATTTCTCTGTTTATGTGTTTGATTTATAGTCTGTTTTCTTTGCGCATTGCAACCGTATAGAATTAACTTCATAGTTGTTAGATAATCATTATCTAAGGCATATTTTAACTATGGAAACAGCACATAACGACCGTGAGGGTGAGATCTATCTTCCATAAGAAAAGAATCTATCATGGTCAATACATTTGGTACCAGTGTAGAGTGGAACTTTCTCGACTGAAGAACCACTAGCCTACTTTTAACCTCGATGTACCCATAGAGGAAAGGGGGATTTGCTTCAGCGACATTCCACTCTATAATAGTGTTGTCAATCCGGAATACTTGAGAAAGGATGAGATCTCTAACATATTTGTCAAGATGATGGGAACCCTTGTCCTTGGTGGCAGATCACAGAAAATTGACCTATTCACCCCTTTTCACAGAAAATGGAGAGATGAATTGATGTATTTATTTAATCCGTCAGGACGACCGTGAAGTCACCGAATGAATTGCCGAGTAAATAGATCAGATCCGGACGCGGCTGTTGCTCCACGGCGATACGGACTCGACCCGCTCCTAATTATTCATATATTTATTTTTATTATCACTTTAAATTAAAATGAGATTTTTTTTATTAATAACTATATACCAAAAAAAAAAATTCTTTCTTGTTGTATCTTTTACAATCCAAACAAAATGTATCAAAAATCATTTATAATTTTTTTTGAAACTAATCCAAAAAAAAAAATTATTTTCTTTTCTTTTCCTTTATTATTTTTTTTCTCCCCTAAATTCAAATAGACCCTAAAAGTTCATTCCAATGAGTCAAACTCCTAACCTTTGTAAGTAAAATTTGTTTATTAATGACTTATTTTTCATCCAAACCATCTTCAAGTTGCTTGTTATGTAATTCCAATAAGAGACGATAAAAGTTTTTGTTACCTAAGTTAAACGCTAATGCTATTGCATGAAAGAATCGCGTTGATGATACAACCAAAGCAAAAAAGCTGAATCTTGTAAAAATTCAGTAAAGCACAAAATACTTATTACATTTGTACATCTCAATGTCCTTTAAACATTTTCAACAATACATGAAATTTAACAGAAATAGATCGATCATACACATTTTCATAACTTGTTTACTTCCATAAACATAACTTCATACATATCTATTAAGTAAGAGATTGACCAACCCATTCTCTTTCTCTTCGTTTTTGCTTAGCTTGCATTTTATTAAACTTCTCTTTCCCTTTCTCCAAAAGTGGATCATTCGGATCATTTCTTCTCGACATTTTATCCTGTCCAACATATAATAATAATAATAATAATAATAAGAATAAAACACCTTCAATAATTAAATCAATATAATCAAAATACCTTATGCTCAGGACCAAATTCTAGCTTAACACTCGCCCAATCAGATAAATCTTCACCCTTAGCCAATACCCTTTTTTCATACTCAATTTCTCCTTTCTTGGTTTTTCTTCTTTCAACCTTAAAAATTTCAAAATTTTAAGACAAACTTCACTAAATTATTAACGCCTTAAAACAGAATTTACCTGGGATCTGAATATGACTTTGGACTGTTGATTTTTAAAAGTTTACATTTTTTGAATCATATCAAGTAGCTTAGGATGTTTAAATATGATTTCATAAGTAATTGCATCTAATGAGAAACCATATTTTCTCATTTCCTTGACTGATTCAATTGCCTCTTCATACTCTTTTTTCTTCATAAACCCCTGTATAATAACGTTGTAGGTCACACTATTTGGCGACAAACCATGTTTCTTCATACTTGAAACCCACTCTTTTGCATCTTCCAACATTCCTCTGTGACAAAATCCGCCTATAATTGTAGTATGAGTATATATATCAGGCATCAAACCTTTGTTTGATAGCTTGTAAAAAACATCTAATGCAGCATCAAGTTGGTCATCTTTACATAATCTATGAATAATAGTATTATATGTCACAATGTTAGGAGTTATATTGCTACTTTCCATGGAGACTAATAAAGACATAGCCTCGGTAAAACGTCTATTATTTCACAATCCGTTTAATATTGTATTATATATCACAATGTTAGGAGTAATATGACTACTTTCCATGGAGTCTAACAAAGACAGCCTCGGTTACACGTCCATTATTGCACAATCCGTTTAACATAATATTATATGTAACAATGTCAGGACTAATTACTCCTTCAGATTTCATCTTCTTGAATAATTCATGCGCAATGACACATCTACCCTTCTGAAACAAACCTTGTATCACACTGTTGTATGTAACAGTATTAGGCTGCAGTCCCTTTGAAGGAATACCTTGAAAAAGTTGAAAAGCTTTATCAACCATGCTATCCTTGCATAGACAATCAACAATGGTGGTATAAGATTGGATGTCAGGTTTAGAAATCTCCCTTTTTTCAAATAATCTTAGCCATTCAAGAGCCTTAAGTGTATGTCCATGTTTGCAAAGCCCATCCAACACGACCCCTAATGGGTGGTTATGATGGTCTTGGTGATGGTGGTGTGCAGGTGGATCTGCAGAGGTGCTCGATGGGGTGGTGGTTGACCTTCACGGCGACGGTTCTCTCTGGACGGTGGCAGCAGAGAGAGAGATAGCAGATATGGGTGAGGGACGGTGGTGACAAGAAGCTGTGATGATGGTGGTGTTGCTGTGATGAAGCTCCGGAAGGGGGGTTTGCTCAAATCTGCAAATCAGTGATGGATGGTGGGGGAGTTGGGGTTATGGTGAAGGTGGAGGTGGGGGGTGGTTCGCCGGCACAGAGAGAGAGAGAGAGAGAGAATGGATGGTGATGAAGGTGGGGAATTTCGGTGGCCATGGTGATGCAGGTGGTGGGGGCGGTGGTTTAGGTAATGCGCAGAGAGAAGGAGAGAGTGGAGGAGAGGGGAGGGATCGATGGGTAATGGATTTTGGGTTTTCAGTTTTTCAATATGGGTAGAAGGGTGGGAGGGTAGTTTAGGTACATTTGGGCTATTAGTTGGGTTGTAATGGGTTTAGTTACCCAAGGCTTTTTTTATAAAGTGATATGGCCTTTAGGCCGTTGAAAATAAAGAACCCTTAAAAAAATATTAATATTTGTACGAAATGGTAAAGGGTTAAAAATGATTTCCCACATATAAAATTCGTAAATCATGATTTAGTCCCTCATAAATTTTAAATAGATAAATTAGTCCCTATCTTTTAATGATCAACTATTAAATCAAAGTAAGTTACAATTTTATCCTTTATATCCTTTATAATTTAATTAAATAGTATAAACTTGTAAAGAAAAATAAATATAGAGCAAAATTAAAAAAATATTTCTACTAATTATGTTATAAGTTAAAATTTTTAAGCATATTATATAGTTAAAATAGATTAAGGATCCAAATCTTTTATTTTTATTTTGGTCAAATCTCTCTTGATCTAAATAATACAATTCTTCTATTTTAACCGAAAATGGACACTTTTATTTTTAAATTAATTACACAATACTAGCAAGATTTTTTTACCATTCTATTTTATCTGTTATTATTTAATTAAATAAAATAACCTCTAAGTAACAAATTCATTTCTCATCACTCACTTTATCCTTCTATACTAATCTTGATCTTAAAAATTCCCCAAATTAGGGGCAGACTTAGGGGTCGACTGGGGTGTGAGGCCGCCCACCTCAGTCCTAGAATGTAATGAAATTTCGTGCAAATTATTTTAACAAAAAAACATTAGTAGAAATTTACTTTTTCCCAGAGTATATATTCTCCCCCAAACCTTCCAAAACTAGAAATTACATTTTTAAAAAAATATCGGGCCTACATTCGCAAACCTTACTTGTTGTTCTAACTTTTTACCCCTCAGAGAAAATATGCCCTGCCCTACCATGACGATAAAGTCATTGTTGTATCATCTACGATGGATTATTGATAAATCTAGTAGTCCAGTTAAAGTGGAGATGCCACCTTCTCGGGATGAGGAAAAGTAATTAACCATATTTTTTCAAGTTAAATTAGCGATGGTCGTTGTTAGTTGTCAGACGAAGTTGGGTATTTCTCGTTCTGGTATATATGTAGTAGGTTATTGTTGGGTTTATTTGACGAGAATTAAAGTCAGAGGATGAGTTATTTTGATTTTTTAAGTATTTATTCTGTTTTTTCAAGGTGTATCTAACATATTTCTTAACTTATTGTTGAATATAGTGTTAGTATCTAGGCCGCAACTAGTGAGAGTTTCCTTAATTTTATATCTCATCGAATCAAGTATATTAGGGGATATTAATAATTTTATATATTTTTAGTGTACATGTAATAGTTTAGTGTAAGATAAATGGAAGCGGGAATCTACAAAAATAGTAATTATGGAGAGAAATTCAAATAAATTCATTAAACTGTAAAAATTTAGTATAAATAAAATATATAAAAAGAAAGATGAAATAAAAAATCTTGCTAGCATTGTTTAAATAATTTACCGATGAAATATTCCCTTTTCGGTTAAACTAGGAAATGCCCCGTACCTGAAAGTACTTAGGCTAAAATGATTTTAAAAAATTGTGATAGGTTGTGTAAAATTCTTAATTGAATTATTCTTATTTCGCACATGTAACTATATAGCTGTAAATTAATTATTCGAAAAAAATTAATACTTATGTAACTATGAATATTACCAAGCTTTATTACTAAATTTAGGTGAACACATTTATGACAGATGCCAATATCTTTGTGGTAATTAACTAATTATTCGAAAAAATTAGTACTTACATATGTAAGTATGAATATTACCAAGTTATAATACTAAATTAAGTGAATGCATTTATGTAGGCGGGTAGTGAAACAAAGTTGTGCATAATATACTTTGGTTGAAATTCAAGTAAATGCTTATTAGCTCCGTAATTATTTTTTCTGAAAAAACAAACAAAGTACTATTTCGAGAAATACAATTACAAATTAGCATCTAAATGCGATTTTGCTTATCGTTACCCAATTGTGGCTAATTACGAAAAAGAAAACAAATAGATACATATAGTTGTTTACTAAAATTAGTCTAAGGTTAAAAATTTGTATATTGCTGATAAAGATACTCTTCAGTAACATCAATTACACAAAAATTATCACCACATTATTTTACTAATTCAATTTCAGTTACACTCCTTCATTCCTGGAAAAAAAAAAGTTCATTCCAGAAAAAGTAATGTGGCAAAAAGTTACTGTTAATTATAGGATTAGCATCGACAATACAGGATAAATGAAATCTCAACCTATATTTCCATTTTGACTACTTTTTATTTACAAAAATCTGCAAAAGAGAATTAATTAAACTTATTGCTCAAGTGTTCAATCTATAGCAAATTTATCCCTGTTGATGAGTAGATTTGAAACATGGACCAATGGTGTAATTAATATATTCTTATACTAAGCATGGAATTTTTTCGTGGATTAAGATTTTAGACTTCATCAAAATTGTATTGAATTACACATCAAATAAGGTAGTACTTGCTGAAGCTGATAGTGATTTTGTAGATGTACTGCTTAGTTTCATGACATTACCCCTGCTTAGTGATTAATATCGACAAAGATCCGATCTTGCAATGTAAGCATTTTAAACAGATTTGAAGTTACTATTTGGAAATGCATTTTATCAAACAGTTGAAAGACAAATAAGTTAAACCTTCCACCACTAAACACGCGGAATAACTTCAATTCTTCACCACATTCCGTTATAAAGATACACACATGGATTTATTAAGAAACTACTTTCATACCATGTACTGTTCTTACTCAGCTTCCTTTAAACGTTTCTTAATTGTTTGAAGTTGAGCTGAAAAATCCTCCTATCCTAAAACATAAAACATTAGCATTCTTCGATTGAGAGGCTAAGTAATTGAACTTAAGATATTTAATAAAGATGCGGTGGTGAGATTTATTTAATAAATAAATCAATTCACAAAGATTATTCGCTCAATTCTATCATATTATAGCTAAACAAAATATATTAAGAAGAAAAATTAATCATGGCAAAAAAGTTTTACCTCAAGGAAACGATACCAATGCTGGCAATTTTTCAAGTCAAGATTCTATCAAACATTTGATCCAACACCTGGTGTGGGATTAGAGCCCTTCAGTCCTGCTTCATGACACGACCACCGCTGCTTCCCAAAAGATACAAATTTGTGATTCCAAAGGATACAAAGAGAGGTTGAGCAACCTAGAGGCGGAGTGAATTGCTCATCAGATCGATAGAGTTGTTGAAGCCATCTAATCCGCCACATCACAGTGCTAGGGGGATTTTTAGGTTTTGGAGATACAATCGATGAAACTTGAAGCTATCGGAAGTAGTGACGATGGTGATGGTAATATCGACGGGGGAGTAAGTCGGAGGTGAGGCAGTGAGCTTTGAGCCGCCGGTGTGTGAGCCGTGAGCTTTGCGTCGATCAGATGAACAGATGGAAAGATTTTTTTTTGTTTTGTGCGTGATATGTGAAGGTGAGTGGAGTGGAGTGTTTAGTTTTTGTAGAATTTTCTTTTAATAGGTAGTATATATAGTAAGGGCATGTTTGGCATTTTTTAATTCTCTAAGTAACGGAACGATCTCCACCGTTCCCCATGACACATTTTTAGCTAAGAATCGATCTGGACCTCTCTTTATACGAAATACACATGTTTATATTCCCTTTTCGGTATCTCTAACGGAAAGCTAAAGGCAGAGTATTTTTTCTTTCTTGTGTATTTCGTAGCTGGAATGAGTGGAGTGAGAGCTCTTTATATAGGGGAGAGGAGAGGAAGACTCAAGCCATTCAGAAACGTCCCCATTAAGTCCCACATTTTCCCTCCCAGAATTGACTTGATTGGGTTGACGGTTTTGATTGGCTTTTAACCTCCACGTTTTTTATATTCTATAACAGCTTTGACATTGATATTCCCACGTGTTGACTATCTCCTTGTAACAGCTGCTGGAATATTCTTATTCTTTAACGCGTGCGTGATTGGTGGAGACTTGTCTCTACGTTTGAGTTTGAGTTGTCAACGACCACTATAAGAGGTGGTAGGAAAATCCATTTCATTTTTCATTTTTTGACTCCCCCAACTCCCAACTCCCAACTCCCAACTCCCCACGCCGTCGCCGGTGCCGGGCCGGGCGGGTGGTGGTGGTGCGCGCGTGTGGGGGCTTCCTTGTTCCCTTTTAGCTTGCATAGTGACTAGCTCTTGTGATAAGAATACATATGTGAGTTTATTTAAGTAGATAAACTTTTTTACTCATCTCCTATGTGGGACAAAAACATTCACAAAAGTAGTCTTTTACACTTCTCAAAGGGAATGGGAAGAGTCTTAGTTAATCCTCTATATTAATCTAAGTCTCTTCCTCTTTTCCTAAAAGAACATGATCGGATTAACGATTACACATTTAAACTAACAAATGTAAAGCATTGATCCAACAATATAACCTTGTATTTCAAAACGTGGCAAATATTTGCATTCTAATACATTCATGTGCAATCTCCAGACCAGATAAATATACTGATTAGTAAACAAGATGAGTTGTATGAGTGAAAATTCGAACTTAAAGCATTGTTAGAAAGTTCCGAAATTGCAAAAAGCCCCAGAAAAGAAGGCACTTCTGAAACTATAGAAAATTGGTCCGGATCATTTAATTGGGATTCTCAAGCTGAATATATTCGATTCAATCTCTTTGGCATATCATCATATCGCGCAAATCAAAAAGAGGTTAATTTATATTCATTTTTTTAGTGTATAAACTATAAAACCATCTTGAACTTTTTTTATTATCAGATAGTAAACGCAGTCATGAGTGGAAGGGGCGTTTTAGTAATTATGGCAGCTGGTGGGGGGTAAAAGTCTTTGTTATCAACTTCCAGCTATTCTTAGAAATGGAGTAGCTCTTGTTATTAGTCCTTTACTTTCTCTTATTCAAGATCAGGTCCCTAAACTTCTCTAATAATTCATTTCTTCTCTGGATTAATTTTTAACGCTGATAATTGATAAACGATAAGAACTTTCAGGTAATGGGTTTAGCTGGGTTAGGCATTTCAGCATATATGTGAAATTCTACTACAAGTAAAGAAAACGAGAAATATATATACAAAGCCCTTGAAAAAGATGAAGAAGAGCTTAAAATATTATACGTCACACCTGAAAAAATATCAAAAAGTAAAAGATTTATGTCGAAACTCGAAAAATGTCATAAATCTAACCGCCTTTCACTAATAGCGGTTTATGTAAGTAAGTTAAGGGGTTGTTGTTGATAACATCCTAAGCTTTCTAATTATTTTTTTAAGTCTTCGATAATTTATTTTATAAAAAAATGCCTAATAAAGTAATTATTTATTAAAAAACATCTCTTTTATATTTTTCATACCTTTACTACCCTTATTATTAAATATATTATTTTATTTTAATATAATATTAATTTTTAAATATTAAACAAATAATAGGGTACTTCCACCAGCAGAATCCCAACTTAAGTGGGTAAAAAATGGCCTAATCTACTCTTCCAAATCTAGGCAACTTTGTGTCTTATAAGTAAAACGTCCAAACTTTTGCAATTCAACTGATTTAAACCGTTTCTTATCACGCGATCTACACTCGAAGAAATATCTCGAGCTTAATTTTCATGGTCAAAATCATCACCACTTATAAGTTATGACTTTCAAAAGTCGATAGAAGTATTTAGCCAACAATTCTTGTTGAGTTTTGAATGGACTTTTTAGATCTTTTTACGACTTGTCTTGGATTTCTTCATGAATTTTTGAATTCCTAGCTTTATCTTGAGGTCTAATCATATTATGTACATTGGATTCACACTTATCACACAAATTATCTCAAATTGCTCTAAAAATACATATATCATCCAATATTAACTACAACTCGAATAATGTCAAATAAATGGATAAATCCCACAATTAATCCTCAAAAGTTAACCCAAATAATGTCTCTTAATTCTGTAAATCTATCAAAGTGGTGTTAATGACTGGTCCATCTAGTTTATGACTTATGCGACACTTTCATTATGATAACCATACTTATGATTGTATTGATCACCCCGTAAGGGGTTTAGTAGGATTTATCTACGTATCGATGGCCTTTGATGTATAAAAATAACCATCCTGAATACAAAAAAGGTATAAATGGATAATAAATAAATGTAAATTCAAAGGAAAATACAAAATTAGATTACAGTTTTATGATTATTTGCAATAGCAAGGATTAGAAATAATTTTGTACTCAAATTCATATTCACAAGCTACGTATTTAGAAGTTTTTTAACTTTTATAATTAAATTTTTTTAAATATATATTATATAATAAATATAAATATTATAAATTATATGTCATATATAATATATATTTAAGAGGATTTCCAAGTTGATGAATGATTATTCCCATAACTCACTTTATTTTGTAGGGGGTTTTAAAAGGGTAAATTTCTACCATAAATATCGTTAAGTAAAATAATGTTGTTTCGTATAGGTTTAAATATTTATTCTACATTAATTTAATGGACTTAATTCCTAATTACATGCACGGTTCGCTTGTTAATAACTAAAATTCCCTCTATATATACTATTAAACCTTATAGCTTAATTAACTAATCATTTTATTAGCCAAAGTCAACCTAGTTGATTTATACTTTATAACTCTCTCACATGTGCTCTACTCCCATTAGAAGAAAACACACACAAGCTCACCTTATAAACGTACACAAACACGCAGATCTGGGGTTTTTAGCGATTTATTTATTCAACGAACATCACTGAGGATCAAGGAACACACAATAGCTCTAAATTTCATCTCTTTTTCCAGTTTTAGAGGTATGTTTTTTTTTTTGTTTTTTTTTTTTTTTGTTTTTTTCTGGATTCTTCTTATTTAATTATGATTTTAATGAACTAAATATTGTTTATGTGTGTTAATTCTTCCATTATTGTGTATGTCTTATGTTATTTTGTGTAGCTTTTTGTATGTTTGAATTTATGTCTTGATTTGATGGCCATAGTCTTGCTATGTTTTTGTGTAGTGTATGTGTATTTTATGTGTTTTAGTTAATATTTTTCTTTAGTGTTGATTGATTAAGTGTTTAGGTCGATATTTCTTACAAAAACTCTACCGAATTTTAA
Source organism: Nemophila menziesii (assembly GCA_029959085.1). NCBI lineage: Eukaryota > Viridiplantae > Streptophyta > Magnoliopsida > Boraginales > Hydrophyllaceae > Nemophila > Nemophila menziesii. The sequence goes on along the minus strand of JARWIR010000022.1, from coordinate 8,671,542 downwards.
GTGCACCAAACAAGTAATCTTTGGGGTCTTTTATCGAAACATTTAATGATTTGTTGAGTTATTATATATCCTTTCCTTCTGTTGAAGTTCTTGTTCTTCAACCTAAACAAACTATTTAAGAGTTCAAAAAAATTGTTAATTTGCAAAGCATGATGTCCTTTATTTGCATCTTTTCATTAAGCGTCAGTTTTTTTAAGTCCTTCCAAGTTTGATTTGAATGTGTCAGTTATTTTTCCTTTGCCCTGCTTGCTTGTGTTTACCATTTATATATTTTTCTTGCATATACACGTTGGTTATATTTAGATCTTACATTCAAATTATTCACATGAATTAAGAATTATTAGACTAAAAGTGTACCAAATAGTGATATCCTTGTTTGGTGTAGTTTCAGAAACTGTTCCAAATAAGAATTCCTTGTTTAGTGCAATTTCAAAAATTGTACCATATAAAGTGCTTTCTTTTGAACATAGATATCTAATCGTTTTAAGCACATATTCCTTATACGTTAACTGTTAATCAAAATAACTACAAAAATATGCATACAAGTTGATATTATTTAGGCATTATTTGTCTTCATACAATTTTTTAAACCTAGTTTTAATTTCAAATCGAATATATATCTTCTTAGCCCTAGTTTTAAAATTCCACATAACCTTTAAATGATGATCTGCTTTAATAATTTTATCAACAATAATAATCTTATCGAGATACCTACTAAAGGATGTCATTTCACTTGGACTAATAAACGGGAAGGAGATGGTAACGTAAAAGAGAGATTAGATAGGGGTCTTGCTTCCGCCTCATGTTATGATTTAGTACCCGAAACTGTTATTAAAATTCCTCCAGCAATTGGTTCGGACCATTCTCCACTTATACTTCAAAAAACTAATAATACGAATATTAACTCGAAATATTTACACTGTAGGGATGTCACGTAACTATGGAATAAAAATAGAGGGATTGATAATATTCATCGATAAAAAATATGCTACGTGCCTCGCACTGTCAGGTTGGAGTCAAGAAACGTTTTGTAATAGACGGAAACTTATTGACAAATACCAACCATGCTCGAAAATCTACAAAATGGAGAAGCCAATAAAGAAAAATACGAGTTAGAATAAAAAATTAAAGATGAAATTGATAATATCTGGAAAATAGAAGAAGCTTTCTAGGCTGATAAAGCTCGTGATATCTGGATCGAAAAAGGAGACAAAAATACTAAATACTTTTTCGCCACAACATCATTGAGAAGAAACATAAACCGTATAACGGATATTAAGGATTCTAACGGATTGGTGCGACAAACGTAAACGTATAAAGAGAATTATTCAGGAATACTCTACAAATATTTTCAAGAATAATCTTACAAGCGAGATTGAAGAAGTCTCCATTCATACTCCTTATAAAGTTAATGATGATACGAACAACTTTCTTATTATGATACCGAAAATGGAAGAAATTAGAACGACGGGTTTTTCAATGTCAGGTTCCAAAGCACCCGGACCCGATGGCCTCCCTGGGAATTTTTACCAAGAGTTCTGGGAAATCACTAAATTCGACATTTTCAAAATGGTGACGGACTTCTTAGCTTATAATATGCCTTTGGGTAAGATCAACGATTCTCTCATCACACTTATACCTAAACTTAATTCACAGGAACCGATGACGGACTATAGGCCAATCTCCTGCATAAATTCCAGTTACAAAATTATAGCCAAGATATTGGCTTTGAGACTACAATCGATTATGGATGATCTTATTTCGCCGACTCAATCCGATTTCATTAAAGGAAGAAGTATACAAGATAATATTCTTTTAGCTCAAGCAATATCTTTCTTTCTTAAAACAAAAAAGGAAATAAAAAAAATATTATGGCGCAGTCAAAATCGATATGGCTAAAGCGTATGATCAAGTCAATTGGAGCTTTCTCATGGAAATTCTTGAAAAACTAGGAGTTGGTGAAAAATGGAGGGACCTTATCCTCGCTTGTCTTTCTTTGGTGTCATACCAAATTAAGGTTAATTGCAAAAGATTGAAAAAATTTAGACCTGAACCAGGCCTCGAACAAGGCGATCCATTGACCTCTCTTCTCTTTTCAATGTTAACCGAAGGTCTTACTGGGTTAATCAACTTCGAATGCAGAGAAGGTAACATAAATGAATTTCTCTTACAAGAGCATCACCTAGATTAACACACTTGCTTTTTGCATATGGTATGATATTTTTCCTGGAAATCAAAGACAAAGAAATCGAATATTTTAGAAGGGTTATAACTAAGTATTGTCAAGCTTCCGGATGAAAAATTAATCTTAATAAATATTCAATCATATTTAGAAATGGTACCCCGGACGACAAGATGAAAGAAGTATCAAATATATTAAACATCAAAGCCACCAAATCTATGGGTAAATATCTTGGTATCCCATTGACTCTCAAAAGATCAAAAAGTTGATAATTTATCATATATCAAAGATAGATTAATCAATAAATCAGCTAGTTAGGTTCCAAATTACTTTCGGATGGCGTTAAGGAAATCATCATTAAAGCAGTAATGGAAGCTATTTCGAATTATGCGATGTCGATCTTCAAATTTTTTATTACGTTATGTAAAAATCTAAGTAGCCTTGTGGCAAACTTTTGGTGGAATTCCGGTTCTAAAAAATGAATCCACTGGGTAGCATGGAAGAAAATAACTAAAGGGAAAAATGGGAGGCATTGAGTTTAGTGATTTACACAAAAATGAACCTTTCCCTCCTTGCGAATCAAGCCTGGAGAATTGTTTGGTATTTATTTCCCTAATTGTGATATGTAGGATTCAAAGTTGAAAACTAAACACTCGTGGAGTTGTGGAAACATTTTTTAAGGTTTGAAATTTCTTAAGGACGGATGCATCTAGAAAATTGGTAATGATTTGAAAATTAATATCCGGGATCATGTTTGGATCGAAAAAGGCTATAAATTGAGAAAACTTGAAAACTGTAATCTGACAAAAATTACAAATTGCTTCAATCATGATATGACCAATTGGAATTTTGACACTCTTCGTCAATTTTGTACAAGCAGAGATATCGCTGATATTAGGATACTTCCAATTCTTCAGCTTGAAAATGACGATAAGATCATCTGGCCTAATACTAAAGATGGTAAGTATAGAACAAAATCAGGATATCACCGTCTTGTTCAAAAGGAAACTAAAAAGGATAGCCATTCTTCTAGAGAAGGGGAAGACAGTTACAGTAGATTGTATAATCTTATTTGGCACTCTAATGTCCTTCTGAAGATCCGAAATATTATTTGGAAAATTATAACAATGCCATCCCAACTAACATTAATCTGAAGAAAAGGAAATGCCATGATAATGACATCTGTGAATGGTGCAAGAAGGAAAATGAATCTATCGAACATAAACTTATTAAATGTCCATTAAGTATGGGAGTTTGGGCTAATTCTCAAATGTAGTGCAAAATTGAAGATAATTTAACGGTAAAATATGTGATTGGATTAAGATGATTTTTGAAAGTTATACTAAAAATGGATGGGACAATAGAGTTTTGACTGAAGCGGTGTTTAGTACAATGTGGAATATCTGGAAGGCACGTATGAATGGCCTATTTAAAAAAAAGGAATAAAACATATGGGAAATCCACAATAAAACAAACAAAGTCCCTTATTAAAGCCTCTTTGGAGTGGAACAAATGGATAATAACAAGAATACAAATTCCGTACAAAAAGAATTGCTGGAGAAGGATGAAAATAATATTCTCTTGAAAGATGATGCTGAAATAATATACCTTAATGATACATCATTCACTAATAGCTAGAAACCGGCAACTACGGTGTCAATCGCAGTTAACAAAAATGGAGAAGTTAATCATAAGACCACAAAATGAGGTAAAATAAATAGTGTCATGGAAGGAGAATTTTGGGCCATCATTTGGGCCATGAGATATGCAACAGATCTCAGTCTTCAAAGTTGTTCTTTCTACTCTGATAACCTTGAAGTTACTCAAGGTATTAACCGGAAAAAGAGAATCAATTGGAGAATCCAACTAATGGCCGTTGAAGCCTGGATATGGATGGATCGTTTCCCGAACTGGAAAGTCATTCACTTTAAAAGAGAATTAAACGGGGTGGCAGACAAACTTCCAAAATACATTAGACATAATATCGATGTGAGTGAATGCCCTAATAGTTCAATCAATGAGTTTTATAATAGTCTTAATTTGATATGTAGGAATAGAGGTACTGATTAACTACATTTTCTAGAAACCATCAAGTTTTCATGTTCAAATAATGTCGTGTATGATTAAAATATACTTTCACGTACGATTACTTACATATTTTAGCATATAACCTATCTAACTATTGTCGTGTATGCATAAATATACTAAAACATACTCAAATGCTTCAAAATATGTAAAGTTACCTTCATTTTCTCTTATTTTATTTGGGTTTACTTGGTTTTTTTCTCGAAATCAAGTTTTAATCCCTCAAAATCTCGATCTAGCTTTTTTTTTTTGCTTGGATTTTCCTTCAATTTTGTTTAAATCACAAGATGCTTTTGTCTCAGTTATGTGTGATTTTGCCGAGTAAGTTTAAAAGTATTTTGTGTGTATTGTGATTTTGCACCTCTTATTTTGTTTTAATTAATAATTGATGAGGATGATTTTGTCAAGTTATGTTTTTAAAGAATTAATTTTTTTAATATTATAAGTAAATAAATAATTTTGTGTTTATTTTGTAGATAATTTGGTCACTTAAAAATAGTATCCATTTTATTACCATATTCGTTTGAACCCATTCGCATCCTACCTAGCTATCTAATCAAACTAACCGAGCTTCCATAGTTATATTATCTTAAGTAAAAAAATGAACTCTCTCTCTGACCCGATTCCCGATACACAAACCCTAACCCCTCCCACCCTCCGATCTCCTCTTTCCACCACCTCAGATTAGCAGGTTTCCTGTCCCTAACCTTCTCTTTTACTACATATTGCTTTGGCATATGAAGATTGATCTCATCTACATCTCTTTGTTTGGATTTAGATACATTAAAATATCGGTATCATTTATTATCGAATTTTCTTTCACTTTCATTTTCTGATCTTAACCTACCTACCTCATTTCTATTTAATGGCGAGCATTAATACTGATGGGAAGGTTGATTCAGACGAAGTATTAACTCTATCTCCTGATAGAGAAGCTATTTATGCAGAGTTTGAAGAACCTAAGCTGTTCCTTAAAATAGTTGCTACAGGGCTTGTTAATATCAACTACCTAAAGAAGATCATCATTCAACATTGGGGAATCTCTAGCAGAATCTCGGTTGAAAAGAGGGGTTTTAACCTATGTGTGGTAAGTTTTGAAAACCCTAAAGATTTAGAGACTGTTTAGAATAATCGCCCGTATCATGTTTTTGGCTTTCACGTTCTTGTCCAAAAATATGAAGATTGTGTTAGAGACCCAGAAATTCTTAACGAAACTTCTTTCTGGGTTAGAGTTATTGGTATTCCTCCCTTGTTCATCAAAGAGAAGAATGCGATTAAAATAGCTTCAAAACTTGGAACTGTGACAGAAGTTATTCTCCCTCCTCCAGAGAATTACAAGAATAACCCAGATGTGAGAGCTCGTATCAGTTGTCCTATCTCAAAGCCGTTACAATCTGGGTCAATGTTTAATATTGCTAAAGGCCAATCAGTTTGGATCTCCTTTAAATATGAAAAGCTCTATGATTTTTGCTTTACTTGTGGGGTGATATCTCATGATGAGAGCAAATGTGATAACTCAGAGAAATTGTTAAATAAGCTGGGTAACTGGATTCGCTATACTGAGATGGATAGTAAAATTAATAACTATGTCTTCAAGGCAGAGAATGGTCCCACTAAAAGAAAGGCTAAGAAGCCTTTAAGAAATAAAAATAAGGCTCAACACTCTAAAAATTTGAGCAACTTTGTCGAACTAAAGGATGCTTCAGAGAATCAAAATGTGGTCCAGTCCCTTATACTGTTACCTGATGTTAATTTGGGCCCTACAACAACAAAGGGAGTGACATTCAATTCTAGTATAAGACCACTTGATGGAGAAGAATTTAATAATCTGTGTGGTCCACACAACAGTCCAAAAAATGATTTTAATAAAGTCATTATTGATTCTTCAATAACAACTAATTCTAATACTTCTATTGTCTTTGGATCTTTAGAAAGGCAAAAATTTAGAACTCAGAAAGTAAGGGAAGACCTTGGGTTACCTATAGATGATGAAGATTTTTATCAAGGCCCTGCAACTCTCAACACCTTTGTCTCAAAGGTTGATGATGAGATGGTAGAGGCAAATCACTCAGCTGACATCATTAAAAAAGAAGTAGGAAGTCCAAATGCTATGGTTTGCGGGGTTGACCTTCAACCCCAGAATAAGTTATGATTCTTGCGTGGAACTGTCAAGGGGTAGGCACTCCCTTGACAGAGCTGAGCCTGAGGGAACTAGTCAAGGCTCACCATTTTGAGGTAATCTTTCTTTCTGAAACTAAGAATAAATTTGATTTTTTGCTTAAGCTTGGTACTAAGTTAAATTTGAATCTAGTTACTCATATTGATCCTGAAGGTCTTTCAGGAGGGACTGTTATTTTTGTTAAACAACCTGAGAATTTTAAACTTATCAGTTTGGATAAAAATATTATTCACTGTTCATATATCTCGAAAGATATTGGAATATGTGAAATTGTATGTGTGTATGGACCTCTTGTAGAGGCTGATAAAGCTAAATTTGTTGATAGAATTGGAAATCTACCAAAAACAAATTTGTGTAGATGCATTCTGGGTGATTTTAATCTTATCAGACTCTCATCTGAAAAGATGGGAGGAGAAATTAATAATATGCACAAACAAAATATGGATCTTTTTAACAGTGTTATAAATAACAATAATCTCAATGAGCTCTTTAGTAAAGGCTGTAATTTTTCTTGGTCTAACAAGAGAAATGGCAACCAGCTCATTAAGCAAAAGTTGGATAGAATACTGGTAAATAAAGAGTGGATGGATATGTTTCCTAATTCTTGGTGTTACATTTTACCCCCTGTGGGATCTGACCATTCTCCTATTATATTGAAACATGGGATTTCAGTTGAAAAAAGTAATAACAGTAAGATTATTGAAAAGAGCTGGATTATGGATGAGGCTTTCTGCAAAATTATTTATGAAAAATGGATAGTTATCTTATTTGACTCTGAAACAGGAGTTAAAAGGTTTAAAAGTAAGCTTTCATATGTTAACTCATTTATTTCAAAGTGGGCAAGAAAAAGAGTGCTTAATAATAAGCTTCTCATCAACTCTTCTCTATCCCAATTGGAAAAACTATTTAACCAACCTTTCTCGCAAGTTAATAGAGATAGAATGGAACAAATCAGTAATAATCTTGAAGTATATTTGAAAAAAGAGGAGATGTATTGGGCTTTAAGGTGAAGAAACAATTGGCTAAAGCTTGGAGAAAAAAACACTAAATATTATCATGCTATCACTAAGATGAAAAGAAATGTAAACCGAATTTCCTCAATTAAAGTTGAAAATGGAGATTGGGTACATGAAAAAGAGGAGATTGTTTCTGAAATTAATAGATATTACAATGAGGTTTTTAAATCAGTAGGTACAAGACACTATGAGCCTATATTGATGAAAGTTAAGAAATTGGTAAATGATGAAATTAATTGTTCTCTCATTAAAGAAATCACAATGGAAGAAGTTAAAGAGGCTGTGTGGGCCCTGGGGAGTGATAAATCCCCAGGACCAGATGGCTACGGTGGTTTTTTCTACAAGAAATTTTGGGAAACTATTAAGTTTGATCTTCTTTTGTTGATTAAGGATTTCATGAATAATAATATCTCCTTGGAAGACATTAATGAAACAATAATTGCGCTTATTCCTAAAAATAAGAATCCAGATTATATAACTTCATATAGACCCATTAGCTGTGCTAATTTTCTATATAAAATTATCTCAAAGATACTCTCTAGTAGGTTACAAATTTGGATTGGTTCTTTGGTTTCTGAAACTCAAACCGCTTTTATTCCTGGAAGATCTATCTTTGAAAATATCTTACTAGCTCAGGAAGTTAGTCATTATTTGAAAACAAATAAAAAAACAAAAGAATTCTCACTTGCTATAAAAGCAGATATGAGTAAGGCTTATGAAAATGTGGAGTGGGATTTTCTTTTTGATTTACTTACACAAATGGGCTTTCATGCTACTTGGGTGAAGTGGATTAGGATATGTGTATCATCAGTGACATATAAGGTGAAAATAAATGGATTTCTTTATGAAATTGACCCATCTAAGAAAGGTCTTAGACAAGGGGATCCATTATCCCCCTATCTTTACTGTCTTGTTACTCAAGCATTGTCTTCATTGCTTGATTATTATGTTGATTTAGGCCTTTTGCGAGGGATTAAAGTGGCAAAAAAGTCTCCTATGATTACCCATCTGCTCTTCGCAGATGATAGTTTGTTCTTTTTAGAGGTTGATGAGTACAATATTGAAACTTTTATTACAGCCCTTAATTGGTATTGTTATGCTTCTGGCCAAAAAATCAATTTGAATAAAAGTGGAGTTCTTTTTAGTAAGAATACTCCTACTGAAATTTGCAGAAAGAGTCTATCCTTGTTGCGAATGAATAAGTTACAAGACTTGGGGAAATACTTAGGTATTCCCTCTTCTTGGGGCCTTTCTAAAGTTAAAACATTTGAATGGTTAATTGAGGTCATTTTGAGTAAGATGGAGAGTTGGGAAACAAAAATGCTTTCTAAAAGTGGGAAAGAAGTGCTTATTAAGGCTATAATAAGGGCTATTCCAAATTTTATTATGTCTGTGTTTTTAATCCCTAAGACTCTTACATCTAAGATTACTTCTCTAGTGTCCAATTTCTATTGGAACAACCAAGGAGAAGCAAGAAGTCACTGGGTAAAGTGGGAGACATTAATGACTTCAAAAGATGATGGAGGGCTAGGTTTTAGGGATTTTCACACCCAAAACTTAGCTCTATTAGCTTCTAATGCATGGAAGTTTTTCAACAATGATAATACATTGGTTTATAAGGTGTTAAAAGGGAAATATTTCCCTGAGACAGACTTTCTCAAGGCTACTGTGCCCTCAAACTGTTCTTGGGGGTTTAAAAGCTTAATGGAAGGAAAAAATTGTTTTAAAAATGATATCTTTTGGAGCTTAGGTGATGGTAAGCTTATTAACATTTGGAATGACAAATGGATTCCAAGTGATATTACTTTACAGAAACCTAATTCATGTAATGATGAACTTGTTTCTGAACTTATTAATGAGGATTCCAGATCATGGAATTTGAATAAACTTAATGAGATTTTTTCTAATGAAATTGTAGCAACCATAGTTAGAATAGATATTCCTTCATGCTTGTGCTTTGATGTGCCTTGTTGGAATTTTTCCAAATTTGGTGATGTCTCAGTGAAGGAAGTCTATAATAACATTTGGAAGGCTCAATTAAAGAAAAATGCAGGAAAGGATAAGAATAAAGGTAGTGGCTCTTTTTGTCTTTTAACAATTGATTGGAGGTTCATTTGGCAACTTAATGTTATGCCAAAGATTAAAAAATTTCTTTGGAAATGTACAGAAAATGCCTTGGCAACTAACTGTAATAGGTTTAGAAAAAAAGCCATTTCTTCACCTTTATGTGATATATGTGGGACTTTAGATGAAAATCTTGAGCATATGTTTTTTGAATGTTCTTGGGCTAGAGCCCTCTGGTTAGCTAGTCCTTTGAACTTTATTTCTACAAGAGAACCTTGCTTTAATTTCAATAAATGGTTATCCTTTGTAAGAGAATGTTCAGGTGATAGGAGAGATATTATCCCAGATTTGGGAGAAATGGTTGTTAATATCTTGTGGTTTATATGGAAGGGCAGAAATGAGTTTATTTTCAAAGGGGTTATGCTCGATCCGAAAATTATCCCGATAAGAGCTTTATCAGCCTATGATGAGTATATTAAGGCTAATGCCTTTGATCCTGTGGCTAGATTTCAACAAAATAATAATCCAACTCTAGAAATAGAAATGGAAAATGAAATTAAATGGACCCCTCCTGATATAGGTTTCCTAAAAATTAACTGTGATGCTTCTATGAAGCAAGGTACTAACATTGCAGCAATTGCTTGTGTTGTGCGTGACTATACAGGTACTTTAATTGAAGGATTTTCAAAGAAGATTAACACTTGGTCAATAGAGGATGCGGAAGGAAGGAGTATTCTTGCTGCTTGTTCTTTAGCCTTGAAATACCCTACTGGAAAGATCTATATTGAGTCAGATAATTTGAATGTAATTAGTCAAATGTCTAACAAGTGTAAAGTAGGGAGTATTACTAGAAATCTAGTGAAGAACATTAATTTTTGTAAAGAGTCTCTTGAACTTAAAATCTCTTTTGTAAAGAGGTCTAGAAATAGGATAGCGGATTGGGTTGCCAAGCAAGCTTTGTTAGGGAACTTGTTTGGCATTTGGAGCTCTAATCTTCCTTCTCAATTGGCTAAATTGTTAGACTTGGACTTTGAAAAAACTTGTATTGGCTAATTGTAATATTTTGGGATGTATTTTAATATAAGGTAACTTTCGACTAAAAAAAATAGCTATCTAATCAACAAATAAAGTGCTTAGCCATAGTCAAACCGACAATAGGAACGGGTAGAGAAGTAGGAGTTCACATTATGAAATTCTCTCTACCCTCTCTCATCACTAAAAACCCACATTCATAAACCCTTCAAAATTTATCACACAAAATCTCTATATTTTGGGTGATTCTCAGTACAATCTTGTGTTTTTCATACAAAAATCAAACAACACAAGTTTAAATCCTTTATTTTCTTCCTTTTGAACACCCTTTTCTGCTTCCTCTCTTCATCTCCATCTTCATCTCCCCTTCTCCTCGTTACCAAATTTCCGAGAGTATGGACTTCTTTGCTCCAACTCACCCCCTAGCAAAAAACAAGGATCTTGTGATTACACCAGATCAAAACTCAGTCTACAAAAACACTCAAGAGTTTAAACTTGTTGCTAAACTTCTTTTTCATGAGAAAACAAACCATATTTTCATAAAAAACCATATAAACAAATATTGGGCTCTCATTGATCAAGTTGAAGTGGAAAGAAACTCAGCTAACACCTACACAATCATATTCGGTAATGAAGATGATAAAGCGAAGGTATGGAATCAAAGACCTTGGACTATCCAGGGTAAACATCTAGCAATCAAAGAATTTATAAATTTTGGAAGCTATGAAGTTACACATACAACACTATGGATTCAACTAATGGGAGTTCCAGCTTACCTCTTAACCCACCAATGCTTGGGTAAAATGATGAAGTATTTTGGTACAGTGCATAAGATTGAGCTACCTGGAAACATTAATGTAAACGAAAAATCAATCACAAGAATCCAAGTTGATTGGAAATTAACAAACCCTCTAATCACGGGTATCAACTATTGGGAAACGGAAACAACAGCAACTTGGATCAAATTTACATATGAAGATATTGGAAAAGTATGCTATGGGTGTGGATTATTTGGCCATGAAGAGGGTAACTGTTCTAACCCTAAGGTTACCCCAAAATTGGGTGCTTGGATCAAGACTTCTACAAGGGGCCCATCGTATACAATCAGACCAATCATCAATGTCAACAAGAAGAATGAGAAGAATGGGAGTAATAAAAGTAACAACATAAGGAAAACCTCTGATTTGCAGGTGAATCGAAAAGATCAGTTGTTCAAACTCGTCAACGACTCGGCCACCGAACTCGGTCAAAACTCAACCACGGATAAAGACAAAGGGGCGAATTTGGAAATTTTTGAATTTGGTACTACGATCAACAGCAGCAAAGGAAAAGGACAGCTAGTGGAGACTATGAGAGAGAAAAAGAAGGACGGAAATGGCGGTCCTTCTCGTTTGTCTTCTACGGGTATGAAAGAGAACAAAACAAAAGATGGTTTATATTCAGAAAAAGAAAAGAAATTAGCTACTTTGGCGGATACCTTTGTTAAGAAATTAAACTCTCCTGTGGCCCAAACAAATGAAATTGTTTTTGGCACATATACCAGCCCAACACAAAATTTAAAAAGCCCAAATGTTATTTTCCCACCCAACCATAACCAAAGCCCAATTAACTCAACCCCCATCTGCCTTAACCCAAACAAAACACACCATACACTACCCGATGACACCAACCCCAACTCTAACACTACAACACCAACTCTATCTACCCCCAAATCAACTAACCCTAACCCGTCTTCACCGATCAGTAACCATAACACTTCCGACGATGGCTTCATCACACCCAAACCCACCATCACACAACAACTCTATACACCATCCCTCTTCTCCAACCTCTTTGGGAATTCAAACAATTATGAAGAAACACAAGTCCATAGCAGTACAAGAATGGAGATTGGTGATGTATCAAATAGAATCTCAGTTAAAGCTAGAAGTAAGAAAACTAAGAGAAGTAATCCAACTCAGATTAACGCAAAGAGACAAAAAATCCTTTGGGCGGCTAGGAAGGGTGAGGTGAAAGAACTTCAAAGATCGGCTAAAGGAAATCTATTAAATGAGGAAAGTGAGGAGAAAGAGATCCGAATTGACAATAGCAATGGTACTGGTAAGATGAAAGATGACACAAGTGCTCATAAGGCTTGCGGGGTTGACCTTGAACAACCCCACCCCTCTCAATGATACAAGCATCCTGGAACTGTCAAGGTATTGGCAACACCTTGACAGTCCAGACCCTAGCTGGTTTTGTTACTAAATACCGGCCACAGGTACTATTCCTTTCAGAAACTAAAAATTCGTTTCCTACTGTTAAAAAACTTGAGAAAATTATAAACATGAACCTTATTAATACTGTTGAACCAATAGGTATTAGTGGAGGCCTTGCTATCTTTGCGATTAGTAACTTTGATATTGAAATCATTACTTCATCTATAAATCATATGCACTGTAAAATAAAAAATGAAGGAACTGAGACCTATACTACATTTGTCTATGGGGCCCCATTAGAAAAAAACAAAGATGAATGCTTAAAAGTCTTTAGTAATTGTAAACCTGCGAATGATGACCCTTGGATGCTTATAGGGGATTTTAACAATATTAGATACTGTTCTGATAAAAAAGGAGGCAATAACAACATCAATAAACATATGAAAGCTTTTAATGGTTTTATAAAGCACCACAGTCTTGAAGAAATTATAACAAAAGGCTGCAAATTTTCTTGGAGTAACAAAAGGGATAATGAGGAGATGATAAAAACCCTTATTGATAGAGGCCTTTGTAATAAAAATTGGGGGAATCTCTACCCTACAGCATGGATTGCACTACTTCCTGCCATTGGGTCAGATCATTCACCCCAAATACTACACTTGGAAGATAACCATATTAAGAAAGATAGGAGATTCTACTTTGAAAACATTTGGACTGAAGAAAAAGAATGTTTAGAAATCATTAAAAAAGTGTGGAAATTAAAAAATTACAACACTGGAAATTTTAGAAATGCTTTTACTCATAAGTTGGGTAAATGTAAAATTCTCCTTACTAGGTGGAGTAAAAAGAAATTTAACAACAATAAGAAAATGATAGATGCGCATATTAATAAATTAGAATCTATCTATAATGATCCCAACACAAAAGATTGGAAAGAGTATAATCAAACCATTAAAAAAATAGAGGAACTATGGAAATATGAGGAGGATTTTTGGGCCTCTAGATCTCGCAATCTATGGCTTAAGAGAGGGGATAAAAACTCCTCTTTCTTCCATGCTTCCACAAAAGAAAGAAGAAAGTTTAACAAGATAACTAGACTTTTAAAAGATAATGGTGAATGGGTGGAAAAATATATTGATATTAATGATGAAATAAAATATTATTTTGATAATATTTATAAAACCATTGGACCAAGGGAGTATGCTCCAATTCTTAACTCTATTAAACCCTCGGTTACAAAATTTATGAATGATAATCTCAACAAAAAATTAGAGATTTGTGAAATAGAAAAAGCAATCCACGAACTAGGGGCCAACAAGGCCCCTGGGCCTGATGGATATCCGGGTCTATTTTATAAGAAATATTGGGATATTATAAAACTTGATGTTATTAGGGTAATTAATAACTTCTGGTACAATAATTCGTCAATTGAGGATTTAAACATGACCTTTATTTCTCTTATACCTAAGATTAGCAAACCTACTAGTATTAAACACTTTCGACCTATAAGTTGCTCAAACTTTATTTATAAAATCATAGCTAAGATTCTTGTGAATAGAATGCAACCAATTATGAATGTTATCATTGACGAAAGTCAATCAGCATTCATGCCTGGAAGGCATATCCAAGAAAATACTATGGTGGCCCATGAAATTATAAATTTTATTAAGAATAAAAGGAGTACTAAAAAGTATTATATGACTATTAAAACTGATATTCAAAAGGCTTACGAAAATGTAGAATGGGATTGTTTACAAGATGTTATGCTTCATATGGGTTTTAATGATTTATGGGTGAATAAAATAATGAGATGTGTCAATACAGTAACTTATGCTATTCTTGTGAATGGGAATCCTATAAAAATAGACAAACCCCAAAGGGGTTTGCGCCAAGGAGACCCATTGTCCCCACTACTTTTCTGTATCACTACTCAACTTTTATCAAACCTTATAAATGATAAAAAGGATTTGGAAATGATGAAAGGTATAAAAATAGCGAAACTTGCCCCTACAGTAACCCACCTATTATTTGCTGATGACAGTATATTTTTTATGGAGGCAAATAATATGGAAATTGAAAATTTTAAAGATGTTATGAATAAGTATAGTTATGCTTCTGGTATGAAAGTGAATTTAAATAAATCAGGTATTAAATTTAGTCCCAATACACCATCTTACTTACAAAATGCTATGGCTAGAAGATTAAATATACCTATTATGAATAATTTGGGAAATTACTTAGGCCTTCCCACTGAATGGGGAAGGTCCAAAGTGAAAGACTTAAATATTCTTGTCGAAAAGACTTTACAAAAAACTGAGAATTGGAAAAACCTTTACCTATCAACAGCTGGTAAGGAAATTTTAATAAAATCTGTTATTCAAAGCCTTCCTAATTATTACATGTCTTCCTACCTTATACCACAGAAGATCTGTGATCTAATTACCTCCCAAATTTCCAACTTTTGGTGGGGAAGCAATGGCAAGAAAAAAATCCATTGGAATAAATGGGATGATTTAACTGATAGTAAATTCTCTGGAGGACTAGGTTTTAGAGATTTACATCTCATGAATCTAGCTCTCTTAGGGAAACAGGCCTGGAATATTTTGAACAAAAATGAGTCACTCCTTTACAAAATACTCAAAGGTAAATATTTTCCACTTTGTGATTTTCTTGATGCTCAATTAGGTTGCTCACCCTCATGGGGTTGGAGAAGCCTTTTGAGTGGCAGAAATGCTATAAAGGATGGAATAAAATGGAAGGTAGGGAATGGTTACACCATTAACCTAGCTACTGATGTATGGATACAAGGTCAAAATAAAGTTATAAAGCCTAAACATGGTAATGTTAATAAAGTTTATAATCTTATGGAATGTAATACTAGAAAATGGAATGAAAGGATAGTTAAAGAGGAATTTGAACCTGATATTTCAAATACCATTCTAAGTACCTTTATCCCATATTCTGGGGGGAAAGATATTCCTTATTGGGATTTTGACCCTAAAGGTATATACACGGTTAAAAAAGGCTATCAAATCCTTAAAAATGAGAAAAATAAAACCATGAGTATTAAAGACTCTTGTAAGCCATCCTCCTCACATATCATTCACCAGGATATATGGAAGCTGATTTGGAACTTAAAAATAGCCCCAAAAATAAAAAATTTCATGTGGAGAGCTCTTAAAAATATACTCCCCACAAATGAAAATATTTGCAAAAAAAAAGTTATTCAAAACCCCCTTTGTAGTATTTGTAATAATGAAGTAGAAACACCTGAACACTTATTGCTTAACTGTGAATGGGCTAAAGTAATTTGGTTTGCCTCTCCATTCAACCTACAAACTGGCAACCAAGAATCCACTAGATTGGATGATTGGATGGTAGGTTTGTTAGGTAAGGTTAAAAAACAAAAGATGGATAACCCCTTCATTATGGAAAGAATATGCACGCTATTATGGTGCATTTGGAAAGCTCGGAATGATAATAAATACAAGTTTATGAAATTGGAACCTCTAAAAGTTATAGAAAATGCTCATAAAGAATGGGCTGAATACAAAAATGCTAATTATCCTAAGGATGTAATCAATATACTGAAGGATAAAAATATAAACGAAAATCAGGTGACTGAATCTGAGAATACATCAGTGTATGAAACTAGTACAGGTTTGAAAAATTGGGAACCACCCCCAAAAAATTATATAAAGATTAATTGTGACGCAGCTTATAAAGATAATAAATCGGCAATTTCATTTGTAAACAGGGACTATTTAGGCAAAGTAGTGGATTACAATGCTTGGGAAATAAAGGCAGATTCTCCATTGGAAGCGGAAGCACTTGGAATACTCAAAGCTTGCGTGGTGGCTCGTGATTTGAAGGAGTCAAGGGTGATCATAGAGAGTGATTGTCAAGATGTTATGCTTCCCTTAGAGAAAAACTTATTAATTTCTATTCCAAAGCTTTGTAATATTGTTAAGAGTATTTACTTTATCGCGGAAAGTTGTAACCCTATCTTTCGTTGGATTAGTAGAGATAGAAATAGACTAGCTGATGAGTTAGCAAAACATAAGCTTCATAGCAATGTGTTTTGCTCGTAACCTATTGCGTTCTCAAGTAGGCTAATTGAGATAGTTAAAAACGAAACTGTCCCCTCGGGGATAGGGTAATTTTGTAACTTTACGTGGATTTTAATATATTTACTATTTGGAACAAAAAAAAAAAAAGTGCTTAGCCCAATATGTAGAAAATGACCCAGCCCATTCCAAATCTTGTTGAACACAACTCAATTCTTAGATTTAGCAAGATAATAGTAAAGTATCAGAAGATCATTGAAAGAGTATGGGTAGGAGTAGAAGTATATCAAGGTCGCCGTCATATTCTCGCCGGAAACAGTCACGGTCTCGGTCACCTGTCGTAAGTCACCGGCACAACAGCCATCGGAGCAGACGGGATCGCAGCCGTTCACCACTCAACAGGTAATCTTATCGATTATACATACCCCTATATAATTCTTTTCAAATTATAAAAATTCTCGTGCACAATGATGTTGTACCTTAAGTGTTAATGGGTTGTACATTTCTTTACGCAATTTATTAAATTTAATTATTCAGACGAAGAAGTCGATCTAGTAATCCTCGTCACCATAGAAGTAGAAGAAGTCGATCTAGTAATCCTCGTCACCATAGGAGACGAAGAAGTAAGAGTTATTCCTCCTCTCCTTCACCCAAGTCCCGAACTTCTAGTCCTGCATCATCTGAACTCAAGAATGAAGCTGAAAAAATAAAAAAGGAAGAAGAAGAAGAAAAGAAAAGGTATGCCTAATTAACCATACTTATATACTTATATCTGAACTTCTAGTCATGTTTAATGTTTTTTTTTTAATCAGACAACAACTTGAAGCAGAGCTAAAGCAATTGGAAGAAGAAACTGCAAGAAGATTAGAAGAAGAAATTCGAAAAAGAGTTGAGGAGAAGCTGAATAGTGAAGAAACTAAACTCGAATTAGAAAAACGTATACAAGAAGGTGAAAAGAAGCTATTTGAAGATATTGAAGTTCAATTAGAAAAGGAGAAGGAAAAAGCCCTAGCAGAGGCCAGGCATAAACAGGAAGAAGCTAGGAGAGAGAAAGAAGAGCTCGAGAAAATGCTGGAAGAGAATCGAAGGAGAGTTGAAGAAGCTCAAAAGATGATAGCTCTTGAGCTGAAACTTAAAGAGGAAGAAAGACATAGAGAGTTAGAGTTGATACAAAGACAAAAAGAAGAAGTTGCTTGGAGAAAGAAACATGGAGAAGAAGATGATCGTGTTAATCAGTTATCTATTGGGAGAAGTAGATCTCGATCAAAATCTATTGGTCTCTCATAATCAATCTTATTTCCTTTACTATCAATTTACATGTGCCATGTCTAATATTACTTCATTTTTCTTTCTCATTGAAAATTTACAGTGACTAGTACATTGACAATTTATAGTGACTAGTACTGGACAGATAAGTGACAAAGCCAGTTTTGAGATCCCGTCGGACCTTTCATATATGATTTATGAACAATTGTTTTTTTTTTTCTAAGATATTGTAAATAGATTTAAAAACCCTTTGGTGTTGAATACTGATTTGTTTATGGAAAAATGTATCATGTTTAGCGGGGGTGTTTAATCAAAATATTATTACTTTATTTGACATGTGTGATAATGATATTTCATGGAATAAACTTAGCTTATAAGTATTCACTAGTTAAAAAGGGCATACTGTAAGGATTTTGAAGGGTATAATATGGTATATAAAGGAAAAGACTATGGCCAAAGACTTTAACCAGTGCAGATTTTGGCTCCAGTTCTTGTTAAAGATTGAATCAGCCGAAATAGGGTGATGAGACTTAGGTTACAAAATTATGTTTAATGTAAAACGTTTAAGGGTTGAGATTTAAGTTATGCCTTATATTATAATTAAAGTTTAGGGGTTATGGTTACGTGCCACTTCTTTAAGGTATTAAAGCTTTAGGTTTAAGGTTTAAGAATTAATGGGTAGTGGTTGTTTTATCTAGTCAAGGTTAATATTTATGGTTTAAAGGTTAATATTCTGTTAGGGTCAAGGTTAATCTTAAACTCTAAGGATTAAGATTTAACCTTATTTGTCAAAGTTGAATGTGAAAGTTAATGTTTAGGGTTGAGAGTAATGTTAATGGTTTATGGATTAAGGTTTAAAAGTTGAATGTGAAAGTTAATGTTTAGGGTTGAGAGTAATGTTAATGGTTTATGGATTAAGGATTAAGGATTAAGGTTTAAATTAGGTTTTAACCGTTAAGGTTTAAAATTTAACTTAAACCTGTTAAATAATTAACTAATTTTTTTTTTTGCAAAGTTTACTTTTATTTATACCCATACTAAGGAGTGTATACAATTGGGAGCTTTTAGATTTTTACTTATATTGATTATTTAAATTGAGATTGTTCATTTTTAAAAAAGAATTAACTACAATACTTGGAAATCAATGACTTGCAATACTGTTTTATAATATTGCAAGAAATTATTATAATAAAAAAATTTATCAAAGAATTATTTTGAAAGATTTGCAGCAGCTTAGTTGCTATGCAACCACAATCATAATGTAGTCACGTATTGAAAATTTTATTGAAGTCATATCATAATGGAAATTTAAATATTTAAGCTCTTAAATTTTATCATAATGGAAATTTTGATAATGCAAGGTAAAAGGATTAAACCATAAGCTCCATCACCATCAGCCACATAATATAAAGGGTTATTGTCTAATAGGCACCTGACACCTTACACTTTTTCTCATAAAAAACACCGTCTTTTTCAAAGAACAACGAGTAATGGGAAGTTTTCCATTACTCAAAGTTTGAGTTCCCATAACTCAAACGACTTTTTTATAGGAAAGAAAAGAAAAAAGCAAAATATATGTGGTCTTTTATGGGTAAAAAAATAATGGTTAAGATGAGAAGGAATTAATTCTAACTTAAAGTGTTTCTTGGGCAATAATCTTAATATTATAAATAAGCTGCTGTATAATTGATATAAAAAAATAAGCTACTGTAATTTTTTTTTTCTTTTTCCTAAATACTAATAACTAATGCAATATTTATTTTTATTTTTTTCTAAACACTAATAGCTACCTAACATTTTTTTGTTTACATTTGAACATTAATTACTTTATCACCCTATGTACATGTAAATACTATTTTTTCAGTTTTTGTTCATAAAAAAAAAAAAATCATGAGTATATATAAAATTTAAATAAATAAAATTTTACTTATATATTTGTGTCCAATATTATCTATAATCGATTCTAGTATATATTACAATACTAAACAACCTTCACAAATTTTCAAATCTAAATCAGCATCACCTAAAAATTTACATGTTAGTCCCTAAGATTTCAAAATCTTCAGTTTGGCCCATACATTCCAATTCTCTCCAATTTATATCTAACTCACTTGTATAGTCATACTCACTGAAAAATAACTAACTTCCTTCATTTTCCCATAAGACACACAATTTTGCACTTTAATCCCTGTAAAAATCCAAAACTTCCTGTAATTTTCAAAAATCGTACTCCACCATATCATATTGCTTTTAAGAATGGATTTGAAAAGAAAGTAGTAACAACGACGATTTTAATTACGATGTGGCAAATTTGGAAGCAAGGATGAAGGGCCTCTTTGAGAAAGAAAAGTGGACTTGTGTCTCGTTAGCGTGTGGGCCATCTATTTCGAGTAGTAGTTTTTAGTTAATTTTTATTTTTCAGTATTTAGTTTTTATTTTTCCGGATTTACGCTTGTGGTTTGCTGTAGTCTTTTTCAGGTTTCACCGTGTTTAATTTTTGGCCTCCGTTACCGGAGCCTGAGAGGAGCTTCAGACCTTACAATAAACGTGTTCGTGAGGAAAGAGCCATAAGAAAAGCTATGGCAGGCATACAAGATCAGTTAGATCCACCATTTGTTCCACCACTAGGACAACCACCATTACCACCACTAGGAAGAGGTAACGAGATCAACAATGTCAATCAAAACCGAGTTGAACAAGACCTTCCTGGCTTGAGAGTGCCGTTTCATGTTCAACTGATAGGTTACCGTCCTCCGGAGATCCAAAACATCAAATTTAGACCCGATCCGGGTATGCTCAGTCAGTTTCAAAGTTTTGGACTCTACAGTGGTACAGCAGTACAAGATCTGGTAAGAGCGATTCAGAAGTTTATGCAGATTTGTGATGCTTATGTTACTTTTGGCATTACACGTGAGCAACTTTATTGTCATATGTTTTCGTTCTTTCTGACCGGTAGAGTTGGTGAGTGGCTAGATAGGAAACCACCAGGGACAATTAATTCATGAACAGAACTTCAAGACGCTTTCTTTAACCGTTTTTATCCGAAGAGTATGAGACTCAAAGACCAAAGCGAGCTTGCAAAGTTTTGTCAAGAAGATGGAGAAGAAGTAGGAGAAGCATGGACAAGGTTTCAACAGAAGTTAGTTAGATGTCCGCTCCATGGTTATACCCCCTCTCTACAGTTAGCTATATTCTATGAAGGTATCAACAGAGAAGGTAGACTGAAGGTGAATAATATTGGGAAAGGGAATTTCGTGTCCATGGACCCTACTGAAGCTACCGAGGTTTTAGAAAATATTATTGAAAAAGAAAGGATTTGGCCATCTTCGCGAGTTCCTGTTGCAAAAACCCGAGGTACGCTTCGATTAGACGCAGAAGCTGCACACTCAACTCAAATGTCCACATTAGAGAATCAAATCAAAGAACTTAAGCTTGAGATGCAGAAAAACTTAGTCGCAGCAAATGTAGTGCAAGAAGCACAAGGTTGTTCATATTGTGGGGCAATGAATCATACGTGGGAAGAGTGTGAAGGCAATCCACAATCTGTTTATTTCATATCCAACCGAGGAGGTTACCAATTTGGTAATAGGAATCATCCGGGTATGCAGTATTCAAATCTACATGGGGCCGCTAATCCTGGTCATTATCAACCACGCCCCCAGAATAACTCTTTCCAACCAAGAGGTCAGTATCAAAATCAATATCAGAATAGACCTGCCCCCACAACAGCCTGTTCAAGATGCCTATGCCGATTCATTAGATTAGAAAGCCTTACCACAGTATCCTCAAGAGGGAACTGCGGATAATCAACAATTAACAAAGATCATGGATCTTTTAACCACGAAGATGGACGCTCAGAGCGAGAAGTTACGAGAACAAGGATCTTCAATTCAGATTTTAGGTACTCAAGTAGAACAAATGAACAAAGTTTTGACAAACATTATGGAACAAGAAGAATTGAAGGCTATCGAAGGAGGTGATGACAATGTTGGGTTCGAAGCTTTTAAAGCTATTTGCCTTGAAATTGAAGAAGAAAAGAAGGAAGTAACATGCTGCCGTTAGTGCCGTGGAGGTTCCGAGTACCGAATAAGAACCAACCAAGTTTAGCCCCGTGGACTCTAACTGTTCTGAGAGTGATGTGGAGGAATATTCAGAAAAATCCGAATTTATACAGCTTCTGATGGATATGCAAGATGAGATTAGATCGTTTATGGATTTTCAAGCTGAGCTGGCTAAAGAGAAAGAGGAAAAGCCTCAAAGGAGGAACCAAGAGTTGAAGTTGAAGTTGCACCTGCTGTGTAAGAAGAGAAAAAAGAAGAGAAGGTGGAATCGCCACCTGTGGTTCAAAAAGTGTCATCAACTGTTCCTGATACAAATCCGAAGGATGACACTGAACTCAAGACATTTGTAGAGGCGTAGACTCCTGAAAACATCAACGCCCAAATGCTTGAGATTGCGAAGAAAGGGCTTACACCGCAACAAATTTTTACGCAAGTTAATCCTGAGAAAGAAGCGAGTGTAGAAGCCAAGAGAGAGAACTTGAGAGTCTCAAGAAGAAGTGAAAGAGAGTTACCATTGAAGCTCAAAGATCCGGGAAGCTTTAACCTTCCTATTCAAATAAATGGTATGCTCAAGGTGAAAGCTATGTACGATGTGGGTTCTGGTGTGAATCTTATGCATAAGTCCGTGTTCGAGAGACTTGGACTTCAAAAATCAGAGAAAGCGCCAGTGAAGTTGCAGTTTGTTGACAACTCAGTTACCAAGACATAGGAAACAGTGGAGGACGTCTTAGTCCGAGTAGGTAATATCGCCATCCCTACTGACTTTGTTATACTTGAGTTTGATGCAGATAAGCAGGTTCCAATCATACTTGGACGGCCTTTCATGGCCACAAGTCAAAGTGTCATCAACTTCCAAGATGGGACCATTACCCTTCATGCTAAGAACGTATCTGAGACATTCTATGTCTTGGGTAAGAAACCGAGGAAGTTAGATCTCACTGTTCCTGTCATCCACAATCTTTCACATCATAAAGTCCCTACAGAGAAGATCCATGTAAAACCCATGGATACTAAGCCAAACATTGAGTTTGGGGTTGGTCATGAAATTCTATGGAAAGCTCACAAACGTGAAAATAGGCCACGAAGTTTCAAAGACTCGTGGATGAGACCATTCATTGTCACTAAGGTTGTTTCAGCCAAGGTGATAGAAAATCGACCCGAGAAGGGTATCAAGTGCAGATTAGTTGACTTTCATAGCCTAAATCGTTGTTGGGGAGGCTATATTCGCAAATCTTGATAGAGGTAACGCGTCTAACTTTAAAAGACGTTAAATAAAAGTGCTGTACGGGAGACAATCCGCAAATTTTTATGTTTTTATGCTTTTTATGTTTTTAGTTTAAGTTTAGTTTAGTTATTTTTAGTTGATATTGCATATTTGAGAAAGGTATTAGTGTTTTTGATGTTTAGGTGTTAGAGAAATCGAGTTCGGGAGGAGAAACGAAATTTTATGGAATATTCAGACTGCCTCACAGGCATGCCGGCCGTTAGTTCTGGTATACCGGCGAGCAGAAAACCCGAGCCCACAGAGTAAGTCACGTGTTTTATGCCGAGATGTCCAGAATCGAGAGATGTCAGCACCGGTATGCCGGGCCACATCTCCAGTATGCCGTACAGGTCAAAACCCGTGCCCACGGGTATCATCACGTGTTCATTACCGAGAGGTACAAAATCTAACATCAACAGGACCGGCATGCCGGCTAGAAGAAAACCCGTGCCCACGTGTCTAGACCTCGGGTATTTTGACGTAACTCGGGAATCACAGAGCTCCAGTACCGGCATGCCGGGCCCTACGGCCGGTATGCCACCCAGCGCCGCTGGAGAGAGAAAAAACTTCGTTTTTAGGTTATAAAAGAAAGAAGTTGGTATTATTCCGAAATTATTAATCCTTAAGCCTCTCTTTCTTCTCCAAACCTCTCCCAACTCCATTAAAGCTCATTCAAACCTTCCCCAAATATCAAAACACAACCCAATCATCATAAAAACACATCAAATCTTCTCTCCACGTCATTACAAAGGAGACTCAATCACCCAATTATCACCAAACACATTAGATTGAAGAATCAAAAGTTTAAATTTTCAAAAATTCATCCTACAATTTCTTAAATCCATACCAATCCATTAAGAATTCATCTTTCCCACATAGAGATTCATCATCAATTAACCTTTCTTAAACCTAATCAAGCTTGTTCAACCAATAATCAAAAGTTCAAATTTCAAGAGTTGTTAAAGCTTTGAGTTGGGGGTCAATTGAGATGACTAGAAGAACAGAAACATTATCTAACAAGAGGGAGGTGAAGAAAAGCAAGGTATTGGGTTCAATTGATAAGAAATCAAATAACAAAGGTTCTAGTTCCAATTCAAAGGGTAAAATCGATGTTGAAGAAGGATGTAAGCCGGCTATGTTCGATTTAATGGGAAAAAGAGTTTCACTTATATCCAGAAAGAGAACACAACCTCTTCTTTTCAAAGGTCCTACACCCATAGATAAAGAGGAAGCTTCAAAGGCCTTAATAGATTCCGCAGAAAAACAATTAAAGGAACTACCTTTTGCTTATTAGAAAGTATTCACTGGAGAAACTGGTACATGAGAATATAAGTATACTTTGTCGTGTATGCATATTTTAGCATATAACCTATCTAACTATTGTCGTGTATGCATAAATATACTAAAACATACTCAAATGTTTCAAAATATGTAAAGTTACCTTCATTTTCTCTTATTTTGTTGGGGTTTACTTGGTTTTTTCTCGAAATCAAGTTTTAATCCCTCAAAATCTCGATCTAGCTTTTCTTTTGCTTGGATTTTCCTTCAATTTTGTTTAAATCACAAAGATGCTTTTGTTTCAGTTATGTGTGATTGTGCCGAGTAAGTTTAAAAGTATTTTGTGTGTATTGTGATTTTGCACCTCTTATTTTGTTTTAATTAATAATTGATGAGGATGGTTTTGTCAAGGAAGTTATGTTCTTAAAGAATTAATTTTTTTAATATTATAAGTAAATAAATAATTCTGTGTTTATTTTGTAGATAATTTGGTCATTTAAAAATAGTACTAATCCATTATATTACCATATTCGTTTGAACCCATTCGCATCCTACCTAGCTATCTAATCAACAAATAAAGTGCTTAGCCCAATATGTAGAAAATGACCCAGCCCATTCCAAATCTTGTTGAACACAACTCAATTCTTAGTACCATTGCACGTTTTAGAGCTTTCTAGTGAAAAGATTTTAGCAAGATAATAGTAAAGTATCAGAAGATCATTGAAAGAGTATGGGTAGGAGTAGAAGTATATCAAGGTCGCCGTCATATTCTCGCCAGAGACCGTCACGATCTCGGTCACCCGTCGTAACTCACCGGCACAACAGCCATCGGAGCAGACGGGATCGCAGCCGTTCACCACTCGCCAGGTAATCTTATCGATTATACATACCCCTATATAATTCTTTTCAAATTATAAAAATTCTCGTGCATAATGATGTTGTACCTTGAGTGTTAATGGGTTGTACATTTAAATTTAATTATTCAGACGAAGAAGTCGATCTAGTAATCCTCGTCACCATAGAAGTAGAAGAAGTCGATCTAGTAATCCTCGTCACCATAGGAGACGAAGAAGTAAGAGTTATTCCTCCTCTCCTTCACCCAAGTCCAAAACTTCTAGTCCTGCATCATCTGAACTCAAGAATGAAGCTGAAAAAATAAAAAAGGAAGAAGAAGAAGAAAAGAAAAGGTATGCCAAATTGCCCTTACTTATATACTTATATCTGAACTTCTAGTCATGTTTAATGTTTTTTTTTTAATCAGACAACAACTTGAAGCAGAGCTAAAGCAATTGGAAGAAGAAACTGCAAGAAGATTAGAAGAAGAAATTCGAAAAAGAGTTGAGGAGAAGCTGAATAGTGAAGAAACTAAACTCGAATTAGAAAGACGTATACAAGAAGGTGAAAAGAAGCTATTTGAAGATATTGAAGCTCAATTAGAAAAGGAGAAGGAAAAAGCCCTAGCAGAGGCAAGGCATAAACAGGAAGAAGCTAGGAGAGAGAAAGAAGAGTTAGAAAAAATGCTGGAAGAGAATCGAAGAAGAGTTGAAGAAGCTCAAAAGATGATAGCTCTTGAGCTGAAACTTAAAGAGGAAGAAAGACATAGAGAGTTAGAGTTGATACAAAGACAAAAAGAAGAAGTTGCTTGGAGAAAGAAACATGGAGAAGAAGATGATCGTGTTAATCAATTATCTCTTGGGAGAAGTAGATCACGATCTAAATCTATTGGTCTCTCATGAATAATCTGGTCAGACTTATTTCCTTTACTATCAATTTACATGGGTCATGTCTAATATTACTTCATTTTTCTTTCTCATTGACAATTTACAGTGACTAGTAATGGACAGAGAAGTGACGAAGCCAGTTTTGAACAATTGTTTTTTTTTCTAAGATATTGTATCTTATTTGTCAAAGTTGAGTTGAGAGTAATGTTAATGGTTTCAAACGTAATATTCACGATTTATGGATTAAGGTTTAAAATTAGGTTTTAACAGTTAAGGTTTAAAATTTAACTTAAACCTGTTAAATAATTAACTAATTTTTTTTTTGCAAAGTTTACTTTTATTTATACCCATACTAAGGAGGGTATACAATTGGGAGCTCTTAGATTTTTTTGGATTTTAAAAGTCTATGTCATATGAATCTGGTGATTATTGGTATGTTTAGTCGGGCGGCGGCCGTTAGGTCACCTATTTTGAGTTATGGACTCACAAGGCCAAAACGTGTGCCGGGCGTGCGACCCATCAACCTACTAGGAATGGGGGAGAAAACATAGCATGTCGCAATAAATGCTTGATTCGAGGTGTCAGCAAAACACTGCCGTCTGTTCTAAAAACAAAGGTCCTGTATTCGGATTTTAAAAAGTCTATTAAAATCTTAGGATATTTAATTGAGATTTTAAAATCCTTTTTAAAATCTAGAGTTATTCATTTAAGATTTTTTTAAATCCATTAAAATTTTGAAGTATTCAAAAATTATTAGAATTTTCAAGTAATTGGATTTTGTAAGAGTTTAGAGTTTTTTTATAAAAAAACAAGTCTTTTGCAAATCTCTTGGTAAAAGTAGAGATTTTATAAAGTCCAAGAATTAAGATATTCTTTTTTATAACCTATTTTAAAATTATTTCAATATCTTACTTGTTTTTCATTATTAATTTTAATTTTTTGTATCTTACAATTTGACCATTGCAAATCTTATAATTATTCCAAGGTTCGTCTCTCTCTCTTTCATACTTTGTTTATGATCGAAGTTTTTATTTTTTTACCTATATTGATTATTTAAATTGAGATTGTTCATTTTTTAAAAAAGAATTAACTACAATACTTGGAAATTCAATGACTTGCAATACTGTTTTATAATATTGCAAGAAATTATTGTAATAAAAATTTTGATCAAAGAATTATTATGAAAGATTTGCAATCAAAGGATGTTGCAGCAGCTTAGTTACTATGCAACCACAATCATAATGTAGTCACGTATTGAAAATTTTATTGAAGTCATATCATAATGGAAATTTAAATATTTAAGTTCTTAAATTTTATCATAATGGAAATTTTGATAATGCAGGTAGGATTAAACCATAAGCTCCATTACCATCAGCCACATAATATAAAGGGTTATTGTCCAATATGCATTTGCCACCTTATACATTTTCCTATAAAAGACACCGTCTTTTTTAAAAAACAACGAGTAATGAGAAATTTTTCGAAAGCATATACTACGGCTAACATCTCTTTCTCTGTTACTGTATAATTCATTTGGGCAGCGTTAAAGGTCTTACTTGCATAATAGATCGTGTGGAAGATCTTGTCTTTCCTCTACCCCAACACAACACCCATTGCGTCATCACTTGTATCGCACATAAGTTCAAACGGAGCTTTCCAATCTGGAGGTATAACAATAGGTGTGGAGACTAGCTTCTCTTTAATCGTCACAAACGCTTGAAGATATTCGTCATTAAAATTAAAAGGAGTATCCTTTTCAAGTAAAGAACAAAACGGTTTGGCGATCTTGGAGAAATCTTTAATAAATCTTCTGTAAAATCCTGCGTGACCCAAGAAACTTCTCACTCCTTTTACAGAAACTGGAGGTGGTAAGGTTTTGATAACCTTAATTTTAGCACGATCAACCTCCATCCCTGTTTTCGAAACTTTATGTCCCAACACAATTCCTTCTTGAACCATGAAGTGGCATTTTTCCCAATTAAGCACAAGATCTTTTTCTCTACATCTCACAAGGACTTTCTCAAGATTATTCAAACAATCATCAAAACTATCTCCAAACAACGAAAAATCATCCATAAAAACCTCCAAATATTTATCAATCATGTCCCAAAATATAGCCATCATGCACCTCTGGAACGTGGCAGGTGCATTGCATAAACCAAACGGCATCCTTCTATAAGCAAAGGTGCCAAACGGACACGTAAAAGTTGTTTTGTGTTGATCAAGGGGATCCACACAAATATGGTTATAACCTGAATATCCGTCAAGAAAACAATAATACTCTATCCCTACGAGTTTGTCTAGCATCTGATCAATGAACGGTAAAGGGAAGTGATCTTTCTTTGTAGCTTTGTTGAGCCTTCGGTAATACATGCATACTCGCCACCCCACAACTTTTCTTGATGGTATGGCTTCACCTTGATCATTAAGGACAGTAGTTATACCTCCTTTCTTTGGAACACATTGCACTGGACTAACCCAATCACTGTTCACAATCGAATAGATAATTCCCGCGTCTAATAACTTGATTACCTCCTTCCTTACCACTTCTTTCATAGCTGGCACAAGTCTTCTTTGTCCCTCTATAGATCGCCCTCCTTCGTTCTCAAGAATAATTTTATGTTTGCAAACGGAAGGACTAATTCCCTTGATGTCGGCAATAGTCCATCCATTGCTTCTTTGTTAGCGCAAAGCACACGAAGTAACTTATCTTCTTAAGGACCTGAAAGGTTAGCAAAAATAATAACAAGTTTTGTTCATACCTAAATATGCATAGCGTAGATAGTCTGGAAGTGGTTTTTCTTCGAGAACAGGTGGACATATAATAGATGGTTGCTTTATTGGTTCAATATCACCTGATTCTCGAAGTTGTTCTCGTATACTTGATCCTAATGCAGCAACTTCATCAGTGGTCTTATTGTCTTTATTTTGTGATTCAAGTGCCGAGGCTTAGTCAAGATCATCATCTAAGCTTGCTTCATTGAAGACTTCTTGTGTAATTTTTCTGATGACATCTATTTTTAAACATTCATCTTTCGAATCTGGTAATTTCATAGCCTTAAACATATTGAATCGTACTTGTTCGTCTTGGACCCTCATGACCAATTCACCATTCTCAACATCTATTAGTGTACGCCCCGTGGCTAAGAATGGTCTACCCAAGATGATGGGGACATTCTTATCCGCGTTGTAGTCAAGAATAATAAAATCACAAGGAAATATAAAAGTACCAGCTTTAACTAAAACATCTTCAATTTTACCTACTGGTTGGGAGAGGGAGCGATCCGCCATTTTTAATACCACAGAAGTGGCTACTACCTCTCCTATATTAAACTTCTCGAACAAGGACTTTGGCATGAGATTGATACTCGCGCCTAAATCACATAATGCTTTCCCGGTCCAACTGTCTCCAATACCAATGGGAATCGTAAAACTTCTGTGATCTTGTAGCTTCGGTGGTAACTTGTTTTGACAAATAGCACTTGATGTCTCCCTAATTGTTCTTATTTTCGACCCTTGGGAGACATCATTTTTTATGTTTAATTGAATATTTTGATAGACTTTTGAGTTAAAAATGCAATAATCCGGAATTCCTATTTTATTTCTAGTATTTTTGATTTATTAAACTTTTGCGCGTAATCTTGTGTATTTTAGTGAAAAGTTTGTAGGTTTTGAATATTAGCTAGGAAAGGAATCCGAGAAGAGAGTCAAAGATCGTGATATGGAGTCAAAGCTTGAAGATAAATCCCGAGAGAATTATATTTTGGAGCTGCAAATCTGGAAAACAGGCCAAAGATTGCTTATTTCGAGCCACTTACGAGTTGATTTAGCCGCCGACCTTTGAAGAGAATATGTTCCTCATCGAGTTACGGAAATTTAGCAAGCAATTTCAGGTCAATCGGAGTTATAACGAATCGGCTAGAGCTGTTTTAGTGGAGGTGGTGCCGCAGTTACGGGATTTTGGGCTAAGTTAATGGACTTGGGCCTTCAATATTTCATTTAATTAAACGATTAGGTCCAAGTCCGAATTGGAGCTTATAAAAGGAGCTATTGACTTCTATTTTTCACACAATTCACTTTTTACAAAATAAAACATCAAGAGAGAAGAAACAGAAGGAAGAAGAAGAAGCTGTAGAGCTGAAGAGAGTCTATATCTCCATTCTCAGCCAAGTCCTATTCCAGAAATTAGGACTTTCTTATTTTTAATTCTGTAAAACAATATGAATTCCATTTTTTTTAATTTAGTTTTCTTTTTAATTAGTATGAGCTAATTTCTTCATAGTACTTGAGAATGCTGGTGTCGCCTAGGGTGTGATAAAAATAAGATTAAAATAAGTCAAGAAACTACGCACTCTCACCCTAGACAGGCACAGTACTGCAAGTATTACAAGACGTATGCAAGTTTTAATGATAAGTAGAGTTCGTTCTCAGGGACTTAAGTGTGTTAATCGCGTAGGAAACAATAACGAGTAAAAGTAAATAACTAGAAGACAGTAAATAAAGCAAGTAAGAATTAGAGATTAACTATTAAAACTAGGAAAATAAAGACAATAAAGTAAAAGATTAAGAATATGAGATGAGAAGTATAGCTTAGGTTTTGCTAGTATGCACTAATCCTTCTAATTCTATCTATAAATCTAGTTCATAAGGGAGAATATTAGCTCTCGATAATACTTAGTCAGGATTCTAAATTCCCCAAGCTTAGACCTTGAGAGCGACTAAGGGGGCTACGTCACAACCAAGAAGTGATTTCAAATAGGGTTATCAAACACCACTAAGGCCCTAAGCAAATACTGCAATCTTGGTGATACGGTGGTTAAAACAAACCCTAATGACTATCTAGTTAGAAGTATGTTTTGTCAGAACTGCTATCGACACTAGACATTATGTGGTGGTTCAATAGTTAAACACCCTGTCAAGGAGACCATCTAACTACTCTTAAAACAATCTTAAAGTGATCAGTTCTAGGAAAGACATTAAATCAAAACACATAAGCAAATATAAAGTAAGAAGCTAACATCAGATTAAAACATATAATTCCCAAAGAAACTTAGATAGAAGAATTAGAATTCATAGATATATACATATGCAAAACCCAAGCTATGGGGAGTTTAGTTCATACCTGAAGGAAATAAACTAAAAGAAATTACAAAAGACATCATCTTGCTCTCTACAATAAACTGGAAGAATAAAACCTTAAGAACTAATTACTATGAGGCAAGGCTTATGAGAGGTGAATTACAAGTGATATAAGGGTGTATTTATAGGTGTTTAGAAGACCTAATTCGTTTTCTTGAGGAAGAGTTAAGGTAATGGACTTCTAGCCCAACTCAAATTCGTATGGAAATAAAGATAAACACTGCTGCACCGTTTTGAGTGTATCTTCTTCGTTATTGGTCGGATTTTGCTCCACAAGATACCAAAAGAATCGCAACAGAATTATCTAGACCCTATAGAAGGAAATCATCAGATTCAGCCTATATTTTAGGTAAAAACGCCTATCTTTGGACGTGTATGCAGAATCCCAGATTTAGGCAGCTTTTCCTTTTCCATCTTTTTAGCTTTTCTTTCCTTATCTCCAATTACCATGCAAATCTCTTTCCATAAGTTGTTGTCTTTGACTTGGACTCTAATTAAGCTCCATAATTATCTTTAAAGCTACACACTAAATAAACAATTAAACCCAATATGCTCTAAAAACATTATTTCTACAAATCAAGACTCAAAATAGGAAAGTGCACTAAAACTCAAGAAAATCGACATTATTGACTTCTAAATCACTTAAAATGATGTCTCATCCTAACATAAATCTATCACAAATGAGGAGACATCAAATGCTTAATGGGTGAATCCCGATTCTGTTAAACTTCATATGTCTGAATTTGGGTTTTTAATAAATTAATTAAATTGGGTCTTTTACTCTTTTCTGTAATTGGTGATTATTTACTGTTTTTGGAGTCATGAACTAAGAACAGGTTTTAGTATCTAGGATATTCTACATATGTGGCGTGTGGATCATCCCGACGGAGGGTTTAGGTATGGACTTAATTACTCAATCTAAAATCGAAACTATTTGACTCTGACGTGCTTAGTTAATTTTAGGGCCAATGTGGTAAAATTACTTAATCATTCGAAAGTGGATCATATTTACCCTGACGGGACTAGTGACACTCTACAATAGCCTTGTAGTCCACCCTGACGGGGGTACAAGGATTATAGAATCCCGACCATTGTTAATTGACCGATTTAACCCTTAAACATCATATGTTATGAAATAGAATTAGGAGGATCCCTTGCGTTTCTCAAAAACTGCCTTCTCATATTTGCGTCTTACCTTCATTTACTTGCGTCTTAGTATTTATTTGCATCTTCTTCATAGTCTTTCATTACTTAGAATCAATACAAACAACAAATCAATCATTATATCTTTTACTTTCTTCCATAAGTGCAACCAATCATTATCTGATAAGCATTGTAGTTAACCAAACCGTCCCCGCGAACAATCCTAGAATCATTATTACTACTTGGGACAACCGTACACTTGCGGTTGTGGTTCAATTACTTTTTGCATTTATTTTAGAACACACAAAGGACCACCAACACTACACTCCACGGGCAATCCAATTGTTTACCCAGTCTCTATGCTTCGTTTGTTAGAGAGAATGTCCTTCATGAATTTCAGATATTTCGGCATTATCTTGAGAGCTTCTACAAACGGAATGTTAATATCTAGCTTGCTCACCATGTCAAGGAACTTCTTGAATTCTTTTTCATTGTCCTTTTTCTTGACACGTGAAGGGTATGGTGGTGGAGGGCGTGTATTAAGTGCCACCGAGCTTTTATTCTTTTCTGGTGTCTTTTCTGGGTCACTCTTTGGTTCAACTACCTCTTCAACCGTATCTTAGACTGTTTCTTCAACCACTTTCTCAGGAATAGAGGTTGATTCTGGATCTCTTCTAGGTGGAGGTAATTGTTTTCCACTTCTCAATTCAACTGCGTGACAAGCATCATCTTGAGGAGGAATAGTATCACTTGGAAGTTGCCCTTTTGGCCTATTTTGCAATGTATTTGCCATTTGTGATAGAGTATGCTCGAGATATTAATTACCTTTTGCTGGGTTTGAAGTCTTCGCTGGCTAATCTTCATATTTTCTTCAACTAATTTCATCATCTTAGCCATACTTGAATCCAAACTCAAGGGTTGTTCTTGCTTTGCTTGTTGCATTGAATGTTTCGGTGGTTCTTGATAAGCTTTTTCGTAAATTGGCGCTTTTTGATGTATAGGTTGTGGTTGATAATAGGATTGAGGTTGGGTTTGATGATTAGTCTCTTGATTTCTGACCCAACTTCGGTTTTGTGGAGGCTGATATCTAGCGTAACTCCTTTGACGATGATAATCACCATTAGAATACTGGTTTCTTTGATGAGATATAAAGGAAGTTGCAGCTGGATTATTCATAGATTTTTCCCACACATGATTTCTTGATCCACAACCAAGACACAAAGGTATAGTATGTACTAGATTTACCTGAGCTATTGGTCGAGCTTATTCTTGTAGTTCCTTAAGTTGTTGGTTCAATTATTTGAGTTTTAGAGATTCTGAGGTCTCTTCATGTTCTTCTGATTCACTTGGCCAACTTCTTTCGGCCTCAAGAACTTTTTCCATAATATTTTCAGCTTCTACAGGATCTAATAATACGAAACCTTTGTTTCCTAACAAATCTGCTCTTGCCTTGTACTCGTCTTTAAGTCCACCATAGAACATGGTTAAAGAATATTTTGGCGATGATATATGGAATGGACATCTCGCCTTTTTCTCATTGAATCGTAACCATGCTTCACCCAAACTCTCGCCGTCTTCTGGCATAAACTGTTCGAGCTCCAACATATCTCTTAATCTTCTACTAACCGGATAGAATGGGTCTAGGAATTTAGATTGAAGCTTGTCCCAATCTGGAATAACGTGAGGGTGTTGGGTATCGTACCAATCTCTTTCACCTCCGGTCAAGAAGAACTGGAACATAACGTAATACATCTGCTCCTTTGTAACGCCTTTTATGATATAAGCGTCACAGATCTGCATGAATTTCTGTATATGTCGGACCAGATCTTGTTGTGCAGCACCGCTAAATTGTCCATGATTTGAAAATTGCGTTATCATCCCTGGATCTGGTCTACATTTAGCGGCTTGGGATTCTGGAGTGCGAATTCCGTGTGGTTGCACTCTGAATGAGATGGGTAATTCAAGTCTCCTTGGGTTCCAAATCTGTGAAAATCTGTAAAACAAAACTAAAAGACAAAAGCATAAAATAGAACTAACTGAAATAAAAGCACTAGATATATGCACAAGGACTAACGATGTATTCCCCGGCAGCGGCGCCAAAAACATGGTGTCGCCTAGGGCGAGATAAAATAATAGATAAAATAAACGCAAATAAACACCCTAGGCTAGCACGGTTCTGCAAGTATACAGGACGTATGCAAGTTTTTAATTGATAAGTAAGATTCGTTCCTCAGAGACTACAAAAGTTAGGAAGAACTTATGCAATCTATCAAGTGCAGATATTAAAAGCTAGAATAAATAATACGCAGAAAAATAAAAGAGAATAGATTTGTGTTGATTTTTTAAATAAGAAAACTAATAAATTAAAAGACAAAAAAAATAAATAAAAGAGAGAAGCAAGTAGTATGATAGTTTAGCTCGAGATATTAGCAAGTAATCCCCACTAGTTTTGTTTATTCTATCGTATAAGGGTGAATCATGTAATATGCAATAATCAGGATTCTAAATTCCCACACCTTAGACCTTGAGAGCAACTAAGGGGGCTACGGCAGAACCACGAGGCAGCCTAAACTTAGGGTTATCAAGCGCCGCCAAGGCCCTAAGCAATTCAATTCCATACATGGTGATAGTGGTGAAAACATACCCTAATGATTATCTAGTTAGGCTAATTTGTCAGGTCTAAGCCTTTTTCTAGATGTTATGTGGTGTTTCATTAATTAGACACCCCTTCCGGGTGACCATCTAAATACTATTAAGGTAATCCTATACGTTGCGCACCGCAAGGAAAACATACATTAAATCAAAACACATAACCAGAGAATAAAACATTAATTCAAATTAAATACAATGTATCCCAAATCAGTTAGAAAAACTAGGGTTCATACATGTATGCTAAATTCCAAACTAAAATTATTTAGTTCATACTAAAGAAAGAAAAAGAAGAAATTACAAAATTAAAGGTTGAAGAAGACATGATATGGTGTTCAGCTCCTTCCAGACTTCTTCTCTTGTGTTGTACACTTCCTCTTGGCTTAAGGGTTGCCAAGGATGACTTTCTAATGAAAAGAGGTTGTATTTATAGGGTATAGGAAGACATAATTCATTTCTTGGAATATAAGGTAGGTTTTGGACTCCAAGCCAACTCAAATTCGTAACCCTAGAATCTAGAAAAGGTAAGATTTTGATGCTGTTTTGTTTTGGCCGTAACTGATTCAATACTTATCCGTTTGACGCGTTCCAATAGTCGAAAATGATCGAATCGGAAAGATCTTTAACTTTGATGTAGACCATTCTTCCAAATTCCTAGACAATCTTGATATATAAGCCCTTTTGTGGTCGTAGCTGCTGGAATTCAGATTTATTTGGCAACTTTATCTTTTCCTTTTTCATAATTCTTGTCTTTATCTCCAATTTCCATGTTTATCCTCTTTCCTTTATCTCTTAGAATTAACTTGGCCTCTAATTAATTACCATATATCTTTAAAGCTACACACTAAATAAACAATTAAACCAATATGCTCTAAAAATAATAAATAATTAATTCAAGACACAAAATAGGAAAGTGTACTAAATCATGAGAAAATCGACCTATAACCTAATAAATACACCTAAAATGATGTCTCCAACTAAGATTAATTCATGAAAAATGGGGAGACATTAGTTAGGAAATGTATTTTGATGTTGATTCTTTATATGGGTAAGATGGATTCTTTAAGGATTGGTATGGATCTAAGAAATTGTTGGATGAATTTTGAAAATCTAGGCTTTTAATTCTTGGATTCAATGTGTTTTGGTATGATTTAGGTGGTTGAATCTTCTTTATAATGATGTGGAGAAAGGATTGGATGTGTTTTTATGGTGATTGGGTAGTGTTTTGATGTTCGGTGAAGGTTTGATGAAGCTTTAATGGAGTTGGGAGAGTTTTGGAGAAGAAAGAGAGGCTTAAGGATTTAAAAAATTCGGAATAGAACTAACATCTTCTTCTTTATAACCTAAAAACGCACTTTTTTCTCTCTCCAGCGGCACTCGCTGGCATACCAGTCGTGGGGGCGGCATACGGTTCCCAGACCGTGTCGACCATCGCGCCCACGGTTTTTCATGATAGCTCTCGGCAATAAAGCCAATTTCACAAACCGTGCCATGGTTTTTCTTCAGGCCGGCATACCGGTGGTCAATTTTTTCGAAAATATTTGTCTCAGCATAGAACCTAATTTCACGAACCTTGCCACGGTTCTTGACCCACCGGCATACCAGTCATTTTTACCGGAAATACCGGTGAGCTAATCAGAATGTGCTCAAAAATTTCTTTTTCCTCCCTAACTCGATTTTCTCTCATTCCTGACATCAAAAACACTAATATCTTTCTCAAATATGCAATATCAACTAAAAAACAACTAAACTATACATGAATTAAAAACATAAAAAATTGCAGGTTGTCTCCCGTACAACACTTTTATTTAACGTCTTTTAAAGTTAGACGCTTTACCTCTATCAAGATTTGCGAGTTTAGCCTCCCCAACAACGAGCAATGCTAAGAACGTCTACTAATCTTCTTTTAATGCCCCTCTTGGGCCTGATCTCGATCACCTTAGCTGAAACAACTTAACTGATTACAAATGGTCCTATCCACGAGTCTTGTGACCTTGTGGCCTATTCTCTGGGTTGTGGGCTTTCCATACAACTTCATGGCCGACCCCAAACTCAATCTTTGGCTCAGTACCCACAGGTTTTGCGTGGATTTCTTTAGGGACTGTGATGTGAAAGGCTGTGGATGATAGGAATGGTGGGATATGACTTCCTTGGTTTCTTACCCCAGATATGGAATGTTTCAGACATATTCTTAGCATGAAGGGTAACTGTCCCTTCCTGTAAGTTGATTATGCTCTGGCCTTTGGCCATTAAGGGCCTTCCATGTATGATTGGAACATGCTTATCTTCAGTGAAATCAAGTATAACAAAGTCAGTAGGGATAGTAATATTACCTCTTCAGACATGTACGTCCTCCACTATTCCCCATCTCTTGGTAACTGAGTTGTCAGCAAACTGCAACGTCACTAGATCTTTATTTGTCACTGAAGTCCAAGTCTATTGAACACGGACTTTGGCATAAGATTCACCCCTGAACCCACATCACATTTAACTTTCATCTTGAGCATACCATATATCTGAATAGGAAGATTAAAGCTTCCTGGATCCTTGAGTTTCAATTGTAACTCTCTTTCTACATTTCTTGAGACTCTCTCAGTATGAGCCATAATCTCTTTCCTGGCTTCTACACTCGCTTATTTCTCTGGAATAACTTGTGTGAATACTTGTTGCGGTGTAAGCCCTTTCTTCGAAATCTCAAGCATTTAGGCGTTGATATTCTCAGGAGTATACGCCTCTACAAATGTCTTGAGTTTAATGTCTACCTTCGGATTTGTATTAGGAATAATTGGTGACATTGTTTGAACAACTGGTGGCGAATCCACCTTCTCTTCTTCTCTCTTTTCTTGCACGCCAGGTGCAACTTCATCTTTCAGCTCTTTTGAGGCTTCTTCCTCTTTCTCTTTAGCTCCAGCAGCTTGTAACTCCATAACCGATATAATATCTTCTTGCATATCTCTCAGAGGCTGTATAAATTTGGATTTCTCAGATGGATCTTCTTCTTCAGAACGGTTAGTGTCTTCGGGGCTAGACTTGGTTGGTTTTTCTTTAGTTTCTGGAACGTCCACGACACTTTCTGCAACATGCGGTACTTCCTTATCTTCAATTTCAAGGCAAATAGCCTTACAATCTTCGAACCCAACATTGGAATCACCTCCTTCGATAGCTTACAATTCTTTTGCTTCCATAATATAAGTAAGAACTTTACCTAAAATCTGAATTGAAGCTTCTTGTTCTCTTAACTTTTTGTTCTGTGAATGCATATTAGTTTTCATCAGATCCATAAAATCTTTCAATTGTTTATCTCCCACAACTCATTCTTGAGGATATTGTGGTAAAGCCTTCTAAGCTAAAGTATCGGTATATGCATCATTGACAGGTTGTTGTGGAGAAGTAGGTCGATTATAATTCCGATTTCCCTGATATTGAGCTTGACCTCTTGGTTGGAAATAGTTATTCTGGGGACGAGGTTGATAATGACCTAGATTAGCGGCCACCTGTGGATTTGAATACTGCATACCCGGATGATTCCTGTTACCAAATTGATTACTTCTTCGCTTGGATATGAAATAAACAGATGCTGGTTTTCCTTCGCACTCTTCCCATATATTATTTGGTACCTCGTACTTCGGACAACCTTGTGCCTCTTGCACTATATTCGTTGTGGCTAAATTCTTTTGCATCTCAAGATTAGTCTCTTTTATTTGATTCTCTAATTCGGCAAATTGAGGTGAGCTCGCAATTTTGTATCTAATCGAAGCATCCCTCTGGTATTCGTAACAAGAGCTCGCGAAAGTGGCCAAATCCTTTCTGTTTCTATTATGTTTTCCATACCTTCGTCAGCTTCTGTAGGATCCATGGACACAAAATTTCCCTTTCCAATATTATCTACCCTCAGTCTACTTTTGGCATTGATACCTTGATAAAATATAGTTAACTGTAAAGACAGGGTGTAACCGTGGAGTGGACATCTAGCTAACTTCCATTGAAACCTTGTCCATGCGTCTCCTACATCTTCTCCATTCTCTTGACAGATGTTAGCAAGCTTGCTCTGATCATTGAGTCTCATACTCTTTGGATAAAAACGGTTAAAGAATGCGGCTTGAAGTTCTACCCAAGATGTAATTGTACCTGGTGATTGTCTATCTAGCCAATCACCAGCTTTTCCGGTCAGGAAGAACGAAAACATGTGACAATACAGTTGCTCGCGTGTAATGCCTGGAGTAACATAGGAATCACAAATCTGCATGAACTTCTGAATCGCTCTTACAGGATCTTGTATTGCTGTACCACTATAGAGTCCGAAATTATGAAATTAACTGAGCATACCCGGATCGGGCATGAACTTGATATTCTGGATCTCTGGAGGATGATAACCTAATGGTTGAACTTGAAAAGGTGCTCCCGAGCCTGGGAGATCTTGTTCAATTCTGTTGTTGTTTATGTTATCTGCTGGTGGCGGTGGTATGTCCTAAAGGACCAAGTGGTTCATCCACTAGTGGTGGATCTATTTCTTCTTGATGTTCTGCCATAGCGCTTCTTCGGGCACTATCTTATCTGACACATTTGTTATAAGCTCTGAAGCTCCTTTAGGGCTCCGCAAGAGGAGGCCAAGGATGCATGACTAAAACCTGAAAAAGACTAAAACAAACCAACAATCGTAAATCTTGAAAATAAATATAACTAAAAACTACGACTACTGAATATAAATAACCCACACGCTAATGAGACACAAGTCCCCGGCAGCGGCGCCA
This sequence comes from Nemophila menziesii, assembly GCA_029959085.1. Taxonomy (NCBI): domain Eukaryota; kingdom Viridiplantae; phylum Streptophyta; class Magnoliopsida; order Boraginales; family Hydrophyllaceae; genus Nemophila; species Nemophila menziesii. The sequence continues at coordinate 8,631,447 of JARWIR010000022.1, read as the reverse complement.
AAAACTTGGTGTCGCCTAGGGTGTGATAATATAATAGAATAAATAACGCAAATAAGAACCCTGGACTAGACCGGTACTGTAAGTATTACAGGATGTATGCAAGTTTTAATGATAAGAAGATTCGTTCCCCAGGGACTTAAATGTGTTAACAGATGGGCAAATAAATCAGAGTAGCAATTAATAACTGAAAGCCATGAAATAAATATGATTGATTGAGAGATGAGATTAACAACTAAATAATTAATATGAGAGAAATAAGATGAGAGAATATAGGTTAGGTTTTGCTGATATGCACTAATCCTTTTATTCTTTCTATTAGTTTAGTTTATAAGGGTGATAATAGCTCTTAGATAAGTAGTCAGGATTCTAAATTCCCCTATCCCGGGAAAGCGAACTAGGGTGGCGACCTCACAATCACGAGGGGACTCAAATAGGGTGTTCCTGCGCCACTAGATTCCTAGATGAGTCTGGCCTACTAATGATGATTGGTTATTAAAATAAACCCTAATGACTATCTAGTTAGGCAAAACTTGTCAGGATTAATTTCATACACTAGACGTTTATGTGGTGTTTCAATAATTAGACACCCCTTCCGGGTGACCATCTAACTACTATTAGGAAAGCCCTAAATTGATCAGGTTTAAGACAGACAATAAATCAAAGCACAAAAATCAAATATATGGTTAAGCAGCTAGAATCAATTTAAAACATATAATTTCCAAAGAAACTTAGATAGAAAGAAAATAGAACTCATAGATTATACATAATGCAAAACCCAAGCTATGGGAAAATTAGTTCATACCTGAAGGAATGAAATTAAAATAAAGATACATGAATGTCATCTTGCTCTCTTGAATGACTAAGAATTAATATAAGGTTAGAACTGAGCAAGGATATGTTTACAAAGGTTTATGGGTGTATTTATAGGGGTCTAGGAAGCCCTAACACGTTTTCTTGGAGTGGAAGACAAGTAATTGGACTTCTAGTCCAACTCTAATTCGTAACCCTAAAATATAGAAAAGGTAACCAACTGCCGCTGTTTTTTTTTTGCTGTAACTTCTTCGTTTCAACTCTGATTGACGCATTCTTTGCATCGAAACTGATCTTCTCGGAAAGCTCTATAACTTTACTTCATACCATTCTTCCAAATTCCTAGCCAATCTTGAGTTATGGTCACTTTTATGGACGTGGTTGCTGAAATTCAAATTTACTTGGCAATTTTATCTTTCCATACTTATCTTTTCTTTCCTTTATCTCCAATTTCCATCACAATCTTCTTTCATTTATCTCTTAGAACTGATTTGACATCTCATTAATTACTATATATCTTTAAAGCTTCACCCGAAATAAATAAATTAAACCAAATATAATCTAAAAATAATAAATCATCAAATCAAGATAAGAAATAAGAAAATACAATAAATTATATAAAAATCGACTACTAGACTTCTTAAAACATCTAAAATGATGTCTCCAACTAAGATTAAATCATCAAAACTAATACTTAAGGATTAAACACAGGGGTCACAAGCTGCAATCCTCGGCAGCGGCGCCAAAAACTTGGTTGCTCCTAGAGTGTGATAAAAACCAACATTAAATAGGAGGAGCAACTAACCACAAGTGTACGAGTTGTTCCAAGTAATAGATAAATATAAGGGATTTCATTTTAGGGTCTGCGAGGTGTGACAAATGTGTTTAAAGGATAAGTAGAAGTAATTGCAAGTACAGAAAATTAAAGATAAAAGATGTAATTGTTTGGTTTCCAAATATTAAAGTACTAGATGCAAATAAATAAATTACTAAAAGATTAACTGAAAGTAAATAAATTAAAGACTAAAGATGTGGACGCAGAGGTGAGAGATGTACTTGAGTCTCGTAAGGGATCCACCTAAGTTCATACAATTAATGCTTCCGTTTAAGGGCCAAGTCAGTATTTGTGTACTAGTTGGGACTCTAATATCTCCTAACTCCCGTCAGGATAGACTTAGGAGCTATCCTACGGTATTACAAACTCCGCCAGGGAGATTATAAGCTACTTTCGGATGTTGAAGTGTTTTACCCAATTGGCTGCGTGGTTAGTCAAGCCCGTCAGAATCATTGACGAATACCACACGTCTATTACCTATGTCCGTAATTAACCCCTCTAGGAAGGTGATCGTCACCACTAGTAAAATCCCAATTAAAACTACCTATTTCTAATTCGCAACTTAATAAAAACTAGTAAACAAGCATATGATAAGAGTCAATAGAAAATACCCAACTTAAATTAAATTGAAACAATCCCAAATTCGGAAAAAACATCAAATTGTATAGACTAGGGCTTAACCCATGTTCCAATTCTCAAGCACTAAATGTTTAGCTCATTGGTGTCGACTAGGGTGTGATAAAATAAGATATAAATAAGTGCAAAATAAACACCCTAGCCTAGCACGGTAGTGCAAGTATTACAGGACGTATGCAAGTTTTAATGATAAGAGAGTTCGTTCCTCAGAGGCTACGAAAGTTAGAGAGAACTTATGCAAATATCAAGTGCAAATATAAAAGCTAGAAGAAATAATACGCAAGAAATAAAAAACAATAGAATTTTTATTGGGTTTTTGTAAATAAAAAATTAAACTAAATAACTTAAAGACAGAAAATTAAATAAGAAAAGAAGATAGTATGAGAGTTTAGCTTGAGATATAGCAAGTAATCCCCACTAGCCTTGTATATTCTAATCATGTAAGGGCGAATTATGTAGAATTTGCAATAACCAGGATTCTAAAGTCCTCCATACCCCCGTCAGGGTGGATTAGGGTGGAGACCTCACAATCACGAGGGGACTTAAATAGAGTACTTGGTGGTCCTTTGTGTGTTCTAAAAATAATGCAATAAATAATTGAACCACAACCGCAAGTGTACGGTTGTCCCAAGTAGTAATTCTGATAAATCAGATTCGTTCCAAGGACGGAATGGTTGATCACAATGTTTAGCAAGTAGTGATTGATGCACTTATGAAAATAAAAGACAATAATATATTTGTTTGGTTTTTGTTATAAGACTAATGAATGAAAGACAAATATTAAAATGCAAATAAAAGCTAAAACGCAAGTAAATTGATGTAAAACGCAATATGAGAAGTAGCACTTGAGAACGCAAGGATCCTCCCTATCCTATTTCTTAACTTATGTTGTTTAAGGGTTAAATTAGTCAATTACAATGGTCGGGATTCTAATTTCCTTATACCCCCGTCAGGGTGGACTATAAGGCGATCCTAAAGTGTCACTAGTCCCGTCAGGGTAAATATGATCCACCGTTGGATGATTAAGTGTTATTACCTCATTGGCCCTAGGATTAGCTAAGCTCGTCAGAATCATTAACTTCTATCCTAGATTGAATAAATAGTTCCGTATTTAAACCCCCCGTCAGGATGATCCAATTGCCACTTATTGGAATAGCCTAAATACTATTACCTGTTCCTAGTTCATGACGCTAAAAACAGTAAACATTCATAATTTATCGAAAAGAGTAAAAGCCCTAATTTAGTTTAATTTATTAAAAACCCAAATTCAACATTCGTTAATTAATAGGAATTGGGATTCACCCATTGTTTGTTCTCAAGCACTAAATAAAACTTAGCTCATATTAAAATGAAATACGAAATTAAAATTAAAGGAATTCATATTGTTTACAGAATTAAAAAGATAAAAGAACCTAATTTCCGGAATCGGAATGACTACGAACGGAGATATAGACCCTCTCCAGCTCTTGTAGCTTCTTCTCCTTCCTTCAGTTGCTTCTCTCTGGTGTTTTTAATCTTGCAGAATGTGAATTGTGTGTAAAATAGAGGTCAAGGGCTGATTTTATAGGTGGAAATTCGGACTTGGACCTAGGCTTTTAATTAAATGAAATATAAAAGGCCCAAGTCCACTAACTTAGCCCAAAATCCCGTAACTGCTGATATACCTTCACTAAAACGGCTTTTCCCGATGCGTTACAACTCCGATTGACCTCATTCCAGTTGCTAAAGTTCCGTAACTCGATAAGGAATGATTTCTCTTCAAAGGTCAACAGCTAGATCATCGCTTAAGCACCTCGAAATCAGCAATCTATAGCCTGGAAAATGGATTTTCAGCTCTAAAAATAATATCTTCGGGATTTATCTTGGAGTTTTGACTCTATCTCTTGATCTTTGACTTCCTCCTTGGATTCCTCTTTTAGCTAACATCTAAAACCTGTAAAATCTTCACTAAAAATACCAATATTACGCGCAAAAGCTTAATAAATCCAAAATGCTAGAAATAAAAGAGGAAAATCATATTATTGCATATTTAGTCCAAAAGTCTATCGAAATGATTAAATAAACACCAAAAATGATGTCTCCTAAGGGTCGAAAATAAGAACATTTAAGGAGACATCAAGACCCCCAACTCAAACCTTTGTCGTCCCGACAAAGCAAAACAAAACAAAACAAGGGGTGGAAGTAAACGCAAGAACAACTAGAAGCTTAGCAAATAAACCTAAAGCAATTCTAAAGATAAATCTCATATAGCAAAACTTTAAGAACTAACATATACATACACTAATCATGCAAAATCAAACATAAATAATCTCAATCATAAAATTAAAGTTGCAATGCTTGAAGGTTACACTTGTACTCATATCTGTATGATGGCTATAGGATGGTCATTAATCATAAATCGCTTTGAATGTTCCACCTAAATATTCCCTATCAACAGAAGTATAAATTCACTATGTATTTAAGAATCAAGAGGTCTTTATGGTTTTAATATTGGCTTAAGGACGGTATGGATATATATTTGGTAAATTTGAAGTGAGCTTTTGGCTCTCTCCTCACTTACCATCCACATGTCCTCGAGCTTGAGTTACGCTCAAAAATGTTCTCACTCACCCATTTGACGCGCTAAAGTTGCGTCCACAATGTCAACCCAAATAAATCTAAGATGATTTCCAAAAATATTCCACTTTGCCAGTTTATTTTATTCTTTCTTTCTTTTTTTTATTTTCTTTTTCATTTCTTTTCTTCTTTTTTTTGTACAAGATACCCATGACCATCATTTTGATGTGAAAAGTCATGTCTCTTATAATTTTCTTTTTCTTTTTCTCTTTTTTTTTCTCTCTTTTTTTTTTTTTTTTTTCAAATCCCGGCAAAGGGTTACACATAATAATATCATCTACATTTTTGTGCCTCAATACAAACACATATAATCCCTTCCCAATGTAAATTCCCAAAATGTGGACCCTCCACCCCAAACTCAAGCTCGAGACAAGTCTCAGGGTTGTGATTCAAGTGCGGGTCATTTGGTCATGCCTAATAATCTAAAGGATAATGGGCTTATATCGTGGCTACAAAAGAAAAGGCTTAAGGCTCAAAATTGGGCTAAGACGGATAAAATTATAATATTAGGGATAGCAAGCTAAAGGTTTCAAATGGCTAACAAAGAACTGCCCCTATCATTTTCTTAAGTACATAGCTTGTCTTTAGTTCATATCTAGGTGGGTTCTCTACTAATTAGGATTTCACGTTCTACACACCAAACATATTCCTTAAGTACAAGCTTACTTCATTTGCATTGTTCATTAATTTTTCCTATCAATTACCTATGTTCGCATGCAATTGTAAGTGCGTTCTATATCAATCCCTAAAGTTTACTATTTACTATCATAGATTCATCAAAAGTATGCTTAAAGGGACATTTAAAATCTTCTATAGTCAAACGCAACTCCGAAAATTATTTTTTATTGAAAGCAAATAAAACATATAACACATAAAAATTGGGATGAGGCAACGAACCCCACCCCAAACTCAAAAATGAGTCGTGTCCCCACGACTCGAAAAGACTCAACGCAATAAAAATAAACTAAACTAACTAAAACGCGAAAGGGATAGAAAACGTATCTTAACCAGCTCGAGGCTGGTTATCGGTGTTGCGTCCATGAACTTTCTCCTGCATAAGAATACCATAGGTGGCATGTTGAATTGTGCTCACCCCCGTTAACATGTTTCGGAGAAGTTCTAACTCTTTTGTAACGTTTCCTAAAGATGCAATCATCTTCACTTGGTTCTCTTCTAACACCTTCACTTTAGCTTCCAACTCATCAGTTGTATGCATCTTCTTCTTTGGAGGAGCTCTAGGATTCCTTGTTGCTTTAACCACTTCATCATGAATATTCTTGATCAAAGTTAGACCCATGCTCTCACACACTACAACACGATCAATCTCTGCGTCTTTACGCGGAACCTTTGCGTCCAAGGACAAAGTAGTGACGGTACAAGGAAATTTGAGATTTTGTTGTGAAGTAGGAATTCTAGCAAATTCCATGATGGTATCATATATCACACGAGCAACATCCATGGGTTTCTCCTCAATAATACATTTAATGAACAAAAGATGCTCCTTCTTCACTTCCGATATGTGTTTAACTCCGAAGAAGGTAGGTATTATGAAACGTGACCAAATCTTAGCACATGGTAGCAAGTTACTACTATACATCTGTCCAGGATATCTCTCTCCTTCGGGAATTGGGCGGGCCCCATCAATAGTCACTTTCCCCCAAAGGGATTCATAGTCAAACGAAGGCTCTTTAAGAGATTCTTGAAACGGACATATTCCGGAAAACTTGGGTAACTTCAATGATTTACGAATAAGCTCAACGGAGAAAGGAACTACCTTTTTGCGAATTATAACAGTTTCTTTTGAGAAGGCGATTCCTTCATAAAAATCTCGCACCAAGGTAGGAATATACTCAAGCTTCCTTTCTCTCAATTCCTTCCAACCCAATTTATCACAAGTAACACCATAATCTTTATAAGCACTAGTCATAATACCTTTAGGAAGATTCATCTCCTCACCAAACTTCAAAAATTCAATTCGATCACGAACTTGAGTTTCCCACGGAACGAAGACTCTCTTAGGCTTGTGAGCCCAAGCTTTCCTACGCGGAGCTTTCGGTTGTTGCACTGGTTCTTCCGGAAGTACTAGTTCAGTTTCTTTAACCTCTTCTTCAACTTCTTCCTCACTTTCTTCATCACTCTCATCAATTAACCTGCTCCTTTTCGGATTAGCCATAATTGGATTTTCTTTTCGTTTTGGAGCAATTGGGTTTTGGACTGTCTTTTTGGATCGTGAATCCGGAATTACAATTGCTTGGTCTGGGCTAGCTCCAACAGTGTTCCTGTTTCTTGGTATGTTTCTTCGATAGTTACACATGGAATCGGTTCTGTTAGTCATCTCTTTTCACCCCAAACTCAAAACTTCAAATAGAGAAAAAGCTAGAGAAAAGCTTTGAAATTTGATGTTTTGAGGCTTAAAACTTGAAGAACTAGGTGTTATATGAGATGGGTTAAGGTTATTAGAGAGAGATGTAGAAAGAATTGGGTTTAATTTCAAGGTTAGGAAAAGGAAATTTTTGGAGAAAAGGTGAAATTTGATGATGTTTTGTAGAAGCTATGAGTTGATTTTGTGTTTTTGTGATGATAGAAGGCTTGATTTGATGATTTTATAGCTGTTTGTTGATGATTTTCGGAGTAGGTGGAGGCAAGAATTCGGATTATAAGGTTTGGCTTGGAAAAGAGGCAAAAAACTAGGTTTAATGAAGTTAAAACCGCCTCTCGTAACAGCTGGCCGGTATGCCTTCGGATTCGCCGGTATACCGGCCGATCCGCCGGTATGCCGGCCGAGAGGTCGGCGAAATTTTTTTTTTTTTTTTTTTTTTTTTTATTATTATTTTTTTTTTTTTTTATACCTCAAAACGCAAGTGCATTGCGTCGTCGCTGACGCAATGGTCAGGGAATTTGAAATCCTTGACCGGCTAGCCGGCGGATTCGCCGGTATGCCTGTGAAATCTCGATGGCGCATTTGATGACGCAGCAACCTTGCGTCATCGCTGACGCAAGGACCAGAACATTCTTCCTCGTTGGCCGGCTAGCCGGCGGATTCGCCGGCATGCCGGTGCTTTCTCGCTGGCGCGAATGAAGACGCAGCATTGCTGCGTTGTCGCTGACGCAGTGGTCAGGGAGTTGGGGTCTACCTGCTCGTTTGGCCGGTATGCCGGCTAGCTCGCCGGCTAGCCGGTCAAACCTGCTGTGGACTTCAATTTTTCTCCGTTTTTCCATCGTTTGACCCCAAACTCATGACCATTATACCCCTGAAATCATCAAAAACAAACACCCTTCCTCATTTCTTAAAGATAAAACTAAAATAAACGAAAACTTTAACTAATATACACTACGGAAATTGAAATACTTAAACTAATATACAAGAAATTGGCTTTTGTTTAACGTCGTTAAGCTCGACGGGTTACCTCGTGCTTCTAAGGAGCTTCGAGGAGGTACATGACCTCTCCGGGATGTGGGTCTTTTGCACGATCGGTGTCTTCACCTCCATGATAAATTTTTAAACGATGACCGTTCACCATGAATGTACGGTTCTCAAGTGGATGTTCTATCTCTATAGCTCCATGAGGTGTAACCTTGGTTACAATGTAAGGACCCGACCACTTCGATCTTAATTTCCCCGGATAATTACTGAACTTCGAATTATATTTCAACACTCTTTGTCCCACTACAAAGTTCTTCTCTCGAATTCGATTATCATGCCATCTCTTAGTATTTTCTTTATAGAGCTTAGCATTTTCATAAGCATGTAATCTAAATTCATCAAGCTCATTAAGTTTCATCATTCGATTCTCACCAGCTAGTGTAGGATCTAAATTTAACTTTGCAATAGCCCAATAGGCACCCATTTCAAGTTCAAGAGGTAAGTGACAAGCCTTACCATACACCATTCGATACGGAGAAGCACCTACTGGAGTTTTGAAAGCAGTTCGATATGCCCAAAGTGCATCATCTAACTTCATAGACCAATCTTTTCTTGTAGGACCAACGGTTTTCTCTAAAATAGATTTTACCTCACGATTTGATACTTCGGCTTGACCATTGGCTTGTGGATGATAGGCTGTAGACACACGATGTCTGACTCCATATTTCTCTAGAACAGTCTTCAGATACTTATTAACGAAATGAGTACCTCCATCGCTAATAATCACCCTTGGAGTTCCATGTCTAGTGAAAATATGTGATTTTAAGAACTTAATCACCACTCTAGAATCATTGGTAGGTAAAGCCACTGCTTCTACCCACTTAGACACGTAATCAACAGCTAATAAGATGTAGAGGTTACCATTTGAAGGAACGAACGGACCCATAAAATCTATACCCCAAACATCAAATATTTCAACTTCTAACACATTATTACGTGGCATCTCATCCCTCTTGGATATGTTACCGGTAAATTGGCATCTATTACATCTTTTAGTGTATTCATGACAATCTTTTATAATAGAAGGCCAATAGAAACCAGATTGTAATACCTTAGCAGCAGTTCGATCTCCTTTGAAATGTCCACCGTAAGGTGAATCATGACACCCAGCTATAATCGCCTCAATTTCTTCCTTGGCTACACATCTTCTTACCATCTGATCAGCACACACTTTATAGAGGAACGGATCCTCCCAAAAGAACTGTCTTGCACGGTGAGCTAATCTTTTTCTCTCTTGATAACTTGAACCTTCAGGAAAGGAACCACTTACCACTAAGTTTGCAATGTCTGCATACCAAGGGGCTTCATAATCGCGAACTTCGAATAAATTCTCATCAGGAAATTCTTCTCTAACCGCTTCAATACCACTATTCAACTCTGAACCTTCTAACCTCGATAGATGATCTGCAACCTGATTCTCGCACCCTTTTCTATCCTTGATCTCTAAATCAAACTCTTGAAGCAATAAAACCCATCTGATTAACCTTGGTTTAGCATCCTTCTTCTCCATAAGATATCGAATCGCTGAATGATCTGTATAGACAATAACTTTCGCTCCAAGAAGATAAGAGCGAAATTTATCGAATGAATACACAACCGCTAGCAACTCCTTTTCTGTAACTGTATAATTAATCTGAGCACCATTAAAAGTTTTACTAGCATAATAAATCGAATGAAAAACTTTCTCTTTTCTTTGTCCTAATACAGCTCCCATACATAAATCACTCGCATCACACATAACCTCAAACGGTAAATTCCAATCTGGAGGCACTACTATAGGAGCAGAAATAAGTTTTTCTTTGATTGCTTTGAAAGCCGCTAAACAAGCTTCATCAAAAAGGAATTTGGAATCCTTTTCAAGTAAGTTGCATAACGGTTTCGCAATCTTAGAAAAGTCTTTGATAAATCGCCTATAAAAGCCAGCATGACCTAGAAAACTTCTTACCCCTTTAACAGAAACAGGAGGGGGAAGAGTTTTAATTACCTCAATCTTCGCTCTATCGACTTCCAATCCAACACTCGAAACTTTGTGACCCAGAACAATACCTTCGCGAACCATGAAATGACATTTCTCCCAGTTTAGGACCAAATCTGTTTCTTTGCATCTGATTAACACTTTCTCTAAATTGTCTAAGCACTTATCAAAATCATCACCAAATACAGAGAAATCATCCATAAACACTTCAAGAAAATTATCAATCATATCCCAGAAGATGGCCATCATGCATCTTTGAAAAGTAGCAGGAGCATTACACAACCCAAATGGCATTCTACGATATGAAAAAGTACCAAAGGGGCATGTAAATGTTGTTTTATGTTGATCTTCTGGAGCCACGTAAATTTGATTATACCCTGAATAACCATCCAAGAAGCAATAGTACTCTCTTCCGGCTAATTTGTCTAACATCTGATCTATGAAGGGCAAAGGGAAATGATCTTTTCTGGTGGCCTTGTTCAGCTTTCTATAATCCATGCAAACTCTCCATCCAACTACCGTTCTTGAAGGAATCGCTTCATTTTTATCATTAAGAATTGTTGTCATCCCTCCCTTCTTCGGTACACACTGAACCGGACTCACCCATTCGCTACTTGAAATGGGATAAATAATCCCCGCATCTAAAAGTTTAATCACCTCTTTCTTCACCACATCCTTCATAGCGGGCATTAATCTTCTTTGACCTTCAACTGAGCGTGCGTTAACATCTTCAAGTATGATTTTATGTTGACAATAGGATGGACTAATGCCTTTTATATCAGCAATTGTCCAACCTATTGCTTCTTTGTTGGCTCTCAACACACGCAACAATTTATCTTCTTGAGGACCTGTTAAATTAGCTGAAACAATAACAGGTAGAGTTTCATTAGTACCTAAATACGCGTACCTCAAGTGTGCTGGCAATGGTTTTTCTTCCAATTCCGGAGGAGATTCAATTGAAGGCTTCTTTTTAGGAACAATCTCCCCCGGTTCTCTCACAGGTTCATAGGCCGGACGCCTATACTTCGGATTTTCAGAATTTAGAGCTGCTATTGTTTCAGTAAGCTCTTCCAACATCTCAGGTGAATCTAATGTTAAAGCAGCCTGCAAGATATCATCAAAATTTAAACAATTAAATACCTCTTGCGATGCTTGCTCTACTACATCCATTCTGAAGCAATCTTCCTGAGAATCTGGGAATTTCATAGCTCGAAATACATTGAATTTTACTTCCTCATCTTGTATCCTCATTGTTAATTCGCCATTCTCTACATCGATCAATGTTCTCCCTGTAGCTAGGAATGGTCTACCCAAGATAATGGGGACATTTCTATCTGCATTGTATTCAAGTATTACGAAATCAACAGGAAATATAAGTGTACCTGCCTTAACAAGGACATCCTCAATGCGGCCTTCAGGATGAGCAAGAGACCTGTCCGCCATTTGCAAGACCATAGAAGTGGGTCTTGCGTTTCCAATTTTTAGCTTATCAAATATCGACTTGGGCATCAAATTGATGCTAGCTCCCAAGTCACATAGCGCCTTTCCTTTCCATTCCTCTCCAATTGATATAGGAATCGTGAAACTCCCTGGATCTACTAACTTCGGAGGTAATTTACTTTGGCAAATCGCGCTACACTCTTCTGGGAGACCAATCATCTCGTTATCACAATAGGGCCTTTTGTTAGTGAGGGCCCTCTTCAAAAACTTCGTATACTTCGGAATATCTCGAATCGCCTCAAGTAACGGGATATTAATACTTAGACCCTTCACTCTGTTAAAGAATTTCTGAAAATCACCCAAATCACCCTTTTTCTGAACTCGTGATGGAAACGGTGGTGGAGGGCGATTAATCACCATATCATCTTTCTTTTTCGGAACTTCTCGTGGTCTCACTATTTCTTCAACCTCACTCTCTTTCTCTTTCTCTTTCTCCACCACTTCCTTTTCTTTTCTTGGTACTTCTTTCTCTTTCATAATGGGGAAAGGAGGGGGAGGAAGGTTCTTACCACTTCTCAATGTAACAGCATTACAATCTTCGCGTTGCTTCGGATTCTCAGTATCGCTAGGAAGTTGCCCTTGTGAGCGCTGATTCAGCTGTTTATTAATTTGGCTTAGCTGATTCTGGAAAATCTTCATATTCGCTTCAGCTGCGTTCTGACGTTCTAAGGCTTGTGTTTGAAGAGCAATCAAATTTTCAACGGTTTTCTGAAGGGTAACTACTCCTTCTTGTGGATGGGCAGGTAAGGCTTTTTGGTTTAAAGTTTCATCGTATGTATTCTGAGGAGTATTCTGAGGAGCTTGCCTTTGTACATAATTTCCCTGATTCTGTCCTCCTTGATAATTGTTGTGTGGTCTTGGATTATAGTTATTACCTTGGGGACGCGGCTGATACGCGTAGGTAGGATTGGCTGCCCCATTAGGATTTGAGTATTGAAACCCAGGATGGTTTCTGTTAGGCTGATATCCATTACCACTTGAATTGAAGTTACCTCTGTTGGACATGAACATCACGGATTCTTGGTTATTTGGACAACTTTCCTCATCATGATCATCTACCTGACAAATCGAACACATATAAACCTCTTGTGCAGCATGCACAGCTACCTTCTTACCCGAAAATCCTTCTTTCACAGCTAAAGTAAGCTGTTTTAATTGTTGCTCAATAGTACTCTGAATCTTGTTCTCAAACGTAGCAAATTTCTCTTCCATATCAACATTATTCACTCCCTTAACCGGTGTTCTTACTGAATTCCACCCAACTTCATTCTTGACTGTTCTCTCTAAGATAATTTTAGCATGAGCGGGTTGAACTTGAAGAAAACCTGCACCACATAGCGTATCCAACTTCTCTCTCGAAATTCCATCAAGGCCTCTATAAAAGATCTTTAACTGTTGTTGTTCTGAAAAGCCATGATTAGGAACTTTACGCAAACACATCTGAAACCTTGTCCAACTCCTACCCACAGTTTCCTCATATTCTTGACGGAAATGCGTCAATTCTAATTCAGCATCTAACCTCATGTTACTTGGATAATACCTGTCAAAGAACGCAATCTCTAATTGGTCCCAATTAGTGATCTTCGTAGGATCTTGCGTATCGTGCCATTCACTTGCTCCCTCAGTAACAAAGAACTTAAAAGCAGCAAAATACATCTGTTCTCTCGAGACCCCTTGTGTGATATAAGAATCACATATCTGTTTGAATTTCTGTACTGCCCTGAGAGGATCTTCTGCTGGTCTACCACGAAAATTACCAAAATTCTGGAACTGAGCTAACATGCCCGAATCTGGACGAAAACGCGGAACATTAATATCTGGAGCACCTACTCCTATAGCTGGAGCACGGAATGGAACTTCTGGAGGACCGTTAGTAAACCACGGATCATGATTCATCACTATCTGGACTGGAGGATTGGGATTTAGTAGTTGAACTTGAGGAATAACGCCTGGAGCTAAAGGTTGGCCATTTGCATCTAGCTGGCCTTGTCCATTATTCTGTTGATTATTTTGAAGATTGATGTCTGCCATTCTGTTACTTAACTCTTCTACCTCTAAAGCTTCTCGTTCTCTTCTTCTCTTGTTTGCAAGTCTGATCAACGATTCTGGATTACTAAGGATCGGAGGTGTTGGCTCTAGATCCTTGAATAGCCTTCTTCGCATACACCAAACCTAAAAACCTGAAAAGAAACTAAACAAAAAGCGTAAAACTGATAAAATAAAATAAAATGCACTTATCACTAAAGGATAAACACCGTGGTCACACGCTACCGTCCCCGGCAGCGGCGCCAAAAACTTGGTGGTCCTTTGTGTGTTCTAAAAATAATGCAATAAATAATTGAACCACAACCGCAAGTGTACGGTTGTCCCAAGTAGTAATTCTGATAAATCAGATTCGTTCCAAGGACGGAATGGTTGATCACAATGTTTAGCAAGTAGTGATTGATGCACTTATGAAAATAAAAGACAATAATATATTTGTTTGGTTTTTGTTATAAGACTAATGAATGAAAGACAAATATTAAAATGCAAATAAAAGCTAAAACGCAAGTAAATTGATGTAAAACGCAATATGAGAAGTAGCACTTGAGAACGCAAGGATCCTCCCTATCCTATTTCTTAACTTATGTTGTTTAAGGGTTAAATTAGTCAATTACAATAATCGGGATTCTAATTTCCTTATACCCCCGTCAGGGTGGACTATAAGGCGATCCTAAAGTGTCACTAGTCCCGTCAGGGTAAATATGATCCACCGTTGGATGATTAAGTGTTATTACCTCATTGGCCCTAGGATTAGCTAAGCTCGTCAGAATCATTAACTTCTATCCTAGATTGAATAAATAGTTCCGTATTTAAACCCCCCGTCAGGATGATCCAATTGCCACTTATTGGAATAGCCTAAATACTATTACCTGTTCCTAGTTCATGACGCTAAAAACAGTAAACATTCATAATTTATCGAAAAGAGTAAAAGCCCTAATTTAGTTTAATTTATTAAAAACCCAAATTCAACATTCGTTAATTAATAGGAATTGGGATTCACCCATTGTTTGTTCTCAAGCACTAAATAAAACTTAGCTCATATTAAAATGAAATACGAAATTAAAATTAAAGGAATTCATATTGTTTACAGAATTAAAAAGATAAAAGAACCTAATTTCCGGAATCGGAATGACTACGAACGGAGATATAGACCCTCTCCAGCTCTTGTAGCTTCTTCTCCTTCCTTCAGTTGCTTCTCTCTGGTGTTTTTAATCTTGCAGAATGTGAATTGTGTGTAAAATAGAGGTCAAGGGCTGATTTTATAGGTGGAAATTCGGACTTGGACCTAGGCTTTTAATTAAATGAAATATAAAAGGCCCAAGTCCACTAACTTAGCCCAAAATCCCGTAACTGCTGATATACCTTCACTAAAACGGCTTTTCCCGATGCGTTACAACTCCGATTGACCTCATTCCAGTTGCTAAAGTTCCGTAACTCGATAAGGAATGATTTCTCTTCAAAGGTCAACATCTAGATCATCGCTTAAGCACCTCGAAATCAGCAATCTATAGCCTGGAAAATGGATTTTCAGCTCTAAAAATAATATCTTCGGGATTTATCTTGGAGTTTTGACTCTATCTCTTGATCTTTGACTTCCTCCTTGGATTCCTCTTTTAGCTAACATCTAAAACCTGTAAAATCTTCACTAAAAATACCAATATTACGCGCAAAAGCTTAATAAATCCAAAATGCTAGAAATAAAAGAGGAAAATCATATTATTGCATATTTAGTCCAAAAGTCTATCGAAATGATTAAATAAACACCAAAAATGATGTCTCCTAAGGGTCGAAAATAAGAACATTTAAGGAGACATCAGTACTTTTACGCCACTAGGTTCCTAAGTGAGACTGGCCTTCTAATGATGATCGGTGGTTAAATCATACCCTAATGGTTATCTAGTTAGGCAAGCCCGTCAGGATCACTACCGCACACTAGACGTTTATGTGGTGTTTTAATAATTAGACACCGCTTCCGAGTGACCATCTAACTACTATTAAGTTAATCCTATACGTTGTAAACCGCAAGGAAAAGAGACAATAAATCAAAGCACTTAAAACATAGAATAAAACAATAATTCAATTTAAATATGATAATACCAAATTAGAATAGATGTAAAAAAAGTCTAGGGTTCATACCCATATACTAAATCTCAAGCTAAAGTAAATTAGTTCATACAAGAGAAAGAAAAGAAAACAATTACAAAATTTAAGGCTTGTGAAGGCATGATTTGGTTTTCAGCTCCTTCCAGACTTCTCTTCTCTTGTTGTAAGCTTCCTCTTGGCTTAAGGATTGGCCAATGATGCGTTTCTACTGAGTAAAGGGTGTATTTATAAGGTATAGGAAACCCTAAAACGTTTTCATCGAGTGGAAGACAAGTATTGGACTTCTAGCCCAACTCAGATGCGTAACCCTATAATATTAAAAAGGTAAAAAAATTGTTGATGTTTTGTTTTGGACGTAACTTCTTCAATACAACTCCGATTAACGCATTCTTTATATCGAAACTAATTGTATCGAAAGGCTCTACAACTTTTCTTCAGTCAATTTTTCCAAATACCCAACCGCTTTTGAGTTATGATCAATTTAATGGACGTAGCTGCTGGAATTCAAATTTATTTGACAACTTTATCTTTTTCTTTTTTAATATTTCCTTCCTTTATCTCCCATTTACATCATTATCTTCTTTTCTTTATCTCTTAGAATTGATTTGACATCTAATTAATTATCATATATCTTTAAAGCTTCACAATTAACAAACAATTAAACCCAATATTCTCTAAAAATAATAAATAATCAAATCAAGACAAAAATAAGAAAATATAATAATATAAATAAAAATCGACAATTAAATTATTAAATACACCTAATATGATGTCTCCAACTAAGATGAAATCATCACAAATAAGGAGACATCACTCATATTCACATTAAGAACAATAATAAATTAAAAGCATACATATTTCCTAAAACAAAAATAAGATAAACAACCTAATTAAAGGAATGGGTTGAGCTGTTGTTTTAGAAAAATGAATCCTCCAGCTCTTCTTATGCCTTTTGCCTTTTTGTTGTCTTCTGAACTTTAGAAAATATGAAGTGTACCAAAAAACGAGGCCTGAATAGCTTTTTACATTAAGTAAAAATTGGATTGGGACTTTATCTTATTTAATTAAATGATTAAAAACCCAAGTCCAATGATTCCCGCATCTGCTGTACACACTCAGTAAAACATGCGTAACTTTCATGTCGTAAGTCCTAATCACCTGATTCCAATTATCAATTCGAGCTAACTCAGAGGCGCACATTTTTCATTTGCCCCACCAGGCCTGGATCAACACCGTTTTGGGCTCGAAATCAGCTGGAAGTGATGATTTTCCAGTTTCTTATGCTCCTCTTCATCTCTTTGAGTGGTACCTTTCGCTCTTTTGACCTCTGCTTTTGATCTAAGTTTTTAAACTTCACTTCTATTCCTCATCTTGGTGCTTCCTAGAATCCATGTACCTAACAACTACATACTAAAACACATAAATTAACGCATAAAAAAATCTAAAAACACAATTATCATAATTTCGAGAGGAGAAAGTGCAATATGAAAAAATAAGCTCAAAAGTCTATCTAATAAGTCCAATTTCCACCTAAAATGATGTCTCCTAAGGGCATATATTTATCACAAAAAGGGATACATCAACATAAAAAATGTGCTTAGGCATACTAAACTTCTTCCAAACTAACTGAGCCCAATTCAAATTTCTGAATTTCATTATATAATGCCTTCATAGTCAAGTTAGCATAAAATCCTTTGTTTCCATCAACATGCCATATCAGTTCATCCTCTATTTCATTCAACACTAAATTGTTAAAACTCATAACATTCATCATTTTTTTTGGTAATCCCCAACTATTATTTACAAAGTAATGTACTATAACCCTATTCAAATTATAATCTCAAATTATAATCTCCCACTTTCAGTTGAGGATATAACTGTTTCAAATTTTTCCTATTTATCCATTTATCCCCAAAGAAAAATGTTTTTTTGCTTAGGATAATTGGATGCATGTTTACACAAGATGGGGGACTTGGTATAAAAAACTTAGAGGTGCTGAACAAAGAAACAATTATGAAACTACTATGGTCTTGTTATACAACGAAGAATACTATAGGGTCTACATGTGTGCATTTAGTATTATTGCATAATAAAACTATATGGAAAGTGAAAATTCCTACTAATTCTTCATGGGGATGGACAAAAATACTCAAACTTAGTGAATCAGGTACATAATTCATCAAAAACCAGATAGGAAATGGGAATATAGATAATATTTTTGGTGGGATAATTGGATACAAGATCAAAAAAACCTCTCAGAAAAGTCACTTGCTATTAATATCCCAGATTATTATAAAAATAACAAGTTGAAGCAATTCGTTCAAGGTATAAATGGAGATGGCCATCTAACATGCAGTTGATGAACAAATACACAACAGTCTGAATCAATATATAACAAGAAAATAAAGTTAAGTGTGAGGGTGTTAAATCAAAAAAATAATTGTAACTTCTAAAATATATGAGCTTGTTAGATTGAAGAATTTGGAGGTTATATGGCACAAAATAGTTTGGAACAAAAATTAAGACCTAGACATAGATTCAACCTATGGCTAGCCATTCTTATATGCTACCAACCAAAAAATAGACAAGTAAAAGCGGACACATATATAATAGTGGAGTGAAAAGTGTCACCTAAACACCGAATATCGATGCCATCTTTTCCGGGCCTGCGAAATAAGAAAAGAGATATGGCTCACAACACTTCACCAACATGGATTTAGTATTTAGATCCACTCATGGGACGAGATAATGAACTACTTCATCATGCATCATAGCTCAACATAATAAAATAGTCATCTACTGAAGATTATAATGGCGGAGAGTGTATATATGATTTGGGGGAAGAAGTAGAAGACTACACATAGAAAATTATCGCATAGCTGAGCAATTAGTGACTAAAATACACAGTATAGTGGTCGAGAACTGTAAGGAAGCTATTCATTGGAAGAGATGGTATGGACGAGGGGAGAGAATGAAGAGACGAAGAAGTGTTATAAGAAAGAAGTCTGTTAATGGAAATCCACCTAGCAGTATTGAAGTGAATCTGAAATGTACTAAGTACTATTTCCTTATTCATATTTAGTTATTTCATTTTTAATAATAGAGTATGATATTTAGGAAAGTCCATATTCAGAATTAGCTATGTAGCTAATTGCCTATTTTTGTAAGGGATGTTAAATACAATTGAAAAGACTTGCCTAGCAAAAAAATGTTCTTTTTCAATTTCCAGTGATATTATGAATGAATTCATGAGTTTTTATCTCTTATTTGTAGCATTCTTCTCCAGGCTAAAGGTATATAGTTCTCACACTTAATTTCTCAAGATATATAATGAAACTAGTTTCAATGACAACCAAAAGTATTAGTCCTACCATTTTACAATACAAGATCATTCTTGAAGACAAGGGTTCGAGATCAATCAATGGGAAAAGAATACTTATGCCAGTAATGAAGAAGGTGGTAAGGAAAGAAGTGATTAAATTACTAGATGCGAGAATCATTTTCTCGATCTACAATAGTGAGTAGGTGAGTCCAGTGCAATGTGTACCCGCCGTCTCTAAAAATCATAAATCAATATTATTCATATGCAGTTATAATTTAAATGCTCAATTTAATTAAAACAAATTCCCAAATAACATAGAATAATAAAACTTTGATCAGGATTTATACATAACGCAAACCCAAGCGTTGTGAAATTTAGTGCATACCTAATGGAAAAAAACTAAAGAATAAAAGATGTAGAAACATGAAAAAGCCAACAGTCTTAGACAATTTACCCTAATAATAGCGGTGGAATGATGCAGAAGTGATGTTGTGATGCTCCAAATTCGGTTGCTTCCTCCTCTAGTCGACTTGCTCCTCTCTCTTGCCAAAATTCTCAATAAAATATAACCCTTCTATACTGTTAGTTTCTGATGTTTATAGGCCCATAAACATTATATGGGTCATGGACTTCTTTTATGTTACCTAACCTAGCCTAAAATCGTTTTCCTCCAAGAGTGGACTAGTTCGAGCCACGCCAGCCGTAAAAATAATAACTTATTTATTTTAGCTCAAATCACAAATCGTTAGTGGCCACACGTTCCTAACTCAAAATACTAGCTTGATATCAAAGGGATCCTCATGACTTTGTCAATCCCTTGTGGCACCTCGAACAATTCACTTTCTAAATATGACCGACAACTTTTGCACTTTCTAAAAACCAATTCTTTGTTGTTTAACTCTTCTCTTAGGATTTGATCTCATTTCCTCGACTTTTTTTTTTCATGTTTTGGGATCTAATGTATCCATGTATTTATTAGTTCCACACTTAACATATAAATTACGCACAAATAGATCTAAGAAACCCTCCAAATCTGGACAAGAACCAAGAATATATCAAATAATAGGGGAAATCCCTCAACTAAGGACATAATGGACCCAAAATGATGTATTTTGATTATAATTAACCTATCACAAATATGGAGACATCATGTAGCATCGACCATCAGAGTAATCCGTAAGTCCGACGTAGCCTTGACTATAAGAATTATTCGTAAGTCCAACGTAGCCTCGACTAACAGAGTTTTTCGTAAGTTCGACATAACATTAACCATCTGAGTTATTCGTGAGTTTGATTTAGCCTCGGATATCAGAGTTATTTGTAATTTTGACGTAGCCTCGGCTATCAGAGTGATTCAAAAGTCTAACATATCCCTGTTAATCAGAGTTATTATTAATCTGACATAGCCTCAACAGTCGGAGTTCTTTGTAAGTATGGCGTAGCCTCGACAATCAGAGTTATTCGTAAGTTCTAGGTGTACTCGCCATCATAGTTATTCATAACTCGGGCATAGCCTCAACGATCAGAGTTAATTGTAATTCTTGTATAGGCTTGACGATTAGAGTTATTTGTAAGTCTCCGTAGCATCGGCAGTCCCGAGAGAGAAATGTTTTAAAATACAAAACAACTTAGACAATTCGGTATATTAATGAGACTGAAATCATTTGAGCAATTAAATATTACTTTCGCATTAAGGCTTGTGTACTATCAAATCTCTGTTGTTGACGCACTTCTCAAGGTGCACTCCTAAAACATAGTGTTAACAGTCAGAGGTAATAATCTATAAGACCGATGTAAACTTTGCTCTCAACCTCATCGATAAAGACCAACAAAGTTCTTGGAGAAATACACCTGGGGAAAAACCCGACATAAGAGTTTACCCTCATATCATCACAAAAAGCCAGATTTGACGAATTTCGTTCGATCACATCTGAGAAAATGATGTTAATCTCACAAATTCAACGGAGTATTAATAAGTCAAAATATAACACCGATACATGACCTAACTTAAGGGAAACTGGACGGTCCAAAGCCAAAGATGTAGCACTGTGATTCGGGGGAATAACACAAATACCTGAAGAAGAGCGTAAAAAGATCCTTTTTTAAGGCCAACCTCCTGAGATTGGCAGGGTGCATAAGTGTCAATGTGGTGGGCATGCCACAACAACATAAAAGCTTCCCAATAGGTTTATGTTGTGCACATGTATTTGAGTTAAACTGCACCCAAACACCATCTTGCGCGCCGCACGACATCTATAAATAGCCATCTTTCTAGCAAAATTGACACTCTTGGTACTCTCTAAAAAAGTTCTTTTTCTTTCTCTAAAATGGTTGTCGTTATTTGTACAGTAGGCTTCAATCTCAGTAATTACTTAGGTTAAGTAATTTTCGATAGCAATAATACTAATGGTCTGCGTCAGAGTGCCATCAGAAGCGAACCTCCGTATGGTCTTTGAAGGAATCGCAATAGCAAATATATATCGAATATACGTGGCGGAAAAAATATATTGCAATCCTAAAACCATCTAGTTGCGATTTAAGAATTTAAAAGCAAGTTTCGATTACATACCTTAAGGTTATGTATGGGGATCGAATTGACTAACCCCGCTTCAAAAATTTGAAGCCTCCACGCTTTGCATACCGAATTTGATTCTTACTTTCAGAATAATTCTGATTTGGAGAGATACCTTTCTACCTTCTGTGTATTTTTTTCAAGAGAGCAAACTGAAAAAGAAAAACTCCTTTCTTCATTCATTTTATCACCTTGGCCAAGGATTTGATACAATCGTTATAATCTTACGACACCGTAGAGCTCAAACTCTATATATAGAGTTGATAGATTATATCTTGACTCATCCCTAGGAGCATACATACTTAGTTGTGTCCAATATCCTTTCAACTAGTATTATGACACACTAGTAGTCCAGTATCAAAACACAACAACCACATACAAAATTATAGTGATGATCTCAGGTCAAAGGATTACAAGCATAAAATATCTTCTTGAGATTAACCTACTTGACAGTTAAAGGTAATTAATCATTAGGAATCTCTAGTTTTAATCAGTTTGATAAGCACATCTCTATGTGCATTATCTATGCACGTAACTCGGTAAACGAGAACTACTGATATTTATCCAATAAATACTCGTTAGCTACATACTAATCTATCTGGATCACCGAGGTCCTAACTAGATGATCCTACGATTAAGAACAAGTTTAGATTAAGTCATATGAGCTAGATTCTCATTATCATAACACCTTATGATATCTAGTTCGTAACTTAATCAAGGATCTGCCTTTATATTATGTAGATGAATACCATAATCATAAAAGCTTGCCATAGATTCAAGGAAACAATTTCTTTAAGCAAAGTGTAGGGGTAACTATTATCTGGTACAGTGAACACTTGTGTTCAATTTATTACAAGACGATCGGAGTTATGGCATAATTTCAACAGTCTTGACTTAGTGTCACGAAGGTTGGGAGAAGCAAACAGATTCTCGTACCTTCATCAAATTTGTGGGAGAGGCAAGATAAAACTTCTCAATTGATATCAAAAGTAAGGTACGAAGTTATTAATATTTTTCGTTGTATAATTTATTACTCCAAACTTTTCTTCTTTTCTTCTTATATGTATACATTTCCCTTATTGTATTCAAGTTCTGTTTATATTTTCAATCTAGGTGTTATTCAAAGAGTAATGATAACATGAATTTTATATATATCAAAGTCTGAGTTTGTTAATATTAATGTTATAGTTTGGATTAAAAATGATATACGTACGTATTATTAAAAAGATGCAACTCAATTCGTATATATATATATATATATATATATATATATATATATATATATATATATAATCGATATCTTCTACATTTTTTTATATCTATATCTTATGTTTCACATTATGAAGAAGAAAACACAAGCCAAAGAGAATCTTATGGTAAAGTTCATATGGTATAAATAAGCACTTTGTGATCGATAATTATATACAAGCTAAAGAGTTTGTAATTCAACGAAGGTAACATTTAGGATAAAGTTTTCTCGACAACGAAATAAAAATTAGTCTTACCCAATACAGGTGTTGAGAAATTAAGTAAGAAAAGAATGCTTCAAGCTTAAACCTACTAGTTGCGTGAAAGACAAACAGAGGCATAGTCCTTTGATTTGGTGACTAACAAAACGAACCATCGCTCACCCACCACTGAACTTAACATGTTACATTTACTTTTTTTTTTAATAGTTTTGTCTAAGAAAACGTGTTACATCATAAGAACTGAATGTTACATCATAAGAACGGAATGTTACATCATGAGAACGGAAGTGTAATAACTACAATTTTTCTTCTTTTGAATGATAGAAATTGTTCAGACAAAAAAAAAAAAATTATATTTTGGACTAAAAAACTAGACGTTAGAGATTGTATTAATAATAATTACAATAAAACATTATATATTGATAATTATTTTTTCATAGAAATAATATATTAATAATAAAAGAGTTGGAGGTTAGGAGGTTGGGGTAAATGTTGGATTTCCCATTCAAGGACCGTGCACAGAAGCAAATAAAAAGACAAGAACACCAATATTTTACGTGGTTCGGCCAAAGATGCCTACGTCTACGGAGTAATTCAATATAATCACTAACACTATTTCAACTAGGTTTTTGTACGAAAAACTCAAAACCCTCTCACAAAGAAAGAACAAGGAACTCTCACACTAACCCAAGACTCTAATCACTGTATGATCGTTACACACTCACAATTAACTAATCTATACGATTCTCGCTCTTGGATATTACATGTCTCTCTTCTTTTCTCTCTTTTTTCTCCTTGTCTTCAACCATCAACATATGGTACCTATTTATAGGATTTCACAACTCATCCAAATAAATGAATCTAGTCATCTTGAAAACTTCAATCCTCTTAAGTTTCCAAGACAAACCATTAATTTCTAAGACTATCACTTAGTTTTTCAAGAAGCCATTTAATTGCTAAGACTACCACTTGGTTTTCCAAGACACCATTTAGTCTTCCAATGCAATGGTTCTTGGAAATGAGTCAAATCTCAAAAATTTCTCCCTTGACGAGCATCCCCAAGCACCTCGACAATATCGGAGAATGAATCTTTCTTCTTGAGTCCTTAACTTGTTTTAAAGAAACACTTGACGCTCGATCACCCTCCAAGAAATAGATATTCTTTGTGTTGATTTTTCCACTCAATATAAACCGGTCATGTTTAAAAACTTTACACCGAGTACCTCAACCTATTTATCTACACCTATGCGATGTTAACAATCCCAACAAAATGATGTTGGTACCGCTCGACGGTACATATCTCACATGTGAAAAGGTTTGGACATTGCCATTGTTTAGTTGCAAGCGTAAACGTCCAATACCCTCGACCTTCATCACCTCGTTGTTTGCATCAGTAATGTGACCATACTTCCTGTCGGTATACAGAGTTTCAAACAAGTCTCGATCATTGCACATATGAACGGAAGCAGCCAAATCTAAGATCCATTCATATTTCTTCATATTAGACGTAACAGTATCTGTAGTCACCCCCAACAAATGCGACATCCTCTTCAGTAAGGTTTGAACTTGAACCATCCCCGGTCTTGACTTTTTCATTTGACGGCACCGAGTTTGGATATGTCCTTTCTTTCCACAGTAGTAGCATTCTCGTTTGCTATGTTCACGACCCCGATACCGCGATCTTCCATCTTTACGCAGGGAATTCTTCTCGTGACCCCTCCCTCATTCATAATTTTCTATAAAAATTGCATTTCCATTATCATTAGTGTTTCTTTTTCCCATCATCCGTTCATTTTCACAAAGGAGTGCAGTGACATCATCCATACCGAGCGTCTTCCTCCCTACCAACATTGTCTGTACCAATGGTTTGTGAGACATAGGTAAGGAAGATAACAATAACATAGCTTGTTCCTCATCCTCGAGCTTCTCATCAATATTTTGAAGCTGGCATACCAACTGATTTAATGAATTGACGTGACTTTGAATTTCCACTCCCTCCTCCATCTTCAAAGAGTAAAGTTCCATCTTAAGGCATAATCGATTTGTCATTGATTTAGATGCATATATTCCCTCGAGTTTCTCCCACAACCCCGTCGGGGTTGTCTCCTTCATCACATTGAATTTGATCTCGGGAGCAAGAGCCAATCGAATCGTGCTAACATCCTTCTTTCTCATAGAATTCCAAATGACATCAGTCACACCTTGAGGTTTTTCTTCCTCCAAAGCTAGGTCAAGACCTTGTTGTACGAGAAGGTCTTGAATCGTGATCTGCCACAATTCAAAACTCACCTTACCATCGAATAGTGGAACTTCAAATTTTGGTGAGACGCCATCTTTCTTTTCAACTTCTATACATCACAACCACATCTCTAATACCACTTTGTTGGAAAAAATGTCGGATTTCCCGTTCGAGGACCGTGCACAGTAGAAAATGAAAAGACAAGAACACCAATATTGTACGTGGTTCGGCCAAAGATGCCTACATCCACGGAGTAATTCAATATAACCACTCACACTATTACAACTAGGTTTTATTTACAGAAAAACACAAAACCCTCTCACAAAGAAAGAACAAAGAACTCTCACACTAACCCAAGATTCTAATCACTATAGGATTGTTACACACTCACAGTTAACTAATCTATATGATTTTCTCTCTTGGATATTCCATGTCTCTCTTCTTTTCTCTATTTTTTCTCCTTGTCTTCAACCATCAACATATGGTACCTATTTATAGAATTTCACATCTCATCCAAACAAATTAATCTAGTCATCTTGAAAACTTCAACTCTCTTAATTTCCAAGACAAACCATTAATTTCTAAGACTATCACTTAGTTTCTCAAGACACCATTTAGCTGCTAAGACTACCACTTGGTTTTCCAAGACACAATTTAGTCTTCCAATGCAATGGTTCATGGATGTTAGTCAAATATCAACAGGAGGGAGGGGTATGTTGGTGAAGGATATTGCGATCAAAATTATATCAAATATATAATATGGTGGAAACAAAATTTCAATGCTAAAACTAATCTACTTGCGATTTAATAGTTTAAAATGAAAAATTTCTATTACATACTTTAAAGTTTTGTATGAGAATTGAATAGACTAACTTAACTTCCAAAAATTGAAGTCTCCACGCTTCGTACACCAAGTTTTTATTTTTGTTTTCAGAATCAAATTCTCACTTGGAGATTTAGAGACGTTTTGCTTTTTGCTTTCTGTGTTTTTGTTTTTCAAAAGAGAAAACTGACAAAAGTTATTTACGTATAATGAAACCTCATTATACTAATAATAACTTTAGAGAAGAAAATGAAAAGGTAGGAGATAAAAATTCAGGAACGTATAATAAAAATTGATTATCCTAATAATTTGGTCCACTACCCAGTTTTAAAAAGGACTTGGACCTTTTACATTTTACAAATGATTTGACTAGTCCAATGGTTTGTGACACATTTTCCACTATTGGAGGTACGTGGTTCAATTCACAAACATGTCATTTTTTTCCTTTTTCTCTTTTGTCTTAGTTCGGTCTTATATTAGAATATTAATTTGTTAATTTGTGCTAGCAAAGTAATATACCAATATTCAAAGTATGCAGTTAATTACTATTTATTATCTAATAATAAAAATTAATTAACAACATGAAGCCAGATCAATGCACTTGTTAGTGTGCGACTACGTGGGTCCATTGTTAAACCGGTAGTAGTTAACTTAATTAACTACTAATCGAGCTTGGCGTCTAACAATAATCCCCAACGTCCAGAAAACGTGAAGTAACTTTGTACAAAGAACCCGGTAAAAGATCATACACATATATCATCAATCTTTACAGCTCCGGATCATCCTAGGATATGGTACAACTGTCAAATCCCATTTAGAAAATCAACTACGTTACACGTTGATTATCAATGATTGACGAATGACAAAAGAAACTCCTTTCTTTGTTCACTCTATCACCTTGGCCAATAATTTGATACAATCGGTATAATCTTATGACATCTTAGAGCTCAAATTCTTTACCTAGAGTTGATAGATTCCATCTTGACTCATCCCTGGGTGCATATATATTTAGCTCTATACAATATCCTTTCGACTAGCATTATGACGCACTAGTAGTACTGTATTAAAACACAACAAGCACATACACAACTATCAAACAATTTAATTTTTCCTAAAAAACAGTAAAACAAAGAAAATGGAGATGAGAGACAACGAATCCCCACACCCCAAACTCAAAACTGAGTCGTGTACCCACGACTCGAAAAGATTTAATAAATAAATTAAAATTTAATACATATTGAAAATACAAAAAGATGGTAGGTAAGAAAGAAAACATACTCTCGAGGCTATTGCCTCGCTTTATCAATACCCGGAATAGGGTGCAGTGCTTTCCTAGTATGTAAAATTCGTGTATCACCATTTTCTCTTTCCCTGACATTCTCGTGTGCTCCATCCCAATCAATAACACTCTAGAAATCTCATGTGTTTCATCTTCTCCAACTTCTTTTTCTTGAATACCCTCTTATGTGAAGTTGTTCGTCCAGAAATCTTTGTTTTGGCAATAGCTACTAGCGTCCCAGAAGTTTTGCTCATCTCTGATATAGGAATCTTTGATTAGAAGAGGTATTGGCATCGTCTCCTCCCTAATCACGATTTCTTTCTCTTTAGGATTTGAATCCACCAAAAATCGGTTGCTCTTTAATTGCTTGACTCGAATTATCCTTCTTGTTTGTTCCCGAAATAGTACCAATCTCACTTGATTTCTTCTAGATCTCAACCAATACCTTGCTTTGATACTTCATCTCCCTTAACACCTAGATAATATCTCTGTTCTTTTCATCATCTCTTTTAACCTCCAACTCAAAGATTTGAACACTCTTGAAATTTGTACCCCTTGAATTTGGGTTGAAAAAGTGTTGTATGGGTTAGGAAAGGTATAATAATCATAATTATCTATGTGGGTAGGATGAAATCTTGCTTGGACTATATAGGTTTAAGGAATTTCGGAAGAAGATTCGGATTTTTTTTTGTTTTGGTTCTCAGATTCTAGATGTTTTGATATGATTTGGCTGGTTGAATCTTCTTTGTAATGATGTAGGGAAGGGATAATGTTTTGATGGTTGGTGAAGGTTTTTTTAAACTTTAATGGAGTTGGGAGAGTTCTGGGGAAGAAAGGAGGTGTAAAGGATATAAAATTCGTGATATAGCTAACCTCTTTTTTCTTTAAAACCCTAAAATAATATTCCAACGGCGCCGACTGGTATACCGGTCATCTCACGGGGTTACCAGTCCGTACTATGTCTTTATTCGTGAACACGGTTTTGTCCAGTGGTCCTCGGCATTGTACCCGATTTACACACTGTGGTAACGGTCTGGCCGCAGCGGCTTACTGGCGAAATAGCCACCTTACCAGTGGGAGGGCAGATTTTCTCCGAATTATTTTCTTTTTCTCCCGAACTTGATTTTCTTAGTATCTGAACATCAAAAACACTAATAACTTGCTCAATAATGCAATATAAACTGAATCCAAGTAACATAAACTAAAATATAACAACATAAATACTGTGGGATGTCTCCCAGAGGGCGCTTTTGTTTAACGTCTTTCGAAGTTAGACGTGTTACCTCGATTATTTCTTTTTATAGCCTCCCCACTAATGAGTGAGGTGATTAACACTTACCAAACTGCCTTGCAACTCTCTATAAATTTTATTTCAACCACTCCTGCTAAAATAATTCGGGTGATGAAGTATGGCCCTATCCAAGAACTTTTATGTTTGGGGTTGGGAGATTTCCATGCTACCTCGTCTCCCACACAAACTAAATCCTTTCCATAGTGTCTTGGGGGCTTACAGGTTTTGGCTTCTTGGTCAGAACTCTTATTGTTGATATTTCCTGTGACTTCTTTTTCTTCTTCTTTCCCGAAACATAGAATGTTTCAGAATCCTCTTCAATACGAAGAGTCACGGTTCCCTCATTCACATTGACTATGGTGTCGCTAGTGGCTAGGAATGGACACCCAAGTATGAATGGGGCATTCTTATCTAGCTTTATAGTCAAGAATAATAAAATACGTGGGATTAACAAGGTTACTTACTTGGATGAGAACGTCCCCGATTACACCCCACAACTTTGCTGTTGATTGATCCGCAAACTGTAAGATTACAGATGTCGGTTTTGCATCCCTAATACCAATCTTCTTGAATATACTTTTAGGCATGATGTTCACACTCTCCCCTAAACTACACATTGCCTTTCCATGAAATATACCACCTATTTTGATTTGGAGGTTGAAACCTCCAAGATCTTTAAGCTTTGGCGGTAACTTTTGCTGAACCTCTGCTGATATCCCTTCATTGAGTGTCACAGTCTTGGATCTTGTGAACCTATCTTTATTGGAGAGTGCCTCCATAAAGAATAAATTATAGTCTAGCTTTACTTCCATAGCTTCTAGTAGAGGGACGTTGATATTCACTTGTTTTAACATCTTCATACACCTCTCTTGTTCCTCATTTGGATAAGCTTGTTTTACGGGATAGAAGAAATGTAGGGGTGGTGGTCTCACTTTGCTTTTATCTTCCATTCATTGTGTATCAACCACTCATGGCTTCTTAATCTCATTATGTTCAACCTCTTGAACCAAATATTCAACAATTATCTCATCTAAGTTCATCCGATCTACGTTTGACTTGGTCGGTACAACCTCCACTTTACTCGATGGAGATGTTGGTGATTCTTTCATCTTTTCAGCTTGAAGACTAATACTCTTAACCTTGTTGTCAACGTACTGGATCTTCTTCATGTTAGAATTTGTACTCTAGGTCAATTGCAAGAGTTGACTTTGCATTTTTTCTATGACTGTAGTGAGCCGCATCACATTTTGCTCTAAAAGTTGATTGTGTTTTTTCAGATCATGATTCTGTTGTTGCAGGCTTTGCACTACTGATGCATCGATCTTTGACTCAAGTCTGCTCATATTGTACTTTGAGAAGTTGATGAATTTACTAATAGTATCTTTTAACTCATTGATATCTTCTTGAGGACGTGATGGAAGTGCTATTGGAGCTTGACTTTCATTGTACGCATTGTAGCCCGGTGGTTGATTAGATCGATACGTAGGCTTGTTCTTGCAAATATAGTTGTTGAGGTGGAACTTGGATGCTTTTATCAACTATTATAGCGAGTTGTTGTATTTGATCTTGCAAGCTTGATAACCTCGCCTTTGTATCACTTTTAGTGATAGTAGTTTGTGATTGTGGCCAACTCATGTTGGTCTCGATAATTCTTTCCATACCGCTCTTTGCTTCTTTCGGGTCCATAGAGACAAAACTACCATGACCCATATCATCTACCCTTAGCCTTGACTCTGAATTGAGTCCTTAATAGAACATGGTTAATTGTAATTCTGGCGTGTATCTGTGTAGTGGACATATTTCCAACTTTCTGTGAAATCTACTCCATGCTTCGCCAACACTCTCTCTGGCTTCTTGTAAGAAATTCACAAGCTCCAATTGTTCCTTCACTCTCATACTTGTAGGATAAAACTGATCAAGGAATCTTGCTTGAACCAATTTGTTATTAGCTCGGGATGTTGATCATCTAACCAATCACTTGCTTTTCCGGTCAAGAAAAATTGAAACATTAAATAATACATTTCTTCTTGATAACACCTTTAGTAATGTAGGCATCACACAACTGCATGTATTTCTAAACAGATCAGACAAGATCCTGATTTGTAGCACAACTATATTTACCATAACTCGCGAATTGATTAATCATGTCAGGATTGGGCTTGAATCGAACGACTTGAATATTTGGAGGGCGAATCCTGATGGGTTGCACTCGAAATGGGCAAGGAAGACCTAGCTTTAACCGTTGTTTAGTCATCTAAAAATCTGGAAAATACAAAAACAAAAAGAAATGTGTAAAAATGAAAACAAATACAAACTTCTACACTAAATAAACACAAATAGACTAACTTAAAGATAAAATCCTCAGCAGCGGCGCCAAAAACTTGGTGGGGGCAAAGGTGTCATAAATAAACAGATAAATAAATATAATAATAAAGGACACACCCTTTAATGGACGTGGCTGCATAATTTTAGATTTACTTGACAATTTTTCCTTTCCTATTTTATCTCTACTTACTTTTATCTCCAATTTCCATCCATATATTCTTTCCTTATCTCTTTAGAATTAATTGGCATCTAATTAATTTCCATATGTCTTTAAAACTTCACGCTAAACAAATAAATTAAACCCAATATGCTCTAAAAATAATAAATTATCAAATCATGACAAGAAATAAGAATTTATCAAAATAAAAAAATAAAAATATATAATTAAATAACTAAATACACCTAAATGATGTCTCCAACTTGGATTATTTTATCACAAACACGGAGACATCATTGATTTACACACACCTGTCTCCTGTTTTGTTCTAAATATATGCCCTTAAGAGACAATATTTTAGGTAGAATTTGGACTAATTAGATAGACTTTTGTGCTTAAATCATCATATTACACTTTCTTCCATCGAAATTACATTATTTACGTTTTCAGAGCTTTTGTGCGTTAATTCTTTTGTTTTAGCATGAAGTTCTAGGTACATGGTTGCTATGGAGCAGCGAGATGAGGAGAAGAAGTAAAGGTTAGAGTCTTAGATCGGGGGGAGGTGTCAAAAAAGCGAAAATGTACCACTTAGAGAGATAAAGAGGAGCATAATTCTGGATAGCTATTACTAATTGGTAATTTCGAGCCACATTGGAACTGATTTAGCCTTGGAGTCCTGAAATAAGAAAGCTGCGCGTTTGAGTTAGCATGAATTGAGGACTGGAATCAGGTGATTCGAACCAGCGAGTCATGTTATGCCTGTCATACTAAACTGTGTACATCAAATGCAGGATTTACTTATTAGACCTGGGCCTTAATTATTTAATTAATCCCATAGTTAGACCTATCCGATTTGAAGCATTATATAAGCTCCTTTAGACCTCAGTTTTACATACACTTCATATTTTTCCAAATCTCAGAGCATAGCAGAGAGAGAGAGAGAGAGAGAGAGAGAGAGAGAGAGAGAGAGAGAGAGAGAGAGAGAGAGAGAGAGAGAGAGAGAGAGAGAGAGAGAGAGCTGGAGGATTCATATTCCTAAAACAACATCTCAATCCATTCCTGCAATTAGGTTCTTTATTTATTTCTGTAATTTGTGAACATGAATGCTTTTTTTAGTTTTGATATGAGCTTATTTCATACGTATTTGAGAATCACAATTACGGGTTAAACCCTAGTTTATGAAATTAATGTTTTCCTGAATAATCCGCCCTTTTCAAGATAATTTGCAAAATTGGGAGCAACCCTATTCATATTAACAAAATAAAGCTCGCCAACCCTCTCTGACACGCATCCCGAGATGCCCAACCCGATCAATATCCACCACCCAAACCACCACTGTAAAACCCCTAATCACCACCAAATCCGCCGTCTCTAACACCCTAACCTGCAACTCTCTCTCTTTTTTCCCTTTCCCTCCTCCTCCTCTGTCCGATCTATGAAGTTTGATCTGATTTATATTACTTTTGCTAATATCAGATTCATTCGAGTTTCGATCTCCCTTTTCTTCGACTTTACTTTCACATTTATTTTCTGAACTTGAATCTCTCTCTCTCTCTCCGCCTTTATGGCGCTCATTAAAGATGATGGGATGAACAGGTCAGAAGAAGACTTTACTCTCTCGCCAGATCGATGTTGCTTTAAAGTCTAAATAAATTAAGCTGAAATGAAAATAATGCAAAGAGATTAGTTGGACGCAAGGTGAGAAGTAGTACTTGAGTCTCGCTAGGGCTTCACCTAAACCTTCTTAATTAATGTTTTCTAGTTAAGGGTTGAATCGTTATAATTATGCTAGTCGGAATTCTAAAGTCTCTTAGCCCCCGTCAGAGTGGACCTAAAAGCTCTCCTACGATATTCTAACATCCGCCAGGATGATTAAAACTACTTTCGGATGATTCAATTACTTACCACATTGTCTATTGGTTAATCAAGCCTGTCAAGGTCATTGGCGAATACCATCGACAGTTACCTAGTTTTGTATCTAAACCCCCCGTCAAGGTGATCAATACGCCACTATATTGAATAGCCTAGATACTAAAACTTATCATTAGTTCATGACTCTAAAGATAATAAATAAAGCATAAAATAAAAGCCAACATAATTAACGAATTCAGTTTTAAATTATGAAATCCCAAATAAGAAAACAGCAATTAATTAAATTATGAAATCCCAGTCTCATCAAATAGCCTTTACTCATATCACATCTCACCTTAATCTTCTTTCTTCTATCCTCAAAACATCGAATTTCAAAACTTTTCTCTAGTTTTTTAATTTTTGAAGTTTTGAGTTTGGGGTGAGTTGAGATGACAAACCGGACAGATTCATTCGGCTATACTCGAAGGAGCACTCCAAGAACAAGAAACAATACTGGTGCTACACAAGAGAGAGCTATTGAGATTCCAGATTCTGGTTCTAAACGCAAGATTGGAGAAGTTAAGAGTGTTATGAAGAGGATAGCTAACCTAAGTAAGGCTACTCCTACAAAGCCTACCTTGGTAGATGAAGAGGAAGAAGAGGTCAGAGATGAAATTCCTAGCAAACCCATTCCAGAATAGAGAGATACACGAAGAAAGATGATGGCCTATAAGCCAAAAAGAGTTGTGGTTAGTTGGACTGATCAAGTTCGCGACAGAATTGCTTATTTGAAGGTTGGTGTTGAGAAGGATTCCCTCCAGGTATTATGGACAGTGAGTTTAAAGGTTATGCTATTACTTGTGATAAGTTTGGGTGGAAAGAATTGAGACAGAGGAACCTCACATATATCCATGTTTTGGTGCGTGAGTTTTACGAAAAATTATTTTTTGCAAATAAATAGTCAATGATCATACGCAAAAAGGTATTGCCTTTCTCAATTGAGCTTATTCGCAAAAATTTAAAATTACCAAACTTCACTGGTCCTTGCCCATATCAAGAAACGGTTAATGATCCATCTTTTAATTAGGAGTCTCTCTGGGGTAAAGTTATGATTCGTGGGAAATGTCCAATCCCAACAGGTGAAATATATTCTAGGCAAGTTTATAGGAGCAGTTTATTACTTTATGCTAAGGTGTGGTCCCGTTTCATAGTCCTACCTTATTTGGCATTAGTCACACTTCCGAGTTGAAAAAGGAGCATATTATTTTTATAAAGTGTGTTATTGAGAAACAAGAAATTGATGTTGCTCGTGTGATTTATGACAAATTATGGAGTTCGAGAAATCCCCAATTGTTCAAAAAAACCTTAAGTTTCCGTGTACCATCACTGCTTTGTGTCTAGACGCAAAAATACCGCGTATGAGCGAAGAGGTTGAGCCTACAGAAAATGGGGAAAACATGGCATTAAATTCAATTGAGAACGCTCATGATGAAGCAACATAAGCAATGAAGACTTCTAGAGTTCCTCCACCAAATATGAAGGCAAATTATGATAATGAGTTGGAGAATAAAATCCGAGTGTTGGAAGAGATACAAGATGCGATGATTGCTACTTTACGAAATGTTACCAAAGAGTTGGATATTCTATGAAATATGTTACTCGGGGTGAGCACAATACAGCACGCCACCTATGGATTACATACGAAAGAAGCTCTACTTGAACGCAACAATGAAAACCAGCCTCGTGCGGGTTAAGATACGTTTTTCTATCCCTTCTCATTTAGTGTATATTAGTTTAATTGCTTTGAGTCTTTTTGAGTCGTGGGGACACGACTCATTTTTGAGTTTGGGGTAGGGTTCGTTGCCTCATCCCAATTTTATGTGTTATTTGTTTTATTTGCTTTCAATAAAATTAATTAAGGGTTGCGTTTGACTATAGAGTATTTTAAATGTCCCCTTTAAGCATACTTCTGATAAATTTGTGATAGTAAATAGTGGACTTTAGGGGTTAGTATAAAGGCGCTTTGATTTCATGCAAACATAGGTAATTGATACGAAGAATTAATGAACAATTCAAAAGAAGTAAACTTGTACTTAAGGAAAATGTTGGGTTTGTAGAACGTGAGATCCAAATTAGTAGAGAACCACTTAGGTATGAACTAGATGCAAGCTATGTAACTAGGAAACTGATACCCATTTGAGACCTTTTTAGCCTTCTATCCCATGAATTAATTTTATCCTTCTTAGCCCAATTTTAAGCCTTTAAGCCTTTCTTTTGTCGCCTAGATATAAGCCCATATCCCCTTAGTTTATTAGGCATTTCCATATGACCCGCACTTGAATCACGATCCTGAGACCTGTCTTGAGCTTGAGTTTAGGGTGTTGGGTCCATCAATGGGAAAATTACATTGGGAGGGAATTTATGTGTTTGTATTAAGGCACAATTTCTGATGATATATAATTTGTAACCCTTTGCCGGGATTGAAAAAGGAAATCGAAAAAAGTTGTTAATACAGTAGACAACCGGGAACCCGGCCATCACTAACCGGAAACCCGGTTATCGTCTGTACCAAAAAAAAGAAATGAAAAACAAAAACAAAAAGAATAAAGTTACCGGCAAAGTGGAAAGCTCGTGAAATCATCTTAGTTAATATTGAGTTAACTTGGGGACGCTACATTAGTGCGTAAAATGGGTTGAGTGAGAACATTATTTGAGTGTAAACTCAAGCTCGTGGACAATTGTTGATGGTAAGTGAGCAGAGAGCCAAAAAGTTCACTTCAAATTTACAAAATATACATACCACACAGTCCCTAAGCATACACTAAAACCATAAAGTCCTCGTGATTCCTAGGTGCATAGTGAGTTTATAATTCAGCTAATAGGGAATATACTAAGTGGAGTGTTCAAAGCGAGTGAGGATCAATGAACACCCTATAGCCATCATATTGAGATCAGTACAAGCGTAACCTTCTAGCATCGTGAAGTTAATTTTAAGATTGATATTATTTGTGTTTGATTTTTGCATGATTAGTGTATGTGTATATCAATTCCTAATGTTTGCTATATGAGATTTTTTTTAAGTGTTGCTTTGGGTGTATTTACTAGCTTCTACATTTCTGCATTCACCTTAGACCATTGATTTTATTTTACTTTGTCGGGACGCCAAAGGTTTGAGTTTGGGGTCTTGATGTCTCCCTTTTTGTTCTAATTTTATGCCCTTGGGAGACATCATTTTAGGTTAATAATTGACTAATATGATGGACCTTTAGTGTTATTTCGTTATATTTCATTTTCTCTCATTGGAGTTTAAAATTTTAAATTTTAAATTTTTAAAGCTTTTATACGTTGAATGGGTTGTTTTTAGTGCAAAGTTTGTAGGTCCATGGATGCTAGGGAACACCAATACAAGGAGAATCGAGAAATAAAGTATTAGATCGAGTAGAGAAGTCAAAGGCGAGAAAAGATATCCCGAAGAGTTGACTAGGAAAGCTACAAATCTGTAAGGTTGATGTTAATTTCTGATTTTGAGCGACTTAAACATGGTAGCCCTTGGGTCGTGAAATAGGTTTTATTCTTTATTGAGTTAGGAAGATTTAGCAACTGGAATGGGTCAATTTGGAGTTAATTTGAGAAAGTTACAGCCGTTTTACCAAGGGCTGCACACCAGTTACGAGATTTTAATTAAAAGATTGGACTTGGGTTATTAATATTTCACTAATTCACTTAAGTAAAGACCAAGTCCGATTTTGAGCTTATAAATAGACCTTTTGACTTTTATTTTAGACACAACTCAATTTACACTAGTCAGAAACGCCAGAGTGAAAGTCAAAAGCAAGAGGAGAGAAGAATCTGAAGCTGGAGAAGAAATTCTTTCATCAATAGTCAATTCAACCCTTTAATTAGGTTCTATCTTTTATTTCTGTAATCGAATATGATTTCATTTAATTTTATTTCTTTAGTTTTTCTTTCTGTTATGAGCTAATTTCCCTTTGTACTTGAGAATCGCATATTGGTTTGAACCCAAACTTGATTAATTTATGTTTTTCAGATTTGGGATTTAAGTATTTAAATTGAATTCGTTATTTTGTGTTGGATTTTATTTTATTCTTGAATTATTATCTTTGGAGTCATGAACTAAGGGTAATTTTTTAGTATCTAGGCTATTCTCTATAGTGGTGTAGTGATCATCTTGACGGGGGGTTTAAATACAGACCTAGGCAATTGTCGTTGGTATTCGCCAATGGCCTTGACAGGATTGACTAACCAATAGCCAATGAGGTAAAGAACTTGAACCATCTGAAAGTAGTTGTAATCATCCTGACAGAGTTTATAATACTGTAGGATAGCTCCTAAGTCCACCCTGATGTGGATTAGGAGACTTTAGAATCCCGACTAGCACAATATAACAATTCGTCCCTTAATAGAAAACATTAATTAAGAAGGTTTAGGTGAAACCCTTGCGTGCCTCAAGTACTACTTCTTCTCTTGCGTCTAGCCTACTTATTTGCATTGTTTTCATTTCAGTTTAATTAATTTAGCATTTATTATACTTGCATCTTAGTTTTAGAAAATCAAAACAAACATTATATCATTTACTTTTCCGTACTTGCAATTAATCCTCTATATGATTCACATCTGAGTTATACCTATTCCGTCCCTGTGAACGAATCCCGATTTATCGGTTTATTACTTGGACAACCGTACACTTGCGGTTTGTGAGTCCTCAACTTTATCGCATTATTTTATAACTCACAAGGACCCACCATAACCCTTTGTCGGGATAAGAGAAGAAGATTTTAAATATATATATATTGAAAAGGAAAAAAAAATGTTGAAGCATGGTAGCATGACTTCTCACGTTAAAAAGAGAGTCATGGCTAACTTGCAAAAGAAAAATATATACATCTATACCGGAAAAGTGGATTAATTCTTACATAATCATCTTGGTTTGTGTACTGGTTATTGGGGATGAAAAGTAAGCAATCAAAGTTAGGTTGAGTGAGTAAAATTTATGAGAGTAACTCAAGCTCTAGGGCGACGCGTTGATGGCTAGTGAGGAGAGATCCAAAAGCTCACTCTAAGTTATCCAAATATACGATCATACCATCCCCAAGCCTACATTACAACCATAAAAGACCTTATGATTTTTTAACTATATGATTTAGGAGCAATTGAACCTCTAGAGAGTAGTTATATGGATCATTAGAGACTATGTTAGGATTGATGAACACTTTATAGCCTCCATAGTGTACTAAGAAAATAACCTCTCCTTCGTGCATTGCAAAACTAATATAGTCTTGATCTTGAACCATGTTTATTTTATATGATAAGTATATATATCAATTGGTTTGTGATTATTATTACATGAAACTTACTAGGTAGTTTAGTTAGGGCTACGCGGTACATTCTCCTTCTCTCGTGCTTATTTGCATCAGCTGATATTTTTGAGACTTTATTATTGTTCTTTCTTTTTATTTGTTGGGACGACAAAGTTTTGAGTTGGGGGTCTTGATGTATCCCTTTTTGTGACAAATAAATCTCATTGTGAGACATCTTTTTCTATTCCTTTTGTGCTTAGCTGAGGGATTTTCCCCATTATTTGATATAATCTCATTTCTTACCTTGCTTTGGGTAGTTGTCACTTTTAAAGCTATTTTCGCGTAATTTATTTGTTAAATGTGAAGATTTTAGGTACATGGATGATATAAGATTTAAAAAAATGGATAAGAAGACGAGTAAAGAAGATCGGAGAAGGAAACCAAGTGTAATGAACAAAGAAACCGTTTTTAGAAAGTGAAAGAGTTACCGACCAGAATTAGAAAGTAATTTGTTTTTCATGCCATGCGAGATTGAAGATGAATTTGGATGAAAACTTTGGTAGACTTATAGGTCTCTGACTCAAGGTCACGTGGCAACTGAGATTTTGCAATTCAGAGCTGTAACAAAGAAGTTATGCATTCTGCAGCTGGCGTGACTCGAACCTGTCCCCTCTTGGAGTAAAACATTTTTCGGATTGGCTAAGTCATTTTAATGAGTCAAAAGCCCACCCAAACGATTTAAACATTATAAATATCATCTCATATCAGTATTCTCTTATGTTTTTGCCGCCAGAGCTTAGTTTCCAAGAAGAAAGTCAACCACAAAAGCAGTTAGGAATATTTAGAGGAGGAAGAAACAGTGTTAGAGCTTCACCTCTAAACCTTTTGGGTAATTTAGAATTAGTTTTAATTTGTCTATAGATTAATTATGAGTTATTTAATTCAAAAGTTGTATTATGCATTATTATTTTATCTTTTGCTTATGATTGTTATTGTAAGAACAAACCAATTGTTGCTTTGCTGTTAATTGCATTTTGGATATTTGTATTTAATTGAATTGGGTTTTTAATTATATTTCCATTGTTTGTATACATCTTTTAATTACTCATGTGCTCTGCCCAATGTAATAGGATCCATCATAATTTTCCTAACACTCGGGTGGGGGGAAGATTAGAAACCTAGTATACAGATGCATATTGCCTTTTATCGGACAATATTAGCACACTAGGTAGTCAATAGGGTAAAAAGGACTTAATACTACCCGGAGGTCGAGAGGATGAATAAGGTAGAGAGCTAGGTTCGCCCCTGTGGGGACTTTGATTGAAGTAGAATCCCGACTGATGTGTAACATCACCCATTCACCCTTATTTGCAGAAACGCATTTCAATTGGATAGTTCTTACTAACATCCTTAGCTATTATATTTCGTGCATAATTAGTTTAGAAAAAAAACATACATTAAATTTACTTGCTCTTAATTTGAACACTTAAAACCACCTAAGCTAATATTGAACACAAATTAGACCAACTACCTAAGTCCCCGAGAACGAACACGTATTACTTACTTATAACATATAACGATCCGTACACTTGCGGAGAGTTAATCTTGGTTTCCGAGGTGTGTGCGGTTGCTTTTCATATTTATTATTTTATCACTGTCCGCCCCAACATGTGCCTTTAAAAAAGAGAACCATCCCTACATGGTGACTCGTAGTTTATCTTTTAACAAGTGTCTTGAACTTATAAATACACAAAAATCATATACCTTTAGTTCATTAAGTTTTTGAAATCTATTGCATCATAGACATTTTGTTCATTAAGTTTTTAAGATTTATTGCATTAAAACAAGAGCGAGTTAATATCAACATTCATGGGTTCGTAATAGTATGAAAAATTTGTGTGTTTGTTTCATTAGATTACCAAGATAAGGGATTCCTTTAATTTACCTCCAATGTTTGGTCTGCCAATTGCCCTCTAGAAAACCAGTCAGTCTTTGTATCTGCTGACAGAGTTCCCTTAGGTTTCGCAATTTACCCTCTCTATTCTTGGTATACAGATTTCTATAGATTCTCGGTTCTCAAGCGTACTTACTTTCATCATTAACCTCAGTGTCCTTTGCATCAAAGACTACCAAAGGCGTTCATCGCTACTGTTCGGGCGGGGCCCTCCATTAACTTGTAAGCCTATGAACTATTTTGTCTAAATATTGAGCCACCCTCGATGATGGTTCATTTTCCCATTTGTTATGGGTGTATTTGGTATATAAGGTTCTACTCCTTCTATGACTGTAGGCATAGCTAGTATGTATGGTTCCACACCTT
Organism: Nemophila menziesii; assembly: GCA_029959085.1. Taxonomy (NCBI): domain Eukaryota; kingdom Viridiplantae; phylum Streptophyta; class Magnoliopsida; order Boraginales; family Hydrophyllaceae; genus Nemophila; species Nemophila menziesii. Next base: position 8,590,539 of record JARWIR010000022.1, on the reverse strand, counting down.
CTTCAGTTGTAGGTATAGTTGGAACAAAAGGTTAAACCCTCTCGGGCCTTTCCAGAATTGTAGGTGCATACAACTAAACCTTCTTGCGCCTTGCCAGAATAGGAGGCATATACGACTCAACCCTCTCTGGCCTTGCCAGAATAGTAGGCACATACAACTTAACCACTTAAAGTTACTCCTTCTTAACATGCATCTGCTAATTAATATAATTCACTTTTGTCAGAGAGGTTTCTTACTTCTAATGTAGATCCAGTCCTTGGTATCACAATATTATTTGTTATATCTAAGGGTGAGCATGGTTTAATTCATTTTTTGGCCAAAACAAAAACTGAATCAAATAGTTCGATTTTTTATAATTAAAAAATAGGAAATTCGCATTTGGTTCTACATTTGGTTTTCAGCTCCGTACTGGTTAGTTTCGGTTTAGTTTCTGATTCGCTACAGATTCAGATTCTTGGCCCAATAATCTTTGTTAGGCCATTTCTTAATATACGTTGCCCAGTGGTCACTAATATTCTAATATAATTAGACTACTATTACATACCCGCGATGGACCATTAATTTATCAATCCCGTAAAAACCTATAATCTAACAACGAGTATCTTAATTTACAATACTAAATAAACTCATATAATTAAAAATATTATTTCAAAATTCATAAAATCATGACTAATAAAATTAGTCAAGTAAGAAATACTTACTAATATGAAGAAATTACAAATTTAAGCTTCCTTACCCAAAATGTTATTTTTAAAAGCTTAGTTCACTACTTATACTATTAATGTCCTAAGTTATAAATCTAGTTTGGCTGTATACCCTTTCTATTAAAATTAATTAGTTTTATTTTATTTTATTTTTTCATTTGAGTTTCAGCTTCGTTATGGGTATGCCCCCAACAACGGCTTTCAGTGGGTACGTACCCACAAACCTTTTTATCATAGCTAAAATAATTTGTTATACGAAATGGGTATGCACCCATTATCACTCGTAACAATCCATGTAAAAGTCCAAATGGGTACATACTCAATTCCAATATGTCAAAACTTGGGTGATGGGTACAGCCTCAGTTAGAATAACAATAGGTGGGGGTACAGAACATCTCCAGCAGTTGGGCACAGACCCAGTTCAAATACCAACAGGGTTGTACCCATGAGTTGTTTCATGGTATGTGAAGAAGCAGATCAGATCTCTTCACACGCACCATAGGAAAAAAACAAATCTCTTCACACTCACTGTAACAAAAAAATAGAAATCTCTTTACGTGAACTCGCTAGAACAAAAAGAAATAGAAATCTCTTCAATCATACTCGCTGGAAAAATAGTTGATGGGTACAGTCCCAGTTAGAGAACCAATAGGTGGGGTACAAATCATCTCCACTAGTTGGGCCAATCAACATCACTTGGGTACAGACCCAATTCAAATATCAATAGGGTTGTACCCATGGGTTGTTCATGGTCTGTGAAGAAACATATCAGATGTCTTCACACGTCTCATATCACGCGCCTTATATCACACAAATACAAATCCCTTACACTCGGTGAACAAAAAAGAAACATGAATTCCATCACATAATAAAAGAAATCAAAATAAAAAGTAAATATCTTTACCTTCATCGGTGGAACAAAAACAAAAAAACAAAAAAAAAACAAATAGGAGAATGGAGAAGCTTGGTGCGAAGGTGAATTCTGAGATGGTGGGAAGGTGAGACCTCTATGGAAGATTGTTGGTTTTCTTGTATATGAGAGAGGCTTGTGAAGAAGGTGAGATTTGACTGGGATTTTGTTTTGCTTTTGGTTCTGTACGAGAGAGAAATAATGGATAAGAGAGAACAGGGAGGGAATGGAATGGATTGAAACGGTTTTCCGTAACCCTAAATTGGTTGTGCTTTGGTTTTTCTTTTATCAATGAGAATAGAGGGTCTTTTAGGCTTTTTTCATATTTCAGTTGGCATCTGACTAGTACTTACTTGTGATGCCTTATATTATTAATAGGCATGTTGTTTCGGTCTCAATTTATAATCCCCCCTACTAATATAAGTACAAGAGATATAAAAAATGTTTATTATTAAAAAAACAAATTTCATATAGATGATAAATTCTCACCAAAATTTTATCATGCATAATTATTATGAAAAAATTGTACATTCATTAACTTTTCCTTCGACGTTCGATTTTTGCATAGTAAAGCCAACCGAACCAAAAAAATATAGGATTTTGAAATTTTGAAATCTTAACCATTTGTTTTTTTGGTTCAGTTTAGTCCAATTTTTGGTTCGGTTTAGATGTTTGGTTCTTATTTGCTCTGCTTAGCTATATCATCATTGACTCGCCACAATGAATTTCTTTTCGAAGGTTGTAATATCGTCGTGGAATCTCAATGGGATAAAAATCGATGCCACATACGACACCAATTTATAGAGCTAGAAAGTACTTCTTCCCAATCTATTAGGTCGATAGACCAATCCGAGACCACAACTAAAGTAATGAAGAAGTAAACGTCTCGATAAAAGAGGATGTAATTGAACTAATGATTAAAGACGTGATCCTTAGAGAGAATTATGTACCTTACACATGATCACCATTGCAAATATAGATGTTGACCTTATCAGCTTTAGTCTCGCTGCTAAGCCTTTGTTGAAACCAAATACTAGGTTAGGTTCAAAGGCAGGTGCACTTCCAATTGCACTTCGACACTCAATATTAATATTATTTCTATCAGATATTACTTTACCCAAGGAGTTATGGAGATTTATGTTTAATGTATAGTAAGCATAACCATTTTTTGAGAGAGATAAATTGTATAGAATTCTGATACGGAATTGGGTATCTATATAATCTGGGAGCGCGGAGCGCTATCATGGTTCGTAGAATTCGTTTTTAGGCTGTTTCAAAGATCGAGATGTTAAGTAGAATCCCGTGTCATACCGAGTAATTATATTTAGGCGTGGACTTGAATGTCTCAGATAACTCCACGTCTATTATAGGGAGAGGTTAACACTTCTCTCCCTTCGGAAGACGTACCCCACCCTCGGCCCAAAGTGCATCTCCCGGGTCTTACTTTCCAAGCCTTATCGAGATTAATCTTGTATTGGCGTTATATTTTGCCTTATTATTGTTCTATTAAACAAAATTCGCAACTCATTGAAAAAAAAGCTAACACATTTATAATTGATTTTTCGGAGGAAAAAAACTAGACTTGTTGAGGTTGAAAAAACATGATTTCGGATATTTTAAACTATTAACTAAAAACAACTTATAATTATTTTTTTCCATAATTTAGACCTTTATAAGACAACTAATATAAAAATGTTTGTAATTATTGTCCCAAATACCCTTGGCCATTCCAAAGAAAAATTTATAAAAGTGGGTTGTTTTGAAGATTTTAGTCAATTTTTTTAAAAAGGGCTGAATATGTATATGTTTTTCTGTTATATAGGAGATCCTGAACGGATCAATTTTTTTTTTGTTTTTTTGTCAAAGAACGGATCGATAACTTGTACAATATTGAACAAACTCGGACTATGTATCATCCTAGGTGATTTCCAACCCATCCTATCATGTGTAAGAATTTTCCATAACCCACTAGGTGGATCCCAATACAAACAAAATGCTTCCTCTTGAGAGATCCCTTTACACGCTAACCATTCCGTGAATCTGTTGGCTTCTCTATAAATTCCTTTTAACGAGAAATTATTATTTCGATTGAATATTTTTCGAATCTTACCAATCCACTCCGCCGCTGGACCCGTCCCTTCTCTACTCTTCCAATAGCTTCGATTACCTTCTACGAATCAACCACGATCTCAACTTCTTTGAATATGTATATGTTGTATTTACACTAAGTAAGGGGGTGTTTATTTGCACTTAATGAGCTTTGAATCTGGATCATTAAGTCATTAAATCAATAAGACAGGTTTGTTTTTCTTGACCAATTCAGATCTGAATACCTCTTAATTTGTCTGATTTATTAAGATTTCAAACCAAGTCTGATTCATTCACACTGCCTTTTAACAGAATAAGTTTTATTCAAATGTTATTCAGCATTAAGTACTTATTCAGCAGAGACCAAGAGGTCTTAGGATCGAATGTCATTGGAGTCATTTACTCCGAGCCCAAAGTAGCTCTCTCATGTATTAAGAAAAAAATCAAACGACACCTAAATAGTACTTTGTAATCAATTTTGTTTTAATGAAATTCTGTAAGAATGTCCAAAAAGAAACTGTAAGGGCAACTTCTTTCTGTTATCTTCCTGTCTTTTTCCTCCCATCTCTTATATAAAAACTTGGGGTTGAAGTGACGTTATTGCCATTTAGTTTATTCCACGCCTCTCCCATTCACCCGCCCCATCATGGTCAATGTGCTGATCCCCACTTTTTGGAAGGTGTTTTTTGTTTCTTAATTAAGATACTTAAAAACGGAACGAGTAAGATGGCCCTTATGATATACTCATCTACGTAACACTAGACCTTTCCTTTGAGCAAATTCTCTATATATAGGATCACGTAAATCACATTCTTTCTCCAAATTAATACTAAATTACTTTATTTGTAGTAATGGCTTCTTCATACATAAAAATATATATGACCATTGCCATATCAATCTTATTTGTTTCACCAGCAATATCCACTGCTAGACATGTTCTCAATTCTCCTCAAAACATGGGAAATGGTTTCAAATTTTCTCTTAAACATGTTGATTCGGGTGGAAATTTCACACGACTTGAGCGCCTTCAACGTGCGATACACCGTGGAAGACACAGGTTGCAAAAGCTTAACCTAATGGCTTTAAAAACATCATCATCAGATAATTCTTCCCAGATTACATCTCGGATTCATGCCGGAAATGGTGAGTTTCTTATGGCATTATCGATTGGTACTCCACATGAATCATATTCTGCTATAATGGATACAGGGAGTGATTTGATATGGACTCAATGCAAGCCTTGTAAGCATTGTTTTAATCAATCTACTCCTGTGTTTGATCCGAAAAAGTCATCATCTTTTTCTAAGATTGCGTGTTCAAACAAGCTTTGTGAAGCTTTGCCAATATCATCTTGTGGTACTAGTTGCGAATATACATATTCATATGGAGATTATTCGTCAACAAAAGGCATTTTAGCTACTGAAACCTTCAAGTTTGGTGAGGTTTCGGTACCTAAAATCACATTTGGCTGTGGTTTGAATAACCAAGGAGACGGATTCACTCAAGGCGCAGGCCTAGTAGGTCTAGGCCGTGGCTCTTTATCCCTTGTGTCACAACTCAATCAAAGAAAATTTTCATATTGTTTAACATCCATGGAAGATAGTGAAAAATCTAGTACCCTTTTAATTGGGTCACTTGCCACTGTCAACACTAAAGGAAATAATACCAAAACCACCCGATTACTTAAAAATCCTTCACAACCAAGTTTTTACTATCTTTCTCTTGAAGGAATCACAGTAGGTGGAACTCTTTTACCAATCAATAAATCCACCTTTGCACTCAAAGAAGATGGAAGTGGAGGAATGATTATTGATTCAGGAACAACATTAACGTATCTAGAAGAAAGTGCATACAATCTTGTTAAGAAAGAGTTCATCTCACAGGTGAAACTTCCTGTAGATGATTCAGGTTCTGTAGGTCTCGATCTTTGCTTCACATTACCATCTAATGCTACTAATTTACGCATTCCGAAGTTGATTTTTCATTTTAATGGCACGGATTTGGATCTTACGGGGGAGAATTATATCATTGCAGATTCAAGTATGGGTTTGGCATGTTTGGCAATTGGAAGCTCAAGTGGTATGTCAATCTTTGGAAATATTATGCAGCAGAATATGTTAGTTCTTCATGACCTTTACAAGGAGACACTATCATTTTTACCTACAAAATGCGATCAACTGTAGTGAAACTATTACACGCCGTCATTCTATAATCATTTAAAAATTAAATGGAAAAAAATAATCCTAGTTCGGCTCCTATATGTGTTGGAATTGTGGACCAGATCCGATTGACTTGTAATATATAGAATAACCGTAATTACTTACTACATTTATAATGAATTACATTTTATCATTAAAACATTTTCTTAATATATTGTGGCATATATTTCTTTTAAGGTTAATATTCAATAAATCTCTATATCTTTATCCATTATATCCCGTAAAAGATACTGTTTTTTTCTAAAGAACAACGAGTTAAACGTCTCATTTTATGGGGAAAAAAAGAAAAAGAGAAAATATATAATACCTTTTATGGGAAAAAAATAATAATTAGAATAAAAGAGAATTAATTCTCACTTGAGATGTTTCTTGGGAATTAATCCTTTCTTTTATTATATCTTATATATATTATAATTTCTCTAACGTTACATATTTGATGTCTACAAATAATATAATTAACTATACAAAATTATCTATTTAAAAAAACACAATATTACTAAATTTTTATATTATCTTTATTTAAATATTAAACTTTATATTTTCAATAAACGTATAACAGATCAAAATATTTCATGAACGGTATGTTTAGTAATCACATGATTAATTAATGACTATCTTAATTTGTGTACAAAATAAATATGACAACTTTTTGTGTTTAGAGGCAATACTAGATATCATAATGAGAATCTAGTATTTAAAATTTAATATGTGTTGTTCTCAATTGTAAGATTATCGAGTTTGAATCTTGATAAACTAATTAATTAATATAGAGCTACCAAATATTTGTTGTATAAATAATAATAAGGGGCAACGCCCAATTAATTACGCGGAGAAAGTAAGTAATCCCTATTAATTACAACTTCAACTTAATTCTCAATTAAGCACAAAATATTACCCAATTACCAAAATATCCTTCCACCTATTATTAATTACTTTAATTATATATTTTAATGTTTATTTATTTTTTTGCAGATTTTTTTTTTAAAATATTTTTTTTTCGAAATATTTTTTTTTTCGAATTTTTTTTTTCGGAAATTTTTTTTTTTTGACAAATATTTTTTTTTTCGGAATTTTTATTTTCGAATTTTTTTTTTGGAATTTTTTTTTTGTTGATTTTTTTTTGGAATTTTTTCCCCGATTTTTTTTCCATGATAACATGATGTAAGATTAGTACATATGATAATTGTGTGTTAAAGTAACACAAAATCATATGTGTTGTGTGTTGCATGAACACCCAATATGTATAATATTGAGTTGCTTAAACACACATAAATAACAAATTGTGTGATACATGAACACAAAATCAGACAGACAGAATATTTGTACACAAAGGTATAGAATAATGTATATGTAGGCTGATTATGTGTTCATGCAACACGCAATTGCTGGAAGTATGTGTTACAGTAACACACAACAGTATGGGTTTTGTGTTGGTAAGACACACAATGCGTTTATCATTTACAGTTTTGCGTTGCTTAAACACACACAAATAACAATTGTGTGTTGCAGGAACACAGAATAAAATATACAAAATATTTGTACACAGTAATAGATAATAGTGTACAGATAGTCTGGACATCTGATTGTGTGTTAATGTAACACACAATTGCTTGATGTGTGAGTTACAGTAACACAAAACAGTATGGACTTGTGTGTCATTTACAGTTTTGCGTTGCTTAAACACACACAAATAACAATTGTGTGTTGCAGGAACACAGAATAAGATATACAGAATATTTGTATACAGAAATAGATAATAGTGTACAGATAGTCTGAACATCTGATTGTGTGTTAATGTAACACACAGTCGCTTGATGTTATGAGTTACAGTAACACAAAACAGTATGGACTTGTGTGTTAATGAAAAAATCTTCGGAAAAAAAAAATTGGAAAAAAAAAATTCCGAAAAAAAAATTCGGAAAAAAAAAATATTTTTCGAAAAAGAAAATTCGAAATTTTTTTTAAAAAAAAATCGAAAAAAAAATTATTTAAAAAAATAAAAAATAAATTCAGATATTAAATATAAATATATAATAAAATAAAAAACCATATAAGGGTAATAATGGAAGGCAAATATGACCATGTGCTTAATTGAGAATTAAGTTGAAAATTTGTGCGTAAGTAGGAAGTAATTTCCTCCTTCCTTTTTTTTGAGAATGAAAAGTGAGGAAGTGTAATTAATTGGGAATTATCTCTAATATTAATTCTCGTCTATCAGTAGGTGGATAAATAATAGATACAAAGACCTATGTTGTAAATCTCGGTTTCACGGCCTAGGCAGTTGACTGGGGTCCAGCGCCTAGTCGGGATTACACGGGGTCGAGGCGGGATTAGACGGTTTCGTATCATGTTGCGTAATTTTGTGTATTTAGTAATATATATGTAGTCACTATAACAATTTAACTATTTGAGTTATACAATTCATCTAACAACACTATAGTAAATATAAACGTACTAAAATTTGAGTTATAATATAAATTCAAGAATTTTTTAGAATAAGAAAAATAAAAGAAGGCATATACGTCTATTATTTTCATTAATCGGGGCCTAAGCGACCATTTTTTTACCATTAATCGGCGCCTAGGCGGGTTAGGGGCCTCTTTCCCGATTATAAAGGCGCTAGGTAAAATCGCCTAGAATTTTACTAGGCGTAAGCGGCTAAGGTAAAATCGCCTAGAATTTTACTAGGCGTAAGCGCTAGGTAAAAGTTTAGCTCATGGTAATATTAAATACTGAAACTAAATAGAATAACATTATATTTAATTACAGAAAATAAATATATAACCTAAGGATTAGATGACTGTTGATGGAAGAACAGAATCCCTCCAACACTAGCTTCTCCTTTGCCTTCTTGCTCTGAAGTTGCTGACTCTCTCTCTCTAAGGATGTATGAATTGAATAAATTGTGAGAGGTACTGAATTATGAGGTCTAAGGGGTGTATTTATAGGTGTTAGCAAGCCCTAGGTCGAATTACTTGGAGTGGAAGACAAGGCAAAGACTCTTAAATTCGTAGCCCTAAATTCTAGGAAAGGTAAGATTTTGCTGCTGATTTGATTTGGTCATATGTGTTGGTGCAGACCACTCGTCCAGAATCCATGCCAATCTTTTATATGATTTAATCTCTAAAACGTGGCTGGATTTTCAGATTTCAAAAGGCAGCTTTATCTTTTCCTCCTTTGAATAAATCTTTCCTAAATCTTCTTATTTCCATGTAAATCTTCTTTCCTTTCATCTTTATCTTGACTTGGCCTCTAAGTAATTACCATTTATCTCTTAAAGCTTCACATTAAATAATTAATTAAACCGCATATGCTTAAAAAGAATAAGTCAATAAATCAAGAAATAGAAATAGGAAAGTGTACTCTAAAAATAGAAACTCGACTCAAAATCATTTCCTAACACTCTAAAATACACTAAGACTTTATTCTCACTTCTTCTCCTTACATTGGTCTTTCATGAAATTCAAGAACCTATTAACTTTGCATTAAAAATAGTCAAATTTACGCACAAAAGCTCAGATTCTGCAAATAGTTAATTTCCAAGGGGAGGAAGTGCAATATGATCAATTAAGCCTAAAAGTCTATCAAATAAGTCATTTATTCACCTAAAAGGATGTCTCCAATGGGCTAAGAATTAGAACAAATAGGGAGACATCAAGACCCCAAACTCAAACCTTTGTCGTCCCGACAAAGTAAAATAAAACAAAGGATCTTTTAGGTGAACGCAGAAGGTAGAATCTAGTAAATAATCCCAAAGCACAACTTAAAACAAATCTCATATAGTCTAACCTAGGAATTAATATACACCTACACTTATCATGCAAAATCAAATACAAAACAATATCAATCCAAAATTAATTTCACAATGCTAGAAGGTTACGCTTATTACTTATCTCAAGATGGTGGCTATAGGGTGTTCCTCGATCTTTACTTGCTTTGAATGCTCCACTTAGAATATTCATTATTAACTCACTGTGCATCTAGGAATCACGAGGTCTTTACGGTTTTAGCATAGGCTGAAGGACGGTATGGTATGTATATTTGGTAAATTTGAAGTGAGCTTTTGGCTCTCTCCTCACTTACCATCAACAAACTGTCCAAGATCTTGAGTTTACACTCGAATAACGTTCTCACTCAACCCAATTGCCGCGCTTAATTAGCGTCCCCAAATTAACCCAATAAGCACTAAGGATGATTCACATAAAAATTTCCACTTTGCCAGTCCGAATATATTTTCTTTTCAAATCATTCATTTTTTCTTTTGTTTTCTTATAGCTATGACTCTCTTTTTGATGTTGAGATATCATGCTATTTTTCATAGTTATGCCTATTCATAACTTGAGCTCGAAGCTTCTTTTCCATTCACTATTACCCCGGCAAAGGGTTACAATATAATAAACCTGTGAATCATCATCATGTATAGCACAAAGCATCATTGATAAGCTCAAAAATCCCAACCCAATGATAAATTCCCATATGATGGACCCACCACCCCAAACTCAAGCTCAAGACAGGAAGTCTCAGGATCGTGATTCAAGTGCGGGTCATATGGTCATGCCTAACAATCTAAATGGATATTGGCTTATAATGTGGCGACAAAAGAAAGGCTTAAAGGCTAAAAATTTGTCTAAGAACGATAAAATTAATTCAGGGATAGAAGGCCAAAAAGGATTCAAAGGGCTAACAAAGAACTGCCTCTATCATCTTCCTATTTACACAACTTGCCTCTAGTTCATACCTAAGTGGGTTCTCTACTCATTTAGATCTCACGTTCTACAAACCACTCATTATCCTTAAGCACAAGTTTACTTCTTTTGCATTGTTCATTAATTTTTCCTATCAATTATCTCATGTTTGCATGCAATCAAAGTGCGTTTTACACAAACTCCTAAAGTCAACTATTTTCTATCATAAATTTATAAAAAGCATGCTTGATGGGGGCATTTAAAATACTCTACAACTCTACAGTCAAAACATTCCTCGAACTAAATTTTTTTTAAAAAAAACAGTAAAACACATAAAATTGGGATGAGGCAACGAACCCCACCCCAAACTCAAAAATGAGTCGTGTCCCCACGACTCGAAAAAGACTCAATAAAGCAAATAAACAAATAAAACAAATAAGAAAGGGATAGGAAAACGTATCCGAACCAGCTCGAAGCTGGTTTCCATGGTTGCGTGTAGGTTGAGCTCCTTATGTTGCGTAGGTGGCATGTTGAACATTGCTCACTCTACGTAATATGATTTGCATAAGCTCCAACTCTTTTGTGACTTTTTCCTATGGTTGTCAATCACCTCATCATGATTATCCTCCAAAGTTTCCATTCTTCCAACTACATCTTTCAACACCCAAAAGTAATACAAGCTTCTCCAACTTCTCTTTTCTCTTCATGGTATTCTTGACCTCCCAATCTTGACATCTCAATGGACCCCAAACTCAAAACTTCAAATAATCAAAAACTAGAGAGGATTTTTGAAATTTGATGTTTTGAGGATTTGTAATGAAGTATTATGGAGTCATATGAGATGGGTAATGAATATGTAACAGCTTGGGGAAGGTTTAATGAATAGGATTTAAGCTTTGATGAAGAGGTTTAAGGTTGTAGGAGAAGATTTCTTGATTTTCTTGAAGGATTGTGGTGTTAGATGTGTGTTTAGAATGAAATAGGAGGAAGGATTTAATGTTCTTGGGTATTGTAGTGGTCTTTGTGCAGGTACATAAGGGTTAGGATCTGGAACATTCGTTTTTGAAGAGGCTAGGGTTTATTGTTAAGGTAAGAAGTTGACTGGGCCTTGATCTCTTCACAAACCGCCTGGCGCGGTGCATACCTTCGGTGCATGGGTGTACCGCGAGGGTACACCGCAGCGCTGTGGTGTGAATTTCTCGCTTCTACCTTATACCCGTGCTAGCACCCCGTGGCACGCGTTTGCCGTGCGGTGCAGGGATGCGGTGCATGGGTAGTCCGCACGTGCTCCGAGAAAAAACCCGCGGTGCATACCCCGTGGCACGCGTTTGAGCGTGCGGTGCACCGCGCCTATCAGCCTTCTTTTTTCTCGCTTCTGGAAAAGACCCGTGGTACGCGTTTTTGGGTGCGGTACATCCCTGCGGTATAGGGGGTACACCGCGGGGGTAGTCCGCGCCAGCCTTTGAATTTTCTAAAAAAATTTCTTTTGCGTTTCCTAGCACCCCAAACTCGATTCCTGCACCAATAACACACTACCTTTCTCATTTCTTTAAAAGTAGACACTAAAAATTGACACTTAACTTAGAATTATACACTAGGAATTTAAAAACTTAAAGCAATTTAAACATGGCTTGTCTCCCAAGAAGCACTTTTGTTTATTACGTCTTTAAGTTCGACGCGTTACCTTCTATGAAGATGGTATTGAGGCCCTTGCGGTTCTCCTCCGCTTGAATTTGCCTCGTCCTTGGCATGTAAGCTTCAGAACCTTCCCCCTTAAAATTTTATTCAATCGATCTCTGAAAGGGGGAGGGTAGTATCTCCGTTTCGCCTTCTTACTTTCACGACGAAACTTATTCTTCACCACACGATAGTAGATAACCGTCCTCAACGGTATAAGCTCATTTTTATTCTCTTCAATCTCGCATTCCTCTTTAAAGTGTGGTGGGTAGTTGCTTCTCCGAGCCGCTTTACTCTCGCGGTGTAGCACCTTTCTTGCGTAGCACCTATTGATCATTTTTAATAATAGAGGTGATTCCAATATTTTATCTCTAATGATGATTTGTGGTGGAGATAGTGATTGGTGAACTTTTTGTGGTGGAGATTCAACTTCTATTGTATTGTGATCTTTGAATTCTTCGGTGGATATCTCAACCCCTTCACATTCGTCTTTGCTTTCAACCCAATCTTCCACTATTACTTCATCATATTCTTGATGTGGAATCTGAATCTCGATCACCTCTTTTTCTTGTTTGTGTTCTGTATCATGATCATGTACACGCACCATAGGAACAGCAATCTCAGTTTCAATTTCTAGGATTTTCTTTGCTACTCCTTCTTCCACCATGCTAATATGATTGTCAACCACATGGTGGTCTTCATTTATAACCGGCATGATGGTCATATCACTATCACTAATATCTTCCTTCAACACCTCCTCCTCAACTACTTCTTCCAGTTGATCTCTTCCATCCCTCGGGGGAGTGGAATCTTCACAAGACATACTACCCCATTCTTCTACCATCTGTTGCATGCGTGCTTGGATGGCGTTTGTTTCTTCTACTAAGCGCTGGAGTTTAGAACGTATCTCATTGTCAATTTCTTGCTGATAGTGATGAGGTGGAGGTTGTTTGAATGTTTCCAACCCATTGGTTGTTCCATCCTTGCTCCTGGGGATAGTGATATGATGATTGTTGTTGATTATTCCCGATCCATTGGTTGTTCCAATCCTGCTCTTGCGGGTATTGATAGGATTGTTGGTAGAAGTTACTACCCCATTGTTGTTGTCCCGAAGAGTATTCCCAATATTCGTATGGATCGGGATCCGGGTAATGTCCTCTATACATCTTCAATAAAACCTCTTGATCATTACCTGAATAAAAAAATCTGTACAACAAAAACAAAAACCAGTTGTAAATCTGAAAAAATAAATAAACAATTACAACTACTAAAGATTAACACCGGGGTCTCACGCTACCGTCCCGGCAGCGGCGCCAAAAACTTGATGGGTCCTGGTGTGTTATAAAATAAAGTGCGAAAGTAAAGGAACCACAATTACCGCAAGTGTACGGTTGTCCAAGTAATATTTGATAAATCGAGTTCGTTCTCAGGGACGGATTAGGTTCAACTCCAGTATTAATCAGATAGTAAGAATAATTGTTTACAGAAAAGTAAAATAAAATGATTTTTGTTTGGTTTTCTAATAACTAAAGATGCAAATAATAAAAACTAAACTAAAATAAATAAAAGCAAATAAAATACTGACTTCAGATAAGAGAATTACTTGAGTCTCGCAAAGAATCCTCCTAACTAATATAATCTATGTTATGTTTAAGGGTAGAATTGGTATTAGTATACTAGTCGGGAATCTAATATCTCCTAGCCCCCGTCAGGGTGGACCTAGAAGCTATCCTACGGTATTACAAACCCCGTTAGGGTGAATATAAGCTACTTTCATATGAATACTATTTTACCTCTTTGGCTATGTAAATTATATGACTTTCTTCCATTACACGGGTATTACCTAAGTCTGTATTCAAACCCCCCCTGTCGGATGATCCATACGCCACTATATGGAATAGCCTAAATACTAATATCTAATTCTAGTTGCGCGGAAAAGAATTAGTAAATAAGAACAAAGTAATATCCAATATCTAATACTCAACTCAAATTAAATCATACAATCCCAAATTCAAAACAAAGATTAAATTAATTAGGGTTCATCCCTTTATTGCGATTCTCAAGTATGTAAAAGTTTAGCTCATGGTAATATTAAATACTGAAACTAAATAGAATAACATCATATTTAATTACAGAAAATAAATATATAACCTAAGGATTAGATGACTGTTGATGGAAGAACAGAATCCCTCCAGCACTAGCTTCTCCTTTGCCTTCTTGCTCTGAAGTTGTTGACTCTCTCTCTAAGGATGTATGAATTGAATAAATTGTGAGAGGTACTGAATTATGGGTCTAAGGGGTGTATTTATAGGTGTTAGCAAGCCCTAGGTCGAATTACTTGGAGTGGAAGACAAGGCAAAGACTCTTAAATTCGTAGCCCTAAATTCTAGGAAAGGTAAGATTTTGCTGCTGATTTGATTTGGTCACATCTATTGGTGCAGACCACTCGTCCAGAATCCATGCCAGTCTTTTATATGATTTAATCTCTAAAACGTGGCTGGATTTTCAGATTTCAAAAGGCAGCTTTATCTTTTCCTCCTTTGAATAAATCTTTTCTAAATCTTCTTATTTCCATGTAAATCTTCTTTCCTTTCATCTTTATCTTGACTTGGCCTCTAAGTAATTACCATTTATCTCTTAAAGCTTCACATTAAATAAATAATTAAACCGCATATGCTTAAAAAGAATAAATCAATAAATCAAGAAATAGAAATAGGAAAGTGTACTCTAAAAATAGAAACTCGACTCAAAATCATTTCCTAACACTCTAAAATACACTAAGACTTTATTCTCACTTCTTCTCCTTGGATTGGTCTTTCATGAAATTCAAGAACCTATTAACTTTGCATTAAAAATAGTCAAATATACGCACAAAAGCTCAGATTCTGCAAATAGTTAATTTCCAAGGGGAGGAAGTGCAATTAGATCAATTAAGCCTAAAAGTCTATCAAATAAGTCATTTATTCACCTAAAAGGATGTATCCAATGGGCTAAGAATTAGAACAAATAGGGAGACGTCCTTAATTACTATTTCTTTTCGATACAACTAGAAATAGCTTTTAGTATTTGGGCTATTCAATTTAGTGGCAAAAGTGATCATCCGACAGGGGGGTTTGAATACAGACTTAGGTAATACCCGTGTAATGTCCGTTATTGACCGACATGCTTAACTAATTACATATCCAAAGAGGTAAATTCTTCACATTCGAAGAGGCATATTCTCCCATATAGGGGTTTGTAGTACTTTAGGCTAGCTCCTAGGTCCACCCGACAGGGGGCTAGGATACATTAGAGTCCCGACTAATATACCAATTCTACCCTTAAATAGAACATTGATTACGTTAATTAGGTGGATTCCTTGCGAGACTCGAGTACATCTCTCATCTTTGAAGTTAGTCCTTTTACTTGTTTATTTTCTTTTCAGTTATTTATTTTAATTAGTCGTTATTTTATTGCATCCTTTAGTTTTTAAGAAAACCAAACAAAAATCATATTATTTTACTTTTCTGTTAAGCAATTATTTCTACTATCTGATTAATACTAGAGTTGTACCTATTGCGTCCCTGAGAACGAAACCCGATTTATCGGATTATTACTTGGACAACCGTGCACTTGCGGTATAGTGGTTTCTTTATTTTAAGTACTTAATTTTATAACACCCCAGGACCCACCATGTTTTTGGCACCGCTGACGAGGACGGTAGCGTGTGACCCCTGTGTTGATCTTTAGTAGTTTAATTGGTTTTTTATTTTTAAGTTTTACGCTTTGTTTGGTTTGTCTTTCTCAGGTTTGCAGGTTTGGTGTATGCTCGATAATCCTGAGATATTAGTCATAATTGCAAACAAGAAAAAGAAGAAAGAAAAAGAAGCAAGAGAAAAGAAAGAGAGATTAGCCAAAGAAGAAAAAATTGCTGAAGAACTCGAGCTTAATCCTCCTCTTATTCCTCAAGTTCAGTCTCCAGTTAATAATGATCCATGGTTCATACAAGGTCCTAAAAAAGCTCCATATCATGCTCCTACTCTTGGTATTGGTCCTTTTGATATTAATGCTGCAAGATATAGACCAGATCCTTGTATGCTATCTCAATTCAAAACTTTGGAAACTTTTGTGGATCACCTGTAGAAGATCTGATTCATGTAGTACAGAAATTTATGCATATATGTGACTCATATATAACGCAAGGTGTTACCAGAGGCCAGATGTATTATACAAATTTCAGATTACTCATGATAGATGCAACTAGTGAATGGCATGATTTACAATAATCAAGATTAATTACTAACTGGGATGAGTTACAAACAGCGTTCTTTGATCGTTACTATCCGACTAACATGAGATTAAATGCACAAATTGCTTTAACGTCATTTAAAAAAGAACAAGAATGAAATTGTGGGTAAGTGTTGGACAAGATTCCAATTATGCTTAAGAAGAGTTCCTGATCATGGCCTTACAGAACCACAACAAATGTCAAAATTTTATAAAGGCCTTGATGGACAATCAAGAAAATATTTATACTTGCTATGTGGTAGTGGATTCTTACAGGTACAACCAGCTCACGCTGAGGTTATTTTGAGTAGAACGGTGAAGAATGAGCAAGGTTGGAATACTGTGAGAAACCCTATCCGAGGTGGAGGCTATAAAGAAAGTAGTGATGTAATTGAGGAAAACCTGCTGCCATAGAGAATAAATTACATAACACATTTAAGAAACAATTGAAACAACTTACTCTAGCTGTTACAAAAGGTTTTTCAAGTAGAATAGCAGATGTTAATGTTACATAAGAAGTGTATGGGTGTTCTAACTGTGTTGTACAAGATCATGATTGGGAGCATTGTCAAAGCAAACCAGAAGTCGTAATGTTTGTTACCAACCGATGGAACTATAATTCAGGTGGACAAGGTTATCAGCCGAATAGAAACCATCTGGGTCTCCAGTATTCGAATCCAAGTGGGGCGGCTAATCTGACATACACATATCAGCCGCGTCCCCAAGGCAATAATTATCAACCAATACCCCAGAACAACTACCAAGGCAGGACAAAATTATGGAAATCAAGCTCAGAGAAAACCTCCTCAAGACACATATACTGACACTATGAATCAGAAAGCTCTACCTGCTCAACCTCAACAAGGCGCGTTACATGTTCAACAAACCTTGTTGACATTAATCAACATTCAACCGACACCTTGCCAAGATCAACAATCTTCTGCCGCAACAATTAAATTGTTATAAAATCAGATAGCTCAAATTGCAAAGTAATTAAGTCGGCTTCCACAAGGACAATTACCCAGTGATACAGAGGCTCCTACCCAATACGTATATTTTAAGGCTATCACTCTCAGAAGTGGTAAGAAGCTTCCACCACCATCTTTTCCCGTTATGAAAGAAAAAAAGAAACAACTATGAAAACAAAAATGGTAGAGGATGTGGTGGAAAAAGAAGATGAACTAAAAGTAGTGGAAGTGGAGAAGATTCCGGAAAATACAAAGAATAAAGATGTTATAGAAGCCCGTCCTCCTCTACCATTCCCTTCAAGAGTTCAAAAGAAAGGATCAGAGATTTATGAATACGTGAGTATGCTCAACATTAATATACCTTTCTTAGAGGCCATCAAAGGTGTACCAAAATATATGAAATTCTTGAAAAGAGCTATCACCAGTAAACACCAGTATTTGGAGAATGAAATGATAGGTCTGCTAGAAGAATGTAGTGCCATCTGCCAGAGTAAGCTTCCATCTAAATTCCTTGATCCTGGAAGTTTTACGATCCTGATTTCTATTGGTACTAAGTGGCAAGGGAAAACTGTGTGTGATTTGGGTGCGAATATTAATCTTATGCCCAAATCAATTTTTAAGAAATTGGACATAGGAACCACAAAACCAACCTTTATGGTTTTGTAAATGGCTGACAGATCCCTCTCACATCCAGAGGGACGAGTAGAAGATGTCCTCATCAAGGCAGGTACGTTAATTTTTCCTGTTGATTTAGTTATACTTGATTACGAGGCGGATAGAAATGTCCCCATTATTTTAGGAAGACCATTCATAGCCACGGGGCGTACTCTTATTGATGTAGAGAATAGAGAAATGATTATGCGTATCCAAGACGAGGAGGTAAAGTTCAAAGTGTTTAAGCCATGAAGTTTCTGAATTCCAAGGAGTATTTCTTCCGGTTAGATGTGATTGATCAAGTAGAAAAAGAGCCAACTAAGTTTGTGGAAACTTTAGGAATGGAGGAAACAGAGCTAAGAAAGAAACCACCTAATAAAGATCCTCCATGTCCTAAGGAAACTCCACAACGTAGTCATGAAAAGAATAAAGATAAGGCGCGTGCTATGAAGTATCCAAAAGAACCTAAGAAAGAAAGAAAGAAAAAGGAGTTCAGAGTGGGCGAAGAAGTTGCAGTGAAAAAGCTTGACCTCCTCCAAACGCACGTGAATCCAAAAGTTCTTGGCTAGGACCATTCATGGTCACAAAGGTTATCTCGGAGAAAATAGTGGGAATAAGAGCCAAGGGATGCAAATTTCTTGGTAGAAAATGTTGACAACCTCACTAACTGCTGGGGAGGTTAGGTTAAAAAAATAGATGTGTGAGGTAACCCATCGAGCTTAACGACGTTAAACAAAAGCCATTTCAATTGTATATTAGTTTATTTCTTTCATGTCTTTTATTTCGTAGTGGATAACTTAGCCTTAGTGTTTATTTTAAAAGAAATAAGAAAGGTAGTGTGTTAAATGGTGCAGGAATTGAGTTTGTAGTGCTAAGGAACGAAAATAAAAAATTCTGCATAAGGGACCGGTATACCGGTCGAAATCCTCTGTTTACCGGAGGGAGAAAACCGTGCCACAGTTTACAATATCAGGGTCACAGCCGAGAGGAGAATATCAAAACCGTGGTCGCACATGTCGACACGGTCTGGGACCGGCTAGCCAGCCATCTGGGCGGTATTGCCGGCCCGGCTAGCGGGATTTTAACCTAAACCTTATGAACCCCTAGTTTCTTCCTTTTTAACCTAGCCTCTCATGCAAGATATCATTATAAACGACCCTAACCCATTATATACCTATAACAAACCACTACAACACCTATAAACATTCAATCCTTCCTCCTATTCCATTCCAAACACACATCCAACATCAAAATCCTTTCAAGAACACCAAGAAATCTTCTCCTTCAACCTTAAATCTTCTTCATCAAAGCTTTAATCCTATTACTTAAACCTTTCCCAATCCATTACATAATCATTACCCATCTCATATAACACCATGGTCCTTCATTATAAATCCTCAAAACATCAAAATTCAAAACTCTTCTCTAGTTTGAATAGTTGAAGTTTTGAGTTTGGGGTTTATTGAGATAACAAAGACTGGGAAGCCAAGAATACTACGACGAGGAAAGAGAGAAAGAAGTTGAAAAACCAGCTATGACGTTTGGTGTTGAGAAAGATGTACTTGAAAGAATGAGAATTTTGGAGGAAAAACATGAAGAGGTGTTGACAATCTTAGGAAAAGTCACAAAAGAGTTGGAGCTCATTCAAAGCATACTACTTGGGGTGAGAAATGTTCAACATGCCACATACGCAATACTTACAAGAGTAGCCCAACCTGAACGCAACAATGGAAACCAGTCTCGTGCTGGTTAAGATACATTTTCCTATCCTTTTCTCATTTAGTAGTTGGCGGGGCCTAGGGTGTGATAAAATAAGATGTAATTAACGTGCAAATAACACCCTAAACTACACGGTTCTGCAAGTATACAGATCGTATGCAAGTTTTAGATAAAGATTCGTTCCGCAGAGACTACAGAGGTTAGGAGAATCTTATGCAAATACCAAGTGTAAATAATTAAAGCTAGAACAAGTAAACGCAAATAAAAGTAAAGATAAATAGATTTTTTGTTTGATTTTCTAATAAACTGAATTAAAACTAAGAATAATTACAAGACAGAAAATTAAATATGAAAGAGAAGTAATATGAGAAGATAGCTTAAGTTATTAGCATGTAATCCCCACTAGTTTTTCCGTTCTAAACATGTAAGGGTGAATTATGTAGTATTTCCCTAATCGGTCCCAATATGCTATCGGTAGTTTAAAATAGGATTTACCTGTGTCAATAAGGCTTCCTAAGCAAACTTTTCCTGTAATTGGTAAAGAGTCATAAGACTCAACCATAGTGATTATCTAGCTAGGTTGGGTTGTCAGATCAAACCTAAAACTAAACGTTATGTGCTAAACATGTAATTAAACACCGTTGTCAATGGTATCCTAATTACTAGATGGTAATTCTAATGGCGGCCGTCCACAAGAACACAGAATATAAATCCAAACACATAAACAGAGAATAAAAACTATAATTCTATTTAAAACATTAAATTCCCAAATTAGATAGATGTCAATCAAAACTAGGGTTCATACATTAATGCTAAAACTTAAGCTAAAGAAATTTAGTTCATGAAAGAAAAGAAAGAAATTACAAATCTAAAGGTAGAAGAAGACATTGTTGATGACAGCTCCTTCCAGACTTCTCTCTTGTGTTGTAAGCTTCCTCTTGGTTTAAGGTTTCACCAAGGATGATTTAAGAGTGTTAAGAGGCTGTATTTATAGGTTAGAGGTTGACCTAATTCGTTTCTTTAGAGATAAGTTAAGTAATGGACTCCTAGCCCAACTCAAATTCGTATGGAAATAAAGATAAACACTGCTGCGTTGTTTTGGTCATAACTTCTTTATTATTGGTCCGATTTTGCTCCACAAGATACCAAAAGAATCGCAACAGAATTATCTAGACCCTTTAGGAGTAATTTACCAAATTCGGCCTCTTTATTAGGTAAAAACGCCTATCTTTGCAGAATCCCAGATTTAGGCAGCTTTTCCTTTTCCATCTTTTTAGCAATTATTTCCTTATCTCCAATTTCCATGCATATCTCCTTCCATAAGTTGTTGTCTTTGACTTGGATTCTAATTAATCTCCATAATTATCTTTAAAGCTTCACACTAAATAAACAATTAAACCCAATATGCTCTAAAAATAATAATTCTACAAATCAAGACCCAAAATAGGAAAGTGCACTAAAATAAGCTAAAATCAACCTATAAACTAATAAATAAGCCTAAAATGATGTCTCATGAGTGTATTTTACTATCACAAATGAGGAGACATCAAGACCCCCAACTCAAGGTTGTATCGTCCCGATACAATAAAAGTAAAGAACAGTAGGGTAGTCAAAATAAACAAGAAGAAGTCGGAGGAGAACAAGAACAAAATATAATGAATGATCCTAGAGCATAAAATCCAAAAAATCTCATGTAGTAATGCTCAAGAAATAATGCACAAATATGCCTAACATACATGTAATCAACATTCCATAAATTCAAGTTAAGATTAATTTCGCAATGCCAGAAGGAGAGGATGATAACTTAGTTCAGGTTAATGGCTATAGGTTGTTCATAGGTCCCAAATACAGCATCCAATGGTCCATTTACCTACTACCTAATAGCTCAATTGTTTCTCCATCTAGTAGTCAGAAATCCTAAGGTCTTGGTTATAACTTGGCTTAAGGACGGGTGTGGTATATTTGGATAATGAAAAGTGAGCTTTTGGCTCTCTCCTCACTAGCCATCAACGAATCGCCCTAGAGCTTGAGTTTTCACTCGAAGATGTTCTCACTCAACCCAATTTATTGATGCTTTTTAATGTGCATCCCCAATAATCCCAATTAAAACCTTTGATAATATAAAATCCACTTTGCCGGTCCGAATATATATTCTTTTCACATCAATTTTTTTTCTTTTGTATAGCTATGATTCTCTTTTTGATGTTCGAGATATCATACTATTTTTTATATATATATATTCTTTTTCTTTTTTATGCCCTTGTTGGCAAAATTAGCTCGTAGCTTCTTTTTCATTCACTATTACCCCGGCAAAGGGTTACAATAATAACAATTCATCATCAATAAAATCACAAAGATAATTTCCAAATCCCAATGTTCCCTAATAATGAAACCCACCACCCCAAACTCAAGCTCTAAAACGAGTTGTCTCAGGTTTTGCGATTTGAGTGCGGGTCATATAGATAAGTCCTAAAAACTAGGGTAAGGATTATAATGTGTTTCAAATAAAAGGCTTTAGAAAGGCTCAGAGGGGCTAAGACGGATAAATAACAATAATATCAAACAAAAAGGGTGAGAAAGTCTAAAGGCTTCAAGTGTTTTATCATGAAAGAACTGCCTTAGTCATTTTTCTAACTACCGGATTTCGTTACTTTTTCACTAATAGTTCATAGACAAGTGGGTTTTCAACTAATTTTAAACCTCACGTTCTACACACCAAATAACTATTCCTAAGTTTCAACATACTTCTTAGCATTGCTCATTAACTTTTCTATCCTTTATCTCCTGTTTTCATGCATGCATTTAAACAAACTTATGACATCCTTCAAAAACATACTACCTACTATCATTAACTTAATTAAATCATGCTCAATAGGTACATTCAAATATATTCTATGCCTAATTCAACCCAAAAAAATTTTAAATTTTATGTAAAAACAAAAAGGAAGATGAGGACAACGAATCCCCACCCCCAACTCAAAAGTGAGCCGTGTCCCCACGACTCGAAAAAGACTCAAAAATGGAATAAAATTGAAAATAAAACTAACTAAACTACCTAATGCCTCCAAGCTATTGAGAAAAATTAGAATGACTTACCTGGCTGGCCATAGAGATCCATCATATCATCCTCATCTTCTGAAGCTGAGGGATCGGTGTAATCATCTATATCCTTGTACAAGGTCGAATTATCTACCCTTGTTTCCAATTGCATAATCTCTACCCAAAGGTCTTTGTTATCTTCACGTAATCTTTCAACTTCGTTCTGTAACTGAATAGCCCAAGGAGGAAGATCATAAGCAATTTTGGAAGAGGAGGTAGAAGAACCTTGGTCTTGGATATTTATCTTGTCTAAAGGCCTCCTTGACGGTGTGGACATTCTAGCAGTTAATCTCTTCTTTGGTAGTGGTTGTTCAGGTGCCTGTTCTTTTGATTCTTCAGAAACCTCATCAATATTGATGGGTTTTTCAATGGTAGCTCCAGGCAATTTCTTATTCTTCCCAAGGATTGAACACTTTCTCTTGTATTCCATAGCTTCAGATCTGTTAGTCATACTTGATTCACCCACACTCAAGTTATACCAAGGATGGATTAAAAGTTTAACGACAATTGGTTTAGCTTGATGTTGTTGCTTGGAATTGATGAAAGAGAAAGGTTATTTGATTGATCTTGGAAGAATTCTTTAAAGCTTGTTGAATATGATGGTGTTTTAATGGTGTAGTGTGATGACTTTGATGAAGGATTGTGTTTATGGAAGATTTAGGAGAGGATTTGATGAGTTGTTGTGTTAATTGTGAAGGTTTGCACAAGCTTTAAGATGTTTATATAGGGTTTGGGTCTGAAAAATTCGTGGGTGGAAGGCTAGGGTTAATCTCATAAGGTAAGAGTTTGATTAGGAAAAGAATTCTTTCTTTAAACCGCCTCTTGCGGTGCACCGGACATATCCCGCGGTGTACCGCAGCTTCTTTTGCTCCAAAATTTTTACCTACTGGATAATACCCGAGCTAGCACCCCGTGGTACGGGTTTTTGGGTCGCGGACCAGGGGTGCGGTGCAGGGGGTAGTCCGCAGCATGTCCGTCAAAAAACCCGAGGTACCCAACCCGTGGTACGGGTTTTAGGCGCGCGGACTAGGGTCCGGTGTACCGCGCCATGCCCCGCGATTTTTTTCGACCTTCTGGATAAAACCCGAGATAGCCAACCCGTGGTACGGGTTTTTGGGGCGCGGTGCATCCCTGCGGACCATGGGGTAGTCCGCGGGGTAGTCCGCGCCAGACTTGAAGTTCCTCCAGATTTTTCCTTTTGACCCCAAACTCGTTTCCTGCACAATAACACACTACCTTTCTCTCCCATTAGCTTGAAAACACAATTAAAAATTTACACTAACTAAAAACTAAACACTACAAAGCAAAAACAACTAATCTAAAAAGCAATTAAAACAAGGGGTGTCTCCCAAGAGCACTTTTGTTTAACGTCTTTGAGTTAGACGTGTACCTCAGGCTAATCGCATTCGACAAGGTAGATTTTCTCTCCTTGCTCAAAGTCCTCACTGTCATAGTATCTCTTCAAACGCTGGCCATTCACCATGAATGTCCGTTGCTCGGCTGGATTTTCAATCTCAATTGCTCCATGCGGTGTGACTTTGGTGATAATGTACGGTCCTCCCCAACGGGATTTAAGCTTTCCTGGGTAGTTCGAAAATCGAGAGTTGTATAATAAAACCTTCTGTCCAATCTCAAAATGCTTTGGACGGAGTCTTTTATCATGCCATTGCTTTGTTTTCTCCTTATAGAGACGTGAATTTTCGTAGGCATGATAACGGAGCTCCTCCAATTCGTTCAACTGCATCATCCTTTGCTTCCCGGCCAAGTCTGGGTCTAGATTCAGAGTTTTAATAGCCCAGTAGGCTCGAGCTTCAAGTTCAATCGGTAGATGACACGCTTTACCGTAGACCATTCGATATGGAGATGCCCCAACTGGTGTTTTAAATGCTGTTCTGTATGCCCAGAGAGCATCATCTAGCTTTAAAGACCAGTCTTTTCTTGATTTATTCACGGTCTTCTCAAGAATAGATTTGATTTCCCGGTTGGAAACTTCAGCTTGACCGTTAGTTTGTGGGTGATAACCGGTTGAAGTACGGTGTTTCACTCCAAACTTTTTAAGAAAATGTCTCACGGGAGCATTAAGAAAATGGGTACCTTTATCACTGATGAGAACACGTGGCGTACCATGTCTTGAAAAGATGTTTGATTTTAAGAATTTAATCACTGTTTGAGCATCGTTCTTTGGTGTTGCCACTGCTTCTACCCATTTTGATACATAGTCTACTGCAAGCAAAATATAAACATTTCCATAGGAAGTGATGAAAGGTCCCATGAAATCTATTCCCCATACATCAAAGATTTCAACTTCAAGAATATTATTAAGCGGCATTGCGTCTCTTTTCGATATGTTGCCAGTTTTTTGGCATCTGTGGCATGATTGGACGAAACTGTGACAATCTTTGTGTATGGTTGGCCAATAGAACCCAGATTGAAGAATTTTAGCTGCGGTTCTATCGCCCTTAAAGTGACCTCCGTAAGGTGAACTATGACAACTTTCAATAATTTTCTCCATCTCACCTTCATGTACGCATCTTCTAACCACTTGGTCACTACATATCTTCCAGAGGTACGGTTCATCCCAATAATACTATTTGGCCTGGTGGTTCAATCTTTGTCTTTGTTGTGGGTGGAAATCTTTGGGAAAGACACCACTCACAATGAGGTTGACTAGATCTGCATACCACGGCACAAAAGCACGTTTAATAGCAAAAAGTTGTTCATCAGGGAATACCTCTTTAACCGATAATGGTTCTTTGTTCGCATCAGATCCTTCGAGCCTTGATAAATGATCAGCAACTTGATTGTCGCATCCTTTTCGGTCTCGAATATCTATGTCGAATTCTTGTAGCAATAGTACCCATCTAATGAGGCGCGGCTTAGCGTCCTTTTTCTCCATGAGGTACCTAATAGCTGAATGGTCCGTGTATACAATAGTTTTCTTTCCAACCAGATAGGGACGAAATTTATCGAAAGCGTAAACCACGGCCAACATCTCTTTCTCCGTTACTGTATAATTCATCTGGGCAGCGTTGAAAGTCTTACTTGCATAATAAATTGTGTGGAAAATCTTGTCTTTCCTCTGTCCCAACACAACACCCATAGCGTGATCACTAGCATCGCACATAAGTTCAAACGGAGCGTTCCAATCAGGAGGTATAACAATAGGTGTAGAGATCAGTTTTTCCTTAATCGTCAAAAACGCTTGAAGACATTCTTCAGTAAAATTAAAAGGAGTATCCTTTTCAAGTAAAGAGCAGAGCGGTTTGGCGATCTTGGAAAAATCTTTAATAAATCGTCGATAAAATCCTGCGTGACCCAAGAAACTTCTCACTCCTTTAACAGAAACCGGAGGTGGTAGTGTTTTGATAACTTCAATTTTAGCACGATCAACCTCCATCCCTGCCTTCGAAACTTTATGTCCCAACACAATTCCCTCTTGAACCATGAAGTGGCATTTTTCCCAATTAAGCACAAGATCTTTTTCTCTACATCTCACAAGGACTTTCTCAAGATTCCTCAAACAATCATCAAAACTGTCTCCAAACACCGAAAAATCATCCATAAAAACCTCCAAATATTTATCAATCATGTCCCAAAATATAGCCATCATGCACCTCTGGAACGTGGCAGGTGCATTGCATAAACCAAACGGCATTCTTCTATAAGCAAAAGTACCAAACGGACATGTAAAAGTTGTTTTGTGTTGATCAAGGGGATCCACACAAATCTGATTATAACCCGAATATCCGTCTAGGAAACAGTAATATTCTCTCCCTGCAAGCTTGTCTAGCATCTGATCAATGAAAGGTAACGGGAAGTGATCTTTCTTTGTTGCTTTGTTCAGCCTCCGGTAGTCCATGCACACGCGCCATCCCACAACTGGTCTTGATGGTATGGCTTCGCCTTGATCATTAAGGGTGGTGGTAAAACCTCCTTTCTTAGGAACACACTGCACTGGACTAACCCAATCACTGCTAGCAATCGGATAGATAATTCCTGCGTCTAACAACTTGATAACTTCCTTCCTCACCACTTCTTTCATAGCTGGCATGAGTCTTCTCTGTCCCTCTATAGATCGCCCACCTTCGTTTTCAAGAATGATTTTGTGTTTGCAAACGGAAGGACTAATTCCCTTGATGTCGGCAATAGTCCATCCAATTGCTTCTTTGTTTGCACGAAGTACTTGAAGTAGCCTCTCCTCTTGAGGACCTGAAAGGTTAGCAGAAATAATAACAGGCAAAGTTTTGTTCGTACCTAGATATGCATAGCGTAAGTGATCTGGAAGTGGTTTTTCTTCGAGAACAGGTGGACATATTATAGATGGTTGTTTCATTGGTTCAATGTCACCTGGCTCTCGAAGTAATTCTCGTACGTTTAATCCTAATGCAGCAACATCTTCAGGGGGAATCTCGAGTTCTGGTGTTTCAGGTGCTAAGGCTTTGTCAAGATCATCATTTAAGTTCTCTTCATTGAAGACTTCTTGCGTAATCTTTTCGATGACATCTACCTTGAAGCACTCGTCTTTCGCTTTAGGATATTTCATAGCCTGAAACACATTAAATCGTATCTGTTCGCCTTGTACTCTCATGATCAACTCACCATTCTCAACATCAATTAGTGTACGCCCCGTGGCTAAGAATGGTCTACCCAAAATGATGGGGACATTCTTATCCGCGTCGTAGTCAAGGATAATAAAATCACAAGGAAAAATAAAAGAGCCCGCGTTAACTAAAACATCTTCAATTTTACCTATTGGTCGTGAGAGGGAGCGATCCGCCATTTGTAGTACCACAGATGTAGGTACTACTTCTCCGATATTAAGCTTCTCGAACAGGGATTTAGGCATGAGATTGATGCTTGCACCTAAATCACATAATGCTTTCCCGGTCCAATTTTCTCCAATGCCGATGGGAATTGTAAAACTTCCGGGATCTTCTAGTTTTGGTGGCAACTCATTTTGACATATAGCACTGCACTCCCTAGGTAATCCAATTGGTTCCCCAGTCTCTATACTTCGCTTGTTGGAGAGAATGTCTTTCATAAATTTCATGTAGCTTGGCATTCTCTTGAGAGCTTCAACAAGGGGTATATTGATTTCTAATTTCTTCAACATGTCAATGAACTTCTTGAATTCCAGGTCATTGTCCTTCTTCCTGACACGTGAAGGGTATGGTGGTGGAGGGCGTGTACTGAGTTCCACTGGTTGTCTTGTCTTATCAGGTGTCTCGGCTTGGACACTTTTTGGTTGAACTACCTCTTTGACTGTATCTTTGATTATTTCTTCCCCCCTTTGTTCTGGAATAGGGATAGGCTCTGGTTCTGGTCTTGGTGGAGGCAGTTGCTTCCCACTTCGCAATTCAACTGCATGGCAAGAATCGTCTCTAGGAGCAATAGTGTCACTTGGGAGTTGCCCTTTCGGCCTAGTTTGTAATGTACTCGCCATCTGTGATATAGTATGCTCTAGTTGCTTTATAACCTTCTCCTGAGTTCGAACTCTCTGTTGGCTATAATTTATTTTCTTCTCAACGTTTTGCATTAATTTAGTCATACTTGAAGTCAAACTCTGGAGTTGTTCTTGTTTTGCCAATTGCATTGATTGTTTAGGTGGATCTTTCTTCGGTTCTTGACAAGTTTTCTTAACAATGGGTGCCTTTTTCTGAATAGGTTGTGGAGGATTATAAGATTGAAGTTGGGGTTGCTGACTAGTTTCTTGTTTTCTGTCCCAACTCTTTTGTGGAGGTTCTTGATAATTAGTGTAGCTTTCTTGATTGTAACTATTCGAGTAATAGTTATCTTGAGGATATTGAACGGAAGCTACTGCTGGATTATTCATACATCCTGCCCACACATGATTTCTTGATCCACAACCAAGACACGAAGGAATTGTGCGTACCATATTTACCTGAGCAATTGTTCGGGCTTGTTCTGTCAGCTCTTCGAGTTGTTTAGCCAATTCCTTAAGCTTTAGAGATTCTGAATTGTTCTCCTTTACTGATTTCCTTGGCCAACTTCTCTCGTTCTCAAGAATTCTTTCCATCCCCAACTCAGCTTCTACAGGATCTAGCAACACAAAACCTGTGTTTCCTACCGAATCTGCTTTCTCTCTTGATTTGTCATTAAGGCCTCCATAAAACAAGGTTAAATAATATTCTGGCGAGGATCTATGATATGGACACCTCGCTTTCTTCTCTGTAAATCGTAACCATGCTTCACCCAAACTCTCTTCCTCTTCTTGTATAAATTGTTCAAGCTCCAACATGTCTTTTAAACGTCTACTAACCGGATAAAAACGGTCTAGGAATCTTGTTTGAAGCTTGTCCCAATCTGGAATAACATGAGGGTATTGGGCATCGTACCAATCGCTTGCACATCCGGTCAAGAAGAACTGGAACATCAAATAATATACTTGCTCCCTAGTAACTCCTCTTACGATATAGGCATCACAGATCTGCATGAATTTCTGAGTATATCGGATCGGATCTTGATGTGCATCTCCGCTGAATAATCCATGAGACGCAAACTGAGTTAACATCCCAGGATCAGGTTTAAATTTAGCGGCTTGGATTTCTGGAGCGCGAATTCCTCGTGGCTCTACTCTAAATTCGATGGGTAGTTCAAGTCTCCTTGGGTTCTCCATTTGTAACTAAATCTGAAAAACAAAAACTAAAAACAAAAAGCGTAAAATAGAACTAACTAAAAATAAAAGCACAAGATATCTGCACAAGGACTAACGATGTAGTCCCCGGCAGCGGCGCCAAAAACTTGGCGGGGCCTAGGGTGTGATAAAATAAGATGTAATTAACGTGCAAATAACACCCTAAACTACACGGTTCTGCAAGTATACAGATCGTATGCAAGTTTTAGATAAAGATTCGTTCCGCAGAGACTACAGAGGTTAGGAGAATCTTATGCAAATACCAAGTGTAAATAATTAAAGCTAGAACAAGTAAACGCAAATAAAAGTAAAGATAAATAGATTTTTTGTTTGATTTTCTAATAAACTGAATTAAAACTAAGAATAATTACAAGACAGAAAATTAAATATGAAAGAGAAGTAATATGAGAAGATAGCTTAAGTTATTAGCATGTAATCCCCACTAGTTTTTCCGTTCTAAACATGTAAGGGTGAATTATGTAGTATTTCCCTAATCGGTCCCAATATGCTATCGGTAGTTTAAAATAGGATTTACCTGTGTCAATAAGGCTTCCTAAGCAAACTTTTCCTGTAATTGGTAAAGAGTCATAAGACTCAACCATAGTGATTATCTAGCTAGGTTGGGTTGTCAGATCAAACCTAAAACTAAACGTTATGTGCTAAACATGTAATTAAACACCGTTGTCAATGGTATCCTAATTACTAGATGGTAATTCTAATGGCGGCCGTCCACAAGAACACAGAATATAAATCCAAACACATAAACAGAGAATAAAAACTATAATTCTATTTAAAACATTAAATTCCCAAATTAGATAGATGTCAATCAAAACTAGGGTTCATACATTAATGCTAAAACTTAAGCTAAAGAAATTTAGTTCATGAAAGAAAAGAAAGAAATTACAAATCTAAAGGTAGAAGAAGACATTGTTGATGACAGCTCCTTCCAGACTTCTCTCTTGTGTTGTAAGCTTCCTCTTGGTTTAAGGTTTCACCAAGGATGATTTAAGAGTGTTAAGAGGCTGTATTTATAGGTTAGAGGTTGACCTAATTCGTTTCTTTAGAGATAAGTTAAGTAATGGACTCCTAGCCCAACTCAAATTCGTATGGAAATAAAGATAAACACTGCTGCGTTGTTTTGGTCATAACTTCTTTATTATTGGTCCGATTTTGCTCCACAAGATACCAAAAGAATCGCAACAGAATTATCTAGACCCTTTAGGAGTAATTTACCAAATTCGGCCTCTTTATTAGGTAAAAACGCCTATCTTTGCAGAATCCCAGATTTAGGCAGCTTTTCCTTTTCCATCTTTTTAGCAATTATTTCCTTATCTCCAATTTCCATGCATATCTCCTTCCATAAGTTGTTGTCTTTGACTTGGATTCTAATTAATCTCCATAATTATCTTTAAAGCTTCACACTAAATAAACAATTAAACCCAATATGCTCTAAAAATAATAATTCTACAAATCAAGACCCAAAATAGGAAAGTGCACTAAAATAAGCTAAAATCAACCTATAAACTAATAAATAAGCCTAAAATGATGTCTCATGAGTGTATTTTACTATCACAAATGAGGAGACATCAGTAGTGTATATTAGTTTATTTGCTTTATTGAGTCTTTTCGAGTCGTGGGGACGCGACTCAATTTTCAGTTTGGGGTGGGGTTCGTTGCCTCATCCCAGTTTTATGTGTTATTTGTTTTACATGCTTTCAATAAAATTAATCTAAGGGTTGCGTTGACTGTAGAGTATTTTAAATGTTCCCATCAAGCATACTTTTTGCAAATTATGTTAAAAAATAGTTGACTTTAGGAGTTAGTGTAAAACGCACTTTGATTCCATACAAACACAGGTAATTGATAGGAAGAATTAATGAACAATGCAAAAGAAGTAAACTTATACTTAAGGAAAATGAGTAGTTTGTAGAACATGAGATCTGAATGAGTAGAGAATCCACTTAGGTATGAACTAGAGGCAAGTTATGTAAATAGGAAAATGATAAAGGCAGTTCTTTGATAGCCATTTGAAACCTTTTTAGCCTTCAATCCCTGAATTTAAATATTTCCGTCTTAGCCAAATTTTTAGCCTTTAAGCTTTTCTTTTGTCGCCACGATGGAAGCCCATATCCCTTTAGATTATTAGTTATTTCCATATTACCCTCACTTGAATCTTAATCCTGAGACTTCCTGTCTTGAGCTTGAGTTTGGGGTGGTGGGCCCACCATTATGGGAAATATTATTAGGTTGGGATTTTTTTGAGCTTATTAATTGTGCTCTATATTTTGATGATGATTCAAAGGTTTATTATATTGTAACCCTTTGCTCGGGTAAGAGTAAATGAAAAAAGATGAAAAGCATGAAAAGAATAGAAAAAATAATTATGAGAAAAATAGCATGATATCTCAACATAAAAAAGAGAGTCATAGCTATACAAAAAAAAATTGATATGAAAAGAATATATATTTGGACCGGCAAAGAGGAAATTTTTATGTGAACATTTTTAGTACTTATTGGGTTAATCTGGGGACGCTAAATTAGTGTGTCAAATGGGTTGAGTGAGAACATATTTGAGTGTAAACTCAAGCTCTTGGACAGTTTATTGATGGTAAGTGAGGAGAGAGCCAAAATCTCACTTCAAATTTACCAAATATACATACCATGCCGTCCCTAAGCCTATGTTAAAACTATAAAGTCCTCATAATTCCTAGATACATAGTGAGTTTATTATTCAGCTAATAGGGAGTATGCTAAGTGGAGCGTTCAAAGCAAGTAAGGATCGATGAACACCCTATAGCCACAATCTTGAGATAAGTGATAAGCGTAACCTTCTAGCATTGCGAAACTAATTTTGGATTTATATTATTTTGTGTTTGATTTTGCATGACATGTGTATGTCTATATTAATTCCTAGATAATACTATATGATATATGTTTTAAGTTGTGCTTTGGGTGTATTTAGTAGATTCTGCCTTCTGCGTTCACCTAAAGGCCTTTGTTTTTATTTTACTTTGTCGGGACAACAAAGGTTTGAGTTTGGGGTCTTGATGTATCCCCATTTTTTATAAATATTATCCCTTAAGAGACACCATTTTAGGTGAATATTTGACTTATTTGATAGAATTTTATGCGTAGTTCGTCATATTGCACTTTCTCCCCTTAGAATTAGACTATTTGCATTTTTAGAGCCTTTGTGCTTAATTTGTTTGTTTTTAGTATAAAGTTTTTAGGTTCATGGATTCTATGGAGAACCAAGATAAGGAGGAGAAGTGAAAATTGAAGTCCTAGATCAATCAGAGGAGCTAAAGGCAAGAAAAGAATTTCCGAAGAATTGACTAGAGGAGTTGCAAATCTGGAAGGTTGTTACTAATTTCTGTTTTTGGGCCACTTATATGGGAATTTATCCTTTGGGTCGTGAAATAGAGAAAATTCCTGTGAGAGTTAGGAAGATTTTACAATTGGAATGAGTCAATTTGGAGTTGATATGCAAATGATACAGCCGTTTTACTAAGGGTTGTACACCGGTTACGGGAATTAAAGAAGAAGATGGGCTTGGGATTTTTATAATTTGACCTAATGCTCTTAACCTAAACCCTAGTACCGATTTCCTAGTATAAATAGACCCTTTCGACTCCTTTTTACACACACTTTAGAGAATTACATCAGAGGCTTCATATTTTCAAGTCAGAGCAAGAAGGCAGAGGAGAAGCTAGAGCTGGAGGAATTATATTCTTCCAACAACAGCCAACCAAACCCTTAGGTTATCTAATCTCTTTTCTGTAATGGAAAATTATGTCTTCTATTTATTTTATTTCAATCTCTAATTTTATTATGAGCTAAACTTTCATATACTTGAGAATCACAATAAAGGGATGAACCATAATTAATTTATGCTATGTTTTGAATTTGGGATTTCTATGATTTAAATTGAATTGAGTCTTATATATTGGATATTACTTTGTTCTTAATTACTATTTCTTTTCGGTACAAGTAGAAATAGCTTTTAGAATTTGGGCTATTCACTTTAGTGGAAAAAGTGATCATCTAACAGGGGGGGTTTGATGCAGACTTAGGTAATACCAGTGTAATGTCTGTTATTGACCGACATGCTTAACTAATTACATAGCCAAAGAGGTAAATACTTCACATCCGAAGAGGCATATTCTCCCATATAGGTGTTTATAGTACTTTAGGATAGCTCCTAGGTCCACCCGACAGGGGGCTAGGAGACATTAGAAACCCGACTAATATAATCATACCAATTCTACCCTTAAACTGAACATTGATTACGTTAATTAGGTGGTTTCTTTAAGAGACTCAAGTACATCTCTCGTGTCTGAAGTTAGTGCTTTTACTTGTTTATTTTATTTTCTTTTTAGTTATTTATTTTAATTAGTCTTATTTTATTGCATCCTTTAGTTTTTAAGAAAACCAAACAAAAATCATATTGTTTTACTTTTCTGTCAAGCAATTATTTCTACTATCTGATTAATACTAGAGTTGTACCTATTGCGTTCTTGAGAACGATACCCGATTTATCGGAGTATTACTTGGAAAACCGTGCACTTGCAGTATAGCGGTTCTTTTATTTTCAGTACTTAATTTTATAACACCCCAGGACCCACCAACATGAGATACATCTCAAGATGAACTTTATTTGCTCGATGAGAGACCTAATGTTATTTGCTCTCTTCATTGCTTTCAGAGCTAGTTTTAAGTCGTGGGGACACAAATCAACTTTATCTTTGGGGTAGGGTACTCGTTGTCCTCATATCATTTATGTGTTTATTTCTTAAGAATAATAAATACCAAAATATGAAAAATAATAATAAGAAATAGGTATTGAACTAAGAAAATGAACTTGAAAGTGTGCCTTAAACAAGTTAATGATCGACAAAGTATACTTTTTGATTGTCTATATGTGTTTAAAGTACTCGTATGAAAGCATAATAATTTAGATAGAAATAACTACTACGTGATGTAAAGAAAATATTTTGAACAAGGTTAGAATGAGCGGTGTGTAGAACGTGAGGTTCGACCTAGTTGAAAAAACAATTGTATTACGAGCATAAAGTATATAAGCAACGATATCACATAGTTAGTTCGAGGCATTCCTTTAATAGCCCTTGTTGCCTTTGGCTTGCTAACCAAACTTAATGAATTAGCCTTCTTATCCCAAATCCTTTTATTTATTAGTTTCATTATAAATACCACTAAGCGTAGGGCTTAACCATATGAACTGTCCTCGATTCACATGCTTAGAACTAGTTGTTTTTAACTTGAGTTTGGAGTGGTAAGTGTTTGTGATCATTAGGTACATTGGATGGGTAAATATTTATCTTGCGTTTTATCATGATGTGAATTGTTGTAATCCTTTTCGAAATTCAATAAACTTTATTAAACCTAAGAGAGAGAAATCAATAAGCTCTGACTGAATGTTTTATTCTTTGAGATCACGTAAATTGAAATCCTCAAACACATAGATAAGACTTAAGGCTGAGTTCAAGTGCTCCCCTATTCTAGCAAAAAGCTAGAATGGGGAGTTGACTCCTCTATTTTAAAGCTCCAACAGCTTCTTTAGAATTGGGAATCCCAATTAGAACTCCCAATATTGATGGTCAAAGTAGCTACATGTGTTGAGTTTAAATGTTAGCTACATTTCATTTTTTTTTTACTTTTTACACGCTAAATTGACATGTTACTATAGTAACAATTTTTTTTCTTTCTTCAATTTATTTATACGTGAACTTTTGGTTTGCTTTTTAAATTTTTTTATGTTACAAAGTTATCTTTTTAATTATTTCTTTGTCCAATTATTTTTATAATTCACTTTTTATATCAAATCTCATTTTTAATTATTTAAAGAGAAAAAATTATAAATTATAATATTTTCAAAGAAATAATATATTTTTACAAATTATAAATGTGAAAAAGAAATTATAAGTATATATTAATACAAAAAATCTTTTGTAAAATATATAAATATAAAAATATTATTAAAATAAAGTTTGAATATAAAATTTTAAAATTGGGGGTTGAAATTGAAAAGCTGTTGAAACAGAGTTGTTGTAGAGAGTTAAATTTATGAGAAATAGATAGTTTGATTCTCAATTCTGACTATAAAAATAGAAAACTATTAGACTTAGCCTAAAAGTATACATCTCATCATCGTTTTTTCATTGTAGATGAGACACTCTAATGGATTTTTAATCTACCCAACAGTACTTTTTAAATTCAACTACATGAATTTTTTGATAAAGTTCTATTTTGGTGTATTAGTTTTTTTCACTTATTAATACAAGGTAACATTTTTGTCTCGATGCATGTTGTCTACCATACCGAAAATTTCAACAACAATTCTTTTTAGAGTTCTCGTTCCTAAGATACAAATCTCTAATACAATTAGTGCAGAGTTATCGGACATTAATATAAAAAACACCGATGAGAACAAACAATTAAATTTTCATTTGAGGATATAAAACTAACTATAAATAGCATAAAAAAACCTTAAACACTATATTTTTAAAATTTATTTAATAACCTTAATTAATAAAAATTACTAAACTAAAATTAAAATAACTCAAAGCTAGTATAATAAAATTAATTAAAAACTACAAATAATATTATTAAATTTGATAACTTTTTTATGATATTGATGTCTCCTCATTTGTGATAGTAAAATATACTCATGAGACATCATTTTAGGCTTATTTATTAGTTTATAGGTTGATTTTAGCTTAATTTAGTGCACTTTCCTATTTTGGGTCTTGATTTGTAGAATTATTATTTTTAGAGCATATTGGGTTTAATTGTTTATTTAGTGTGAAGCTTTAAAGATAATTATGGAGATTAATTAGAGTCCAAGTCAAAGACAACAACTTATGGAAGGAGATATGCATGGAAATTGGAGATAAGGAAATAATTGCTAAAAAGATGGAAAAGGAAAAGCTGCCTAAATCTGGGATTCTGCAAAGATAGGCGTTTTTACCTAATAAAGAGGCCGAATTTGGTTAATTTCTTCTAAAGGGCCTAGATAATTCTGTTGCGATTCTTTTGGTATCTTGTGGAGCAAAATCGGACCAATAATAAAGAAGTTATGACCAAAACAACGCAGCAGTGTTTATCTTTATTTCCATACGAATTTGAGTTGGGCTAGGAGTCCATTACTTAACTTATCTCTAAAGAAACGAATTAGGTCAACCTCTAACCTATAAATACAGCCTCTTAACACTCTTAAATCATCCTTGGTGAAACCTTAAACCAAGAGGAAGCTTAGAACACAAGAGAGAAGTCTGGAAGGAGCTGTCATCAACAATGTCTTCTTCTACCTTTAGTTTTGTAATTTCTTTCTTTTCTTTCATGAACTAATTTTCTTTAGCTTAAGTTTTAGCATATATGTATGAACCCTAGTTTTGATTGACATCTATCTAATTTGGGAATTTAATGTTTTAAATAGAATTATAGTTTTTATTCTCTGTTTATGTGTTTGGATTTATATTCTGTGTTCTTGTGGACGGCCGCCATTAGAATTACCATCTAGTAATTAGGATACCATTGACAACGGTGTTTAATTACATGTTTAGCACATAACGTTTAGTTTTAGGTTTGATCTGACAACCCAACCTAGCTAGATAATCACTATGGTTGAGTCTTGTGACTCTTTACCAATTACAGGAAAAGTTTGCTTAGGAAGCCTTATTGACACAGGTAAATCCTATTTTAAACTACCGATAGCATATTGGGACCGATTAGGGAAATACTACATAATTCACCCTTACATGTTTAGAACGGCAAAACTAGTGGGGATTACATGCTAATAACTTAAGCTATATTCTCATCTTACTTCTCTTTCATATTTATTTTTCTGTCTTTTAAATTCTTAGTTTAATTTAGTTAATTAGAAAATCAACAAAAATCTATTTGTCTTTACTTTTATTTACGTTTAGTTGTTCTAGCTTTAATTATTCGCACTTGCTATTTGCATAAGATTCTCCTAACCTCTGTAGTCTCTGCGGAACGAATCTTTATCTAAAACTTGCATACGATCTGTATACTTGCAGAACCGTGTAGTTCTAGGGTGTTTTTGCACTTATTTTACATCTTATTTTATCACACCCTAGGCCCCACCAAGTTTTTGGCGCCGCTGCCGGGGACTACATCGTTAGTCCTTGTGCATATATCTTGTGCTTTTATTTTTAGTTAGTTCTATTTTACGCTTTTTGTTTTTAGTTTTTGTTTTTCAGATTTAGTTACAGATGGAGAACCCAAGGAGACTTGAGCTACCCATCGAATTTAGAGTAGAGCCACGAGGAATTCGCGCTTTAGAAATCCAAGCCGCTAAATTTAAACCTGATCCTGGGATGTTAACTCAGTTTGCGTCTCATGGATTATTCAGCGGAGATGCACATCAAGATCCGATCCGATATATTCAGAAGTTCATGCAGATCTGTGATGCTTATATCGTAAGAGGAGTTACTAGGGAGCAAGTATATTACCTGATGTTCCAGTTCTTCTTGACCGGATGTGCAAGCGATTGGTATGATACCCAATACCCTCATATTATTCCAGATTGGGACAAGCTTCAAGCAAGATTCCTAGACCGTTTTTATCCGGTCAGTAGACGTTTAAAAGATATGTTGGAGCTTGAACAATTTATACAGAAAGAGGAAGAGAGTTTGGGTGAAGCATGGTTACGATTTACAGAGAAGAAAGCGAGGTGTCCATATCATAGATCCTCGCCAGAATATTATTTAACCTTGTTTTATGGAGGCCTTAATGATAAATCAAGAGAGAAAGCAGATTCGGTAGGAAACGCAGGTTTTGTGTTGCTAGATCCTGTAGAAGCTGAGTTGGGGATGGAAAGAATTCTTGAAAACGAGAGAAGTTGGCCAAAGAAATCAGTAAAGGAGAACAATTCAGAATCTCTAAGGCTTAAGGAATTGGCTAAACAACTCGAAGAGCTGACAGAACAAGCCCGAACAATTGCTCAGGTAAATATGGTACGCACAATTCCTTCGTGTCTTGGTTGTGGATCGAGAAATCATGTGTGGGCAGGATGTATGAATAATCCAGCAGTAGCTTCCGTTCAATATCCTCAAGATAACTATTACTCTAATGGTTATAATTATCCTCGAGAAAGCTACGCTAGTTATCAACAACCTCCACAACAAAGGAGTGGGGACAGAAAACAAGAAACTAATCAGCAATCCCAACTTCAACCTTATAATTCTCCACAACTTATTCAAGAAAAGGCACCCATTGTTGAAAAAGCTTGTCAAGAACCGAAGAACGATCCACCTAAACAATCAATGCAATTGGCAAAACAAGAACAAATCCAAGACTTGAATTCGAGTATGGCTAAATTAATACAAGCAGCTGAGAAAATAAGTCATAGCCAACAGAAAGTTCAAACCCAGGATAAGATTATCAAGCAACTAGAGCATACTATATCACATATGGCGAGTAAATTACAAACTAGGCCGAAAGGGCAACTCCCAAGTGATACTATTGCTCCTAGAGACGATTCTTGCCATGCAGTTGAGTTGCGAAGTGGAAAACAACTACCTCCACCGAGACCAGAACAAGAGCCTATCCCTATTCCAAAACAAAGGGGGGAAGAAATAATCGAAGATACAGTTAAGGAGGTAGTTAAACCAAAGAGTGTCCAAGCCGAGACACCTGAGAAGACAAGAAAACCAGTGGAACTTAATACACGCCCTCCACCACCTTATCCTTCACGTGTTAGTAAGAAGGACAATGACCTGGAATTCAAGAAGTTCATTGACATGTTGAAGAAATTGGAAGTTAATATACCCCTTGTTGAAGTTCTCAAAAGGATGCCCACTTGCATGAAATTCATGAAAGATATTTTATCCAACAAGCGAAGTATAGAGACTGGGGAAACAATTGGATTCCCTGTGGAGTGTAGAGTTATATGGCAAAACAAGTTACCACCAAAGCTGGAAGATCCCAAAGGTTTTAAAATTCCCATTATCCACTTACCACCAGAAGAGCCCCTCCCCACGAAATCTTGGATGGAACCATCCATACTTATGAAGAATCGAGCTGAAAAGTTCGTGGGAATCAAAGGAAAGGGGTGGAAATTTCGTCACTATTAATCAAATTAATTTCAGTTGAACGAGTTGGAGGAGCTTCGTTATCATGCCTATGAAAATTCACGTCTCTATAAGGAGAAAACAAAGCGATGGCATGATAAACGGCTCCGTCCAAAGCATTTCGAGATTGGACAAAAGGTTTTATTATACAACTCTCGATTTTCGAACTACCCAGGAAAGCTTAAATCCCGTTGGGAAGGACCTTACATTGTCACCAAAGTCACACCGCATGGAGCGATTGAGATTGAAAATCCAGCCGAGCAACGGACATTCATGGTGAATGGCCAGCGTTTGAAGAGATACTATGACAGTGAGGACTTTGAGAAAGGAGAGAAAATCTACCTTGTCGAATGCGATTAGCCTGAGGTACACGTCTAACTCAAAGACGTTAAACAAAAGTGCTCTTGGGAGACACCCCTTGTTTTAATTGCTTTTTAGATTAGTTGTTTTTGCTTTCTAGTGTTTAATTTTAAGTTAGTGTATATTTTT
This sequence comes from Nemophila menziesii, assembly GCA_029959085.1. Lineage (NCBI taxonomy): Eukaryota > Viridiplantae > Streptophyta > Magnoliopsida > Boraginales > Hydrophyllaceae > Nemophila > Nemophila menziesii. The sequence continues at coordinate 8,550,291 of JARWIR010000022.1, read as the reverse complement.
AATTGTGTTTTCAAGCTAATGGGAGAGAAAGGTAGTGTGTTATTGTGCAGGAAACGAGTTTGGGGTCGAAAGGAAAAATCTGGAGGAACTTCAAGCCTGGCGCGGACTACCCCGCGGACTACCACCTGGTCCGCCCTGATGCACCGCGCCCCAAAAACCCGTACCACGGGTTGGCTAGCTCGGGTTTTATCCAGAAGGTCGAAAAAAATCACGGGGCAAGGCGCGGTACACCGGACCCTAGTCCGCACGGTAAAAACCCGTACCACGGGTTGGGCACCTCGGGTTTTTTGACGGACATGCTGCGGACTACCCCCTGCACCGCACCCCTGGTCCGCGACCCAAAAACCCGTACCACGGGGTGCTAGCTCGGGTATTATCCAGTAGGTAAAAATTTTGGAGCAACAGAAGCTGCGGTACACCGCGGGATATGTCCGGTGCACCGCAAGAGGCGGTTTAAAGAAAGAATTCTTTTCCTAATCAAACTCTTACCTTATGAGATTAACCCTAGCCTTCCACCCACGAATTTTTCAGACCCAAACCCTATATAAACATCTTAAAGCTTGTGCAAACCTTCACAATTAACACAACAACTCATCAAATCCTCTCCTAAATCTTCCATAAACACAATCCTTCATCAAAGTCATCACACTACACCATCAAAACACCATCATATTCAACAAGCTTTAAAGAGTTCTTCCAAGATCAATCCAATAACCTTTCTCTTTAACCAATTCCAAGCAACAACATCAAGCTAAACCAAATTTTCCTTAAACTTTTAATCCATCCTTGGTATAACTTGAGTTGTGGGTGAATCAAGTATGACTAACAGATCTGAAGCTATGGAATACAAGAGAAAGTGTTCAATCCTTGGGAAGAATAAGAAATTGCCTGGAGCCACCATTGAAAAACCCATCAACCTTGATGAGGTTTCTGAAGAATCAAAAGAACAGGCACCTGAACAACCACTACCAAAGAAGAGATTAACTGCTAGAATGTCCACACCATCAAGGAGGCCTTTAGACAAGATAAAAATCCAAGACCAAGGTTCTTCTACCTCCTCTTCCAAAATTGCTTATGATCTTCCTCCTTGGGCTATTCAGTTACAGAACGAAGTTGAAAGATTACGTGAAGATAACAAAGACCTTTGGGTAGAGATTATGCAATTGGAAACAAGGGTAGATAATTCGACCTTGTACAAGGATATAGATGATTACACCGATCCCTCAGCTTCAGAAGATGAGGATGATATGATGGATCTCTATGGCCAGCCAGGTAAGTCATTCTAATTTTTCTCAATAGCTTGGAGGCATTAGGTAGTTTAGTTAGTTTTATTTTAAATTTTATTCCATTTTTGAGTCTTTTTCGAGTCGTGGGGACACGGCTCACTTTTGAGTTGGGGGTGGGGATTCGTTGTCCTCATCTTCCTTTTCGTTTTTGCATAAAATTTAAAATTTTTAGGTTGAATTAAGGCATAGAATATCTTGAATGTACCTATGTGAGCATGATTTTATTAGGTCAATGATAGTAGGTAGTATGTTTTTGAAAGATGCAACAAAATTGTTTAGCATGCATGCATGAAAACAGGAAATAAAGGATAGAAAAGTTAATGAGCAATGCTAAGAAATCACGTTGAAACTTAGGAATAGTTATTTGGTGTGTAGAACGTGAGGTTTAAAATTAGTTGAAAACCCACTTGTCTATGAACTATTAGTGAATAAGTAACGAAATCCGGTAGTTAGAAAAATGAATAAGGCAGTTCTTTCATGATTAAAACACTTGAAGCCTTTATACTTTCTCACCCTTTTATTTGATTATGTTATTTATCCGTCTTAGCCCCTCTGAGCCTTTCTAAAGCCTTTTTTATTGAACCACATTATAATCCATACCCTAGTTTTAGGACTTATCTATATGACCCGCACTCAAATCGCAAAACCTGAGACACTCGTTTTAGAGCTTGAGTTTGGGGTGGTGGGTTTCATCATTAGGGGTTTGGGAATTATCTTTGTGATTTTATTGATGATGAATTGTTATTATTGTAACCCTTTGCCGGGGTAATAGTGAATGGAAAAGAAGCTACGAGCTAAATTTGCCAACAAGGGCATAAAAAGAAAGAATAGATATATGAAAAAATAGTGTGATATCTCAACACCAAAAGAGAATCATAGCTATACAAAAGAAAAAAATTGATTTGAAAAGAGAATATATATTCGGACCGGCAAAGTGGATTTTATATCATCAAAGGTTTTAATTGGGATTATTGGGGATGCACATTAAAAAAAGCATAAATAAATTGGGTTGAGTGAGAACATCTTCGAGTAAAAACTCAAGCTCTAGGGCGATTCGTTGATGGCTAGTGAGGAGAGAGCCAAAAGCTCACTTTTCATTATCCAAATATACCACACCCGTCCTTAAGCCAAGTTATAACCAAGACCTTAGGATTTCTAACTACTAGATGGAGAAACAATTGAGCTACTAGGTAATAGGTAAGTGGACCATTGGATGCTGTATTTGGGACCTATGAACAACCTATAGCCATTAACCTGAACTAAGTTATCATCCTCTCCTTCTGGCATTGCGAAATTAATCTTAACTTGAATTTATGGAATGTCGATTACATGTATATTAAGCATCTTTGAGTATTATTTCTTGAGCATTACTACATGAGATTTTTTGGATTTTATGCTCTAGGATCATTCATTATATTTTGTTCTTGTTCTCCTCCGACTTCTTCTTGTTTATTTTGACTACCCTACTGTTCTTTACTTTATTGTATCGGGACGATACAACTTTGAGTTGGGGGTCTTGATGTCTCCTCATTTGTGATAGTAAAATATACTCATGAGACATCATTTTAGGCTTATTTATTAGTTTATAGGTTGATTTTAGCTTAATTTAGTGCACTTTCCTATTTTGGGTCTTGATTTGTAGAATTATTATTTTTAGAGCATATTGGGTTTAATTGTTTATTTAGTGTGAAGCTTTAAAGATAATTATGGAGATTAATTAGAGTCCAAGTCAAAGACAACAACTTATGGAAGGAGATATGCATGGAAATTGGAGATAAGGAAATAATTGCTAAAAAGATGGAAAAGGAAAAGCTGCCTAAATCTGGGATTCTGCAAAGATAGGCGTTTTTACCTAATAAAGAGGCCGAATTTGGTTAATTTCTTCTAAAGGGCCTAGATAATTCTGTTGCGATTCTTTTGGTATCTTGTGGAGCAAAATCGGACCAATAATAAAGAAGTTATGACCAAAACAACGCAGCAGTGTTTATCTTTATTTCCATACGAATTTGAGTTGGGCTAGGAGTCCATTACTTAACTTATCTCTAAAGAAACGAATTAGGTCAACCTCTAACCTATAAATACAGCCTCTTAACACTCTTAAATCATCCTTGGTGAAACCTTAAACCAAGAGGAAGCTTAGAACACAAGAGAGAAGTCTGGAAGGAGCTGTCATCAACAATGTCTTCTTCTACCTTTAGTTTTGTAATTTCTTTCTTTTCTTTCATGAACTAATTTTCTTTAGCTTAAGTTTTAGCATATATGTATGAACCCTAGTTTTGATTGACATCTATCTAATTTGGGAATTTAATGTTTTAAATAGAATTATAGTTTTTATTCTCTGTTTATGTGTTTGGATTTATATTCTGTGTTCTTGTGGACGGCCGCCATTAGAATTACCATCTAGTAATTAGGATACCATTGACAACGGTGTTTAATTACATGTTTAGCACATAACGTTTAGTTTTAGGTTTGATCTGACAACCCAACCTAGCTAGATAATCACTATGGTTGAGTCTTGTGACTCTTTACCAATTACAGGAAAAGTTTGCTTAGGAAGCCTTATTGACACAGGTAAATCCTATTTTAAACTACCGATAGCATATTGGGACCGATTAGGGAAATACTACATAATTCACCCTTACATGTTTAGAACGGCAAAACTAGTGGGGATTACATGCTAATAACTTAAGCTATATTCTCATCTTACTTCTCTTTCATATTTATTTTTCTGTCTTTTAAATTCTTAGTTTAATTTAGTTAATTAGAAAATCAACAAAAATCTATTTGTCTTTACTTTTATTTACGTTTAGTTGTTCTAGCTTTAATTATTCGCACTTGCTATTTGCATAAGATTCTCCTAACCTCTGTAGTCTCTGCGGAACGAATCTTTATCTAAAACTTGCATACGATCTGTATACTTGCAGAACCGTGTAGTTCTAGGGTGTTTTTGCACTTATTTTACATCTTATTTTATCACACCCTAGGCCCCACCAGATATATTGAAATTTTTGATATTTTATTAAGTTCATTTTGTACGATATCAATTTATTGGTATGAAAAAATGATGGAAAATATAAAATATGGGTTGTTAATATTATTTATTTGTATTACTTTCTATTGCAATGTATTATTTATTCCTTAGGTTTTCTGAATTGTCTTGTTAGGATTTTTAGGCGACCATGCAAAGATTGTTTAGGGTCGTTCAACTTAGGCTAAGTCCAACAGCTCCTTACATTTTTAGCTAGAATTGGGAGTCAAACACTACTTTTTCTTAAATATCATCTCCTTATAACAACTTTGCTCCAACAGCTTCCCTATTTCAACATATATTCTTATATATAACTATTTTTTCTATATATTTGTAATGTATAAAAACATATATTCTTAAAAATATGATAATTTATAATCTTTTCTTTTAAAAATTAGAAATAAGTTTTGAAAAGTGAATTAGAAAAAAATTAGAAAAATAACTAATTAAAATGAAATGATTTTTTTTAAAGAAGAATTAAAAAAGAAGAGTAACAACGCGTGCAAACTGAAAGAATATAAAAATATGTTAACATGTCTCAATGTCTACGTGCAAAATGAACAAAAAGAAAAAAATGTAAAAAGAAATGTGGCGAGCATTGTATTGTTAGCTACATCTATTGAAAAACTTGTATGAATAGGGTTCCCTACAATTGGGTTCCTTACAATTCGAGTGCTGTTGGAGGAGGGAAAAGGAATACTCAACCCCTATTCTAATGAAAAGCTACAATATGGAACCCATTGGAGTTAGCCTTAGGGGATAGCTTCTCTCATTTTTGAAATCGGTTAATTGAGGTACTAGGTATATTTCCAAGTATTTGTTTGTTTTCTTAGTCTAAATATATATATATATATATATATATATATATATATATATATATATATATATATATATATAAATTTTCTAAAAAATAAAATATCACCTTTGTCCAAAAATATTATATATATATACCGGGTAATATTAGGTCACCGTCAATTACGTGGTAACTTGTCAAAGTTTATGCAAAACGGATTGGAGAGATAGTTTCTCATGCATTTTAAAACATATTTCTCGACAATATAATGAGATGATCGATTGAATCACACGGTTAGATAGAAGAATGATGTGGTTAAAGGACGATTTATATTGGTGCTTCGTTTCTCTCGACTGAGAATATGCTGTCCAAAATATTATATATATATATATATATATATATATATATATATATATATATATATATATATATATATATATATATATATATATTCTCAACCACCTAACTAATTTGACAATGTTAACTTGACTTAATTCCCCTCATGTGATTTGTGCTTTCCTGAAAATAAGAAATGTGTTTTCCTAACTGCTTAATGACTAAGGATGCCTTTATTTGAACTAATATAATGTAATGAACAACCTTCTTTTGTAAAAGTTGAGAGTCGATCTCCTAGTGTTAAGTATTATAAGATTTTAATTAATCAATTTCTAACCCAAATTATACGACTCATTAACAAGATTAAAGAAAAAACCCCATTTATCGTGACTTCACTTCAAGTGACCATAACAAGATCATGGGGGCCCCTTCCTAACGGGTGTAAAGTAAGAGGTACAAGGCTCGAGCCCCTCCATGAACATGGGCAACCTAGTTCTGATTTACCATGAGAATATATATGGGGAGGCATGTATATCTCTGTGGGATTAGTAGGGTGCGTGCAAGCTAGCCCGGAACCCATGTAACCCAAAAAAAAAAAAAACAAGATCATGGGATTGTAAGGTTGTAAAAAAATTCACTCTCTAGCGTTCCTAGTGCGAACGGTGGTAGGCTATTTTAGGAAACCCCTAATTTTTGCCCTTTGTCTAATTCGTTCTATTTCCTTACCTTTTCGGAACTTTTCTTTTCTTTTGGAGCCTGACGGTAACTAGTATGGTGGTGCAGGGAAGACCCTCACTGCCCCAGCCACTGGATACAAGGAGGGGCATGACATGGCTGCCAGCGGGGCGACCTCCTACTCCAGTGGTGTCTCTTCCAGGTGCACCCAGTGCAAAAATTAACTCTCCCAAAACCACGCCACTTAGTATAAAATGACTCTCGAACAAAAAGCTGCGAGTTTTTGAGCAGGTGACTCACTACAACCAAGAGAAGAACAATGGTGAGAAATTAGAGACGGAGGACCACGGGGCTGACAAGCTCAGAATTCCTAAGAGGGCGTTGAATTACCCTGAAAGAGACAATTTATCACCTGTAATTAGGGATGACAACGGATCGGATTATTGCGAAAAATTCCAAAACCATGTTCATATCCATTTAATTTATCAAAAACCAAACCCTTACGGATTTAACCAACAAACTTACTTTTCAAACCATATCTGAATAATTCGGATTCGGTTTTTTAAACGGTTTTTCGGATTTTAACCATAACCAACCTTTAACTCTATAAAATATATTGAAAATATTGAAACAAGATCACAAATACAAGAAAATTCTCCAATATATAAAATATTATGTTTATTAATTAAATAATATTTTTGTTATTTTTTTTATTAAATCTAATATTTAAATTTTAGTTTTGAGATCTAAAAATAATTTTTTATCTATATTATTATAAAATATACAAAAATAGATGATAATAAACGGGTTTTTGGTTATTCAGTTTTATTTTTATCTAAACCGTAACCTAACGGATTTAACCATCAGTTACATTTTTTCAAAACCATAACCTAACGGTTTTATCCATGGTTGCATAATCGGTTTAGATTTTCATAGGTTTCAGTTTTAAACCATAAACATTGCCATCTCTACCTGCAATGGAGGGGGGGTGATAGAAGAATGGTACTCTTCAAGGGAGGTAGCATGATCATCACCGATAGAACTCCCTTCAAGTCCAATTTGACGGCCTCTGATGCGCTGACGTCGGGAAAAAGTTCTGCTGATAGAAAACCCGACTTTCGCGAACCAAATCAATGGGGATGGGCCAGAAGGTATCCTCGATGAGACAGGTGTACCAAGGGTCGAACCTTCTGTTGTCACAACACATCTCGCAGCAGGTAAACTCTTGGACCAAAAATCTTTTATCTCTCAGTCGGGTAATGATTTTGCAGGGAACCGTAAGGAGATGGAGAGTAATCCGGACATAGATGGAAGCAAAATATCACCAAGCAAGGCGGAAGCTGTAGGAAGGCCACGATCGTACAAAGAAGCATTCAACACAATTCCACCTAGATTCTCCCAAAAGCTGGGGGAGAAGGCTAAAATGGATACTAAGGCTGCTGGGACCCGGAGTAAGGAAAATCTTACACAATTTAGTTATGAGACAGATACGAACAACTTTGAGATGGAGGACGATACTCAGTCTAGCGACCTCACATATCCGCAATTGATCTGAATGGCTGAACAAAAAAGCAAAGGGTGTGAGCTATGGAGTCAGACTCTTATTATCCGATTACTTGGCTATAATACCAATTTTAAATATTTATACACTAAGTTACAACAAATATGGGCCCCGAAAGCTCATATGGACTTAGTTTAAGTGGGTTTTGGATATTTTTTGGCCCGATTCTCAAGCCTCGATGACTATGATAAGGCTCTTAGGGGGAGGCCGTAGATGATCTTAGATATGTATCTTACTGTACGTGCATCGGGCCCCTTTTTATGCCTCAAGACGCCCCGGTGGTGAGAACTACAGTGTGGGTCCGGCTTCCATGGTTTCCATTGATTAATTATACAGAGGAGATTCTTACGTCTATCGGAACTCATAATAGGAAGAATGGTAAGAGTTGATCTAGTAAATAAGTCGAGAGTGAGGGGTAATTTTGCAAGAATTTTTGTTGAAATCGAACTGGACCAAACCCCTTATTTTGATAATTCGTATACAAGATCACTTACAAAATTTAGAATATAAGGGACTCACCTTATTTGTTTCACTTGCGGTAAGTTTGGGCATGTAAAAGGGGATTGTGGTACTTCGTCAAGGTCAGTAAGTGAGGAGAGTGGGGTAGTTGTTCCCAACAATCAAGTAGAGAATTTGGGGAGCAATGCGAACAAACCCGCCCCTCTATGGCGAGTGGATGACAGTGGATCGGGGAAAAGGTCGCCCTGGGCATAACGGTGGTTATTAGCAACCGAAAGCTCCTCCAAAAGGTGGAACGTAGGCTCAAAAAAGGGGTGTCAACTCCGAATAAAAAGAAAACGGTTGTGGATCCTGATAACGCCAATGGCTCCAAATTCGAGGTGCTCGCATCGATGGTCTTGGGTGAGAGCAGCGGGCAGCATGAGGAAGGTGAAATAAGTCTGGTTGGATGTATTGTGGTCAATAAGAACATGCAAGGTGAGAAATTGTCTGGGCAGGTTAATAGAAGACCCAAACACGCGGTAATCGAATCGGTTTCTTAGTCATAAGAAAGAGGCTTCTTTAATACACAAAGATCTCGGATGGCAAGCTTGCGGACCCATCTCTAAAAAGGAAGGATAAAAGCAAAGACAAAGATAAAAATACTAAGAACAACAGGAAAAATAAGAATATTTTAGTGGATGATGTTAGGACTAACATGAGTGCGGGTGTGGATAATTCAGATAGTACTAAGGGGCCTTATGTGGTCAATGTTAGGTCTCAAGTTGGGCGTGGATTAGATGGAGTGAGTACCGGTGTCTTAGGCGCAACTAAGGATCAAGAAATGAGTGTTGTCGGGGTTTGTTTTAATGAAGAAAACTCTACAACCTGCAATTTTTGGGCCATAGAACCTGTGTGCAATTTTCAGAAATATTGCAAGGTTAGGTCCTATATAGGGGAAAGTCTGGCCTCCCCAAGCTGCTCCTTACCTCGTCTGAAGTCAGAACCTGGCGATTCTACAGGTAATAGGGACCTCTCTGTAAATTCTGTTTATTCTAACCCTTTGCTTCGTACAGATGAACTCACAGGTAGGAATTGGTCTAGGGTGCAAGCGTTGGACCATGCGGAGGATGATGGAGGGTTCATTCCATGTCTTCCATCATCTCTCGAGGGGACCACTAGTATAGCGGGTACATGAGGTAACTCGTCTGGCATATCAGCTATCATAGCGGACCTGAAGGTTAGTTTAGGTACTGATATACTAGCCCATGTGAACGAGTTGTTGAGCGATTCTATGATGGAATTCGAGAAGAGCAGTATTGGTCTCTGAGTTTCGCTCCTAGTTAGGACATTCCGGTTTATTTAGGGACCCATCTTCTTCGTCAGAATTTTTATGTATTTTATTCAAATAACTCTGTGGGGGTTGGTCCTACGTTAATGTTCTGATTAATATCTTGTTTTGGAATTGAGGAGGTTCAAATCGTCCATATTTTAGATTAGTGTGCAATGATATCAAAGCGCATCACAAAACGGTCATAGCAATAGTAGTGGAAACTAAAGAGGCGGGTTTGGAAACAACTAAGATCATTAAATCTATTTGGATGGAGAAATCGATTAGAGTACAGGTCGAGGGATTCTATGGGGGTATTTGGATCCTTTGGATTCAAATAGACATATCGATCCAACTTTTATCGGCCAACAAATAGGTAATTAATATTCGTGTTTCGAGAGACTCATGTATTTATTGGTTATTATCTGCAGTGTATGGGAGCCCTACTTAATGGCTTAGAAACCCCATGTGGGACGTGGTTGAGAACATACCAATAGAGATAATAGAGTCGTGGTTGGTTATAGGTGATTTTAATCAGATTGGAATTCCAGAGGACCAGACAGGAGGTGCGGATGGAAGAACAACAAGCTCTATGGTTAAGTTTGATGGAGAGATCAGTGTGGGTTGTTGGATTGAGGATTCGAAAGACCTCGTTTTACGTGGAGTGATTCATGGAATCCGGGTATGAGGATCATAAAGCGACTAGACAGAGCCTATGGTAACAACTCGTGGCTCGAGGTGTTTGGAAACTCCAAAGTCACTCATTTACCCAGGGTACACTCAAATCATGCTCTTTTAGTATTACGACTCTCCTTCCCACCCATTTCTCTTGCGGGTGAGAGGCGATTTTGTTTTAAGGCGGCTTGGTTCTACCACGAGAAATTTAGAGACTTAGTTGAAGGAAAGTGGGAGAGAAAACATCGGGGACTTGCAGAGAATTTGGGAGTGTTTCGTAAGGAATTAGAGGTATGGAAAAGGGAGGTCTTTGGGGATATCTTCAGAAAGAAAAAACGTCTTCTCGCTAGAATCACGGGTATTCAGAAGGCGCTCCAACAATCTTACAATTCATTGTTAGTCAAGCTAGAGAAGAGTCTTAGGGAGGATTATGAGAGAGTACTCGAAAAGGAAGAGGTACACTGGTATCGGAGAGCGGATACAAACTGGATTAACTCGGGCAAACAGAACACAAGATTTTACCACCGTGCAGCTGGTAAATCCTGGGGTGTTATAAAATAAAGCGATATAAGTAGAGGAACCACTATACCGCAAGTGCACGGTTGTCCAAGTAATACTCCGATAAATCGGGTTTCGTTTGCAAGGACCAATAGTTATAACTCTACTATTAATCAAATAGTAGGAATAATTGTTTAACAGAAAAGTAAATTGATAAAAAAAAAAATTGTTTAATTTTATTTAAAATTAAGGATGCAATAAATAAATACTAAATTAATTGACTGAAAATAAATAAAGTAAGTAAATAAGATTGGACACAAGATGAGAAGGGCACTTGAGTCTCGCAAGGGTTTCACCTATCTATCTAATCAATGCTTCTTCTTAAGGGCTAAATTGGTAATTTGTGCTAGTCGGGACTCTAATATCTCCTACCCCTTGTCAGGGTGGACTTAGGATCTATCCTACGGTACTATAAACCCCGTCAGGGCGATATATATACTTTCGAAAGGTTTTAGTCTCTTGCCTCATTGGCTGCATGGTTAATCAAGCCCGCCAGGGTCATTGACGAATACTACACGTCTATTATCTAGCTCCGTAATTAAACCCCTTGTCAAGGTAATCACTTTGCCACTTAAGTGAATAGCCTAATTACTAAGCCAAATTTTGATTCATGGCTTCAAAATTAGTAATTGAAATTAAGATAATAGCCAACACAAAATACCTAATTTAATTTAAATAAATCAATCCCAAATTCAGAAAACAAAAATTAAATAGAATTGGGTTCTAACCATGTAGCGATTATCAAATACAAAATGAAATTAGCTCATGTTTGAATTAAAAACTGAATTAAAATAAAATAAAGACATGTTCCAAAACTACATAAATGAATGAAAGAACCTAATTGGGACGTTGTGTTGACTGTAGTTGGAAGAAAGGATTTCTTCCAGCTCTAGCTTCTCCTTTTGCTCTTGACTCTCTCTTGGATCGTAAAAAAAATTGTATGATGTGTGTTATGTAAAAAGAGTGTTTAATGTTCTATTTATAATAAAAAGTAGGAATAGGCTTTTTACTTAATGAATATAATTAAAATAATAAAAAACCCAAATCCATCTTTTTAATTCCTGTACCTGGTGTACAGCCCTTGGTAAAACAGATGTAACTTTCGCATATCAACTCCAAATTGACCCATTCCTATTTCAAAATCTTCCTAACTCAAAATGGAAACTTCCTTATTTCAAGACCTAAAGGCTGAATCAGTGTCTAAGTGACTCAAAAAAAGCAATGAGTAACAGCCTTCCAGATTTGTAGCTTTTCTAATCAACTATTCAGGATATATTTTCTCTCATTTGTCTCCTCCACTCGATCTAAGACTTTAATTTTCGGTTATCCTCCTTGTCTTGGTGCTCTCTAGCATCCATGGACCTAAAAACTTTGCACTAAAAACAAACAAATTAACGTACAAAAGCTCTAAAAATGAAATATTGTAAATCCAAGGGGAGAAAATGAAATATAACGAAATAAGCCTAAAAGTCTATCAAATAAGTCAAATATTCACCTAAAATGATGTCTCCTAAGGGATAATATTTAGAAAAAATATGGGAGACATCAAGACCCCAAACTCAAACCTTTGTCGTCCCGACAAAGTAACATAAAAACAAAGGTCTTAGGTGGACGCGGAAATGCAGAATCTAGTAAATCATATCCAAAGCACAACTTAAAACAAATCTCATATAGTATGACTTAGGAATTAATATACACATACACCTATCATGCAAAATCAAACACAAATAATATCAATCCAACATTAATTTCACAATGCTAGAAGGTTACACTTATACTTATCTCAATATGGTGGCTATAGGGTGGTCATTGATCCTTACTCGCTTTGAACGCTCCACTTATCATACTCCTTATCAGCTGAATCATAAACTCACTATGTACCTAGGAATCGAGAGGAATTTACGGTTTTAGCATAGGCTTAGGGACGGTGCGGTATGTATATTTGGTAAATCTGAAGTGAGCTTTTGGATCTCTCCTCACTTACCATCAACAACTGTCCAAGACCTTGAGTTTACACTCGAGTATTGTTCTCACTCAACCTATTTGACGCACTAATTTAGAATCCCCAAATTAACCCAATATGTACTAAGATGATTTCCGATATTTCCACTTTGCCGGGTACTTTGTTCTTTTTGCTTTTCGTTTTCTCTTTTTTTTCAAGGACCCCGACAAAGGGTTACAAATAATACATCATCATAATTTGTTCATCAGTACAAACACATATAATTTCATCCCAATGTAATTTCCCAATAATGAAACCCACCACCCCAAACTCAAGCTCAAGGCAGTAAGTCTCAGGATCGTGATTTAAGTGCGAGTCATATGTAAATGCCTAATAAACTAAGGGGATATGGGATTATATTGTGGTGAAAAAAGAAAGCCTTAAAGGCTCAAAATTGGGCTAAGAAGGATACAATTAATTCATGGGATAGAAGTCTAAAAAGTCTCAAATGGCTAACAAAGAACTACCTCTATCATTGATCTAGTTACAAAGTTTGCCTCTAGTTCATACCTAAGTGGGTTCTCTACTAATTTGGATCTCACGTTCTACAAACTACACATTTTCCCTAAGTAAAAGTTTACTTCTTTTGCATTGTTCATTAATTCTTCCTATCAATTACCTACTATTTGCATGCAATTAAAGTGTGTTTATACTAACTCCTAAAGTCTACTATTTACTATAATAAATTTATAAAAAGTATGCTTAATGGGGAAATTTAAAATACTCAACAGTCAAACGGAACCCTCAATTAATTTTATTGAAAGCAAATAAAACAAATAACACATAAAATTGGGATGAGGCAACGAACACCACCCAAAACTCAAAAATGAGTCGTGTCCCCATGACTCGAAAAGACTCAATAAAGAAAATAAACCAATATACACTACTAAATGTGAAAGGATAGGTCAAGGTATCTTAACCAGGACGAGGTTGGTTACCATTGTTGGGTTCAAGTTGGGCTTCGTTCGTAAGTAATGTGTAGGTGGCGTGTTTGATATTGCTCACTCCAAGTAGCATGTTTTTCATAAGCTCCAACTCTTTTGTGGCTTTTCCTAAGGTTACAATCATCGCATCTTGTTTCTCCTCTAAAACTGTTATTCGACCCTTCAACTCATTTTTGTTAACGACCTTCCTCTTGCGTGGAGGAAGTCTAAGACTCCTTATCTCTTTTGTAGCTTCCTCATGGAAATTCTCAATTGATTTTAATGTCATCTCTTCCCCTTTTTCTGTAGGCTCAACCTCTTTTTTCTTGCATGGTATTTTTGCGTCTAAACAAATTGCAGTTATGGTGCACGGGAACTTGAGGTTTCTTTGAAGAATTGGGGATTTTTTGAACTTTATGATGAGGTTATACATCACATGGGTAAAATCAATTTCTTTCTTCTCCAGAATACACTTTATACAATAAGATGTTCCTTTGTTAACTTAGAAGTATGATTATTTCCAAAGAAGGTAGGAACTAGGAAACAGGACCATACTTTCGCACAAGGTAATAAATCACTACTATATACTTGTCCATCATATCTTTTTCCTGCTGGGATGGGAAGTTTCCCACGAATCAGGACTATATCGTAAAGAGACTCCCATTCGAAATACGAATCATTAATTGCTTCGTGATATGGGCATGGACCAGTCATGTTCGGTAATTCCAATGTTTTTCGAATAAGCTCAATTGAGAATGGTAGTACCTTTTTGCGTAGGATAAGTGACTGTCTGTTCGCAAAATCAAGTTCTTCATAAAACTCACGAACCAAAGCAGGGATAAATGTGAGGTTTCTTCTTCTCAACTCTTTCCAACCAAACTTGTCACAAGTGATAGTGTAATCTTTAAAAATACTGTCCTTAATACTTGAAGGGAATCCTTTCTCAACACCAAACTTTAAATAGGCTACTCTCTCACAAACTTGCTCAGTCCAACTAACAAAAACTCTTTTTGGCTTAATGGCTATCATCTTTCTTCGTGTAGATCTTTGTTTTGTAGTGGGTTCGCTAGGAGCTTCTTCTTCAACTTCTTTTTCTTCAAAGTTAGGCTTTTTGGAACTAGCCAAAATTGGGTTTTCTTTCCTCTTGATAGTAGTCTTAACTTCTCCAATCTTAGCTCTATAACTCGAATAAGGATCTCAATAGCTTTATCTTGTGTAGAACCAAACGTAATTCTGGTTATGGGAGTGTTCCTACGGTTATAGCTCAAATAATCGATTTTGTTTGTCATCTAAATTCACCCCAAACTCAAAACTTCAAAAATTCAAAAACTAGAGAAAAGTTTTGAAATTTGATGTTTTGAGGGTAGAAGAATGAAGATTAAGGTAAGATATGAGGTGGGTAATGGTTAGTTTGTGTGTTTGGATACGTTTTATGGCTCACGTTATGGTTTTGATGAAGAATAATTCTTGGTTGAAAGTTGAATTGCGATGGTGTTTTGGAAGGATTATGAGTTGATTGTGTGTTTATGTGGTGTTTAGGCAAAAGACTTGATGATATTGTGGTGTTTTGGTGATGATTATCTGAGTTATATCGATATTTGGGATGGATTTATAGAGTATTCTTGTGAGAGAAGGCAAGAAAATAGGTAAAAAAAACCCGTTAAGACCGACCTTCTGTTTCGCCACCGGTTCCCGGTTGGTAATGACCGAGTTCCCGGTCCGCGTCGCAAGGCGCGAAACTTTTCTTTCGCATTTTTTTTAGACCCAACAAATGTGTTGCGTCTCCACCGCACAGGTCAGAGACTTGTGTTCAGAGACTGGGTTCTCGGTCAGCTTACAACCGGGTTCCCGGTTTACGTCGAGGAGTGCAACTCCAGACGCATCAAGTGTCTTGCGTCTCCACCACACTCGTCAGAAAGTTTGGGTAGCTACAACGCAGCAACCGGGTTCCTAGTTTGTGTCGACAGGCGCAAATTCCAACGCAACATTCATTGTGTGTGTAAGGTTGGCAATGGGAGTTGACTGGGTTCCTGGTCAATCTTGTTTTACACCCAAATTTTCTCCGTTTTTCATACAAACTACCCCAAACTCATAACCTTTTTACTCCTGAAATCATCAAAAACACCAACCTTTCTCATTTCTTTAAAAATTAAACACTAATACACAACAATTACTCTAATCTACACTACGAATTTAAAAGACATGAAAGCATTTAGACTAATATACAATTGAAATGGCTTTTGTTAACGTCGTTAAACTCGACGGGTTACCTCACGCTTTTATGCACCTTCGTGGAGGTACAAAACCTCCCCAGGATGTGGATCTTTAAAGCAATTAATATCCTTGCTTCCATGATAGACTTTCAATCGATGACCATTCACCATAAATGTGTGGTGCTCGATTGGATGCTCAATCTCTATATCTCCATGAGGAGTAACTTTGATCACAATATAAGGACCAGACCACTTCGGTCTCAACTTACCCGGATAATTGCTGAACTTGGAGTTTTATTTTAGGACCCTTTGTCCAACCTCAAACTTCTTTTCACAAATGCGATTATCTGGTGGGTCCTATGGTGTTATAAAATTAAGTGCAAAATAAAGGAACCACTTAACCGCAAGTGTACGGTTGTCCCAAGTAATATATGATAATCAAGTTCGTTCTCAGGGACGGATTAGGTTCAACCCAAATATTAATCAAGTAGTAAGAATAATTGGTAAACAGGAAATAAAAGATTATAATTTTTGTTTGGTTTTTGTAAATTTAAATTGCAAATAAAATAAAGACTGAAATTAAATTAACAGAAAGAAAATAAAGCAAATAAAAGACTAACTTCAGATAAGAGAGATACTTGAGTCTCGCAAAGGAATCCACTTATTAATATAATCTATGCTATGTTTAAGGGTAGAATTGGAATTATAATATTAGTCGGGAATCTAATGTCTCCTAGCCACATGTCGGGTGGACCTAGAAGCTATCCTAAAGTATCATAAACACCTGTATGGTCGAATATGGCTCTTCGGATGATATGATTTTACCTATTTGGCTATGTAACTAGTTAAGCCTGTCGGTCAATAACGAACATTACACGGGTATTACCTAGATCTGTATTCAAACCCCCCTGTCGGATGATCACTTCGCCACTAAAGTGAATAGCCCAAATACTAACAGCTAATTCTAGTTGCGCAGAAAAGAATTAGTAATAAAAACAAAGTAATAACCAATATATAAAAATCAATTCTATTTAAATCTAACAATCCCAAATTCAAAACATAGATTAATTAATTAAGGTTCATCGCTTTAATGCGATTCCCAAGTATAAAGAAATTTAGCTCATAATGAAATTTAAGACTAACATAAAATAATAGGAATTCATGTTCAATTACAAGAAAGAAATAAATAACCTAAAGGGTTGAATGACTAATGTTGGAAGAACAGGATTCCTCCAGCTTCTAGCTTCTTCTCTCCTTCGTGCTCTGACTTGAAAACCTTAAGCCTCTTGTTTAATTCTCTGAAGTGTGTGAAAGTAGGAGGTTAAGGGGTGTATTTATAGGTGTTGGGGGACCCTAGGTCAAATTTTCTTGGAGTGGAAGACAAGTTAGGGGTGTTTGTTTGCACTTAATGAGCTCTTAATCTGGTTCATTAAGACACTGGATCAATAAGACCGTTTGTTTTTCCTGACCAATTCAGATCTGAATACCTCTTAACTAGTATGTTTCATTAAGATTTGAAACCAAGTCTGATTCATTCAAACATTGTCACTTAACAGAATAAGTTCTATTCAGCTGTTATTTAGCATTAAGTACTTATCACTTAAGAAAATCAAACGACAGACCCTTAAATTCGTAGCCCTAAATTCTAGAAAAGGTAAGATTTTGCTGCTGATTTGATTTGGTCATATCTTTTTCAATACTTATCCGTTTGAGAAGTTCCAATATATGAAACTGCTTGTCTTGGAAAGAGCTTTCTATTGGTGCAGACCACTCGTCCAGAATCCATGCCAATATTTAGTTATGATTTAATATTTAAAACGTGGCTGGAATTTCAGATTCACAAGGCAGCTTTATCTTTTCCTTCTTTGAATAAATCTTTCCTAAATCTTCTTATTTCCATGTAAATCTTCTTTCCTTTCATCTTTATCTTGACTTGGTATCTAAGTAATTACCATATATTTTTTAAAGTTTCACATTAAATAAATAATTAAACCGCATATGCTTTAAAAATAATAAATCAATAAATCAAGAAAATGAAATAGGAAAGTGCACTCTAAAAATAGAAACTCGAGTAAAAATCATTTCCTAACACTCTAAAATAAACTAAGACTTTAATTCTCACTTCTCCTCCTAGGATTGGTCTATCATGAAATTCAAGAACCTATTAACTTTGCATTAAAAATAGTCAAATTTACGCACAAAAGCTCAGATTCTGCAAATAGTTAATTTCCAAGGGGAGAAAGTGCAATATGATCAATTAAGCCTAAAAGTCTATCAAATAAGTCATTTGTTCACCTAAAAGGATGTCTCCAAATGGATAATAATTAGAACAAATAGGGAGACATCAAGACCCCAAACTCAAACTTTTGTCGTCCCGACAAAGTAAAATAAAAACAAAGGATCTTTTAGGTGAACGCAGAAGGTAGAATCTAGAAAATAATCCAAAGCAAAACTTAAAATAAATTTCATATAGTCTAATCTAGGAATTAATATACACATACACTTATCATGCAAAATCAAACACAAAATAATATCAGTCCAAAATTAATTTCACAATGCTAGAAGGTTACGCTTATTACTTATCTCAAGATGGTGGCTATAGGGTGTTCCTCGATCTTTACTTGCGTTGAACGCTCCACTCAGCATATTCCCTATTAACTCACTGTGCATCTAGGAATCACGAGGTCTTTACGGTTTTAGCATAGGCTGAAGGACGGTATGGTATGTATATTTGGTAAATTTGAAGTGAGCTTTTGGCTCTCTCCTCACTTACCATCAACAAACTGTCCAAGAGCTTGAGTTTATACTCGAATAATGTTCTCACTCAAACCAATTGACGCGCTTAATTAGCGTCCCCAAATTAACCCAATAAGCACTAAGGATGATTCACTTAAAAATTTCCACTTTGCCGGTCCGAATATATTTTCTTTTCAACTCATTCATTTTTTTCTTTTATTTTAGCTATGACTCTCTTTTTGATGTTGAGATATCATTCTATTTTTCATAGTTATGCCTATTCATAACTTGAGCTCGAAGCTTCTTTTCCATTCACTATTACCCCGGCAAAGGGTTACAATATAATAAACCTGTGATTCATCATCATGTATAGCACAAAGCACAATTGATAAGCTCAAAAGTCCCAACCCAATGTAAATTCCCATATAGTGGATCCACCACCCCAAACTCAAGCTCAAGACAGAAAGTCTCAGGATCGTGATTCAAGTGCGGGTCATATGGTCATGCCTAACAATCTAAAGGGATATTGGCTTATAGTGTGGCGACAAAAGAAAGGCATAAAGGCTAAAAATTTGTCTAAGAAGGATAAAATTAATTCAGGGATAGACAGCCAAAAAGGATTCAAAGGGCTAACAAAGAACTGCCTTTATCATCTTCCTATTTACACAACTTGCCTCTAGTTCCTACCTAAGTGGGTTCTCTACTCATTTAGATCTCACGTTCTACAAACCACCTATTATCCTTAAGCACAAGTTTACTTCTTTTGCATTGTTCATTAATTTTTCCTATCAATTATCTCATGTTTGCATGCAATCAAATTACAGTTTACACTAACTCCTAAAGTCAACTATTTTATATCATTAATTCATGAAAAGCATGCTTGATGGGGGCATTTAAAATTCTCTACAGTCAACGCAACCCTAAGATTAATTTTATTGAAAGCATGTAAAACACAAAAAATTGGGATGAGGCAACGAACCCCACCCCAAACTCAAAAGTGAGTCGTGTCCCCACGACTCGAAAAAAAAGACTCAATAAAGCAATAAAATTAAACTAAACTACCTAACTAGTGCCTACCATCAATTAAGAAGAAGAATTAGAATGGGGTACCTGGCCATGAAGATCCATTGTATCCTCCTCCGAAGGGGAAGAATAATTATCAATATCCATGTACAAAGTTACCTCTTCCAATGTTGACTTAATCTGTGTAATTTCCTTCCAAAGTGCCCCGATGTCTAGTCGTAAAAGTTCGAATTCTTGTTGCAAATTGCGAGCCCATGGATGAATACCAGAATTAGTTTGAGAAGAAGAAGAACCTTGAAATTGAATTTGTATCTTGTCTTTAGGCTTTGATGATACCCTCATCTTTGCTGTTAATTTCTTGTGTTGTGGTGGTGCAGTGCCTTTTCTTCTTGTTTTTCTTCAATAGGCTCATCAAGATTGATGGCCTTTTCAATTGTAGAACCAGGCAAATTCTTGTTCTTCCCTAAGATAAAACACTTCCTCTTGTAATTCATAGCAACTGTTCTTTTTGTCATGGTTGAATTGACCCCAAACTCAAATTATACCAAGGATAGAATAAAGTTAAGAAAACTTGGTATAGCTTGAGTTTCTTGCTTGGATTAGATGAAGGAAGTTGGTTTCTTGACAAATCTTGGAAGAATTCTTGAAAGCTTGATGATCTTGGTTGTGTTTAATGGTGTTTTGTGATGAACTTGATGAGGAGGATGTGTTTATGGAGGATGGAGGAGAGAATTTGTGATGTTATTGTGTTTGTTGTGGAGGTTTAATCAAGCTTCAAAGTGTATTTATAGGGTTGGGAGCTGAAAAATTCGTGTGGGAGAGGCTAGGGTTAAGTTTGGTAAGGTAGGAATTTGATTAGGCAAGAAACTCTTCACAAACCGCCTCTATGCGGTATACCAGGCATAACCTCCGGTATACTGGACCCATCAGTTCTTCATTTTTTCGTTTCGGCAAAGACCCCATGGTATATAACCCGTGGCACGGGTTTTTGCTACTGTTCAATTTCTCGTCTCCGTCAAAAAACCTGCGGTATTCAACCCGTGGTACGGGTTTTTCCACCTGCGGTATACCGGAGGTATGGCCCGGTATACCGGACCGCGCATCGACAACTTTTTATTATCTCGATATAAAACCCGCGTTAGTAACCCGTGGCACGGGTTTTCTTCCTGCGGTATACCGGGGTTCTGGGGCGGTATACCGGACCTCGCGCCGAATTTTTCCCATGTACGTTTCATAGCACCCCAAACTTAATTCCTGCACCATTAACACACTACCTTTCTCATTTCTTTCAAAAATAGATACTAAAACTCGATACTAACTTAGAATTATACACTAGGAATTTAAAAACTTAAAGCAATAAACTAATATACAATGAATTGGCTTTTGTTTAACGTCGTTAAGCTCGACGGTTTACCTCTCGCATCTATTCAGCTTCAAGGAGGTACATGACCTCCCCAGGATGTGGATCAACTCTGCGATTGGTATCCTCGCCTACATGGTAAAGTTTTAGATGATGCCCATTCACCATGAAGGTGCGTTGCTCGTCTGGATTCTCGATTTCTATAGCTCCATGCGGCGTAACTTTGGTCACCACGAACGAAGCAGACCACTTTGATCTCAGCTTGCCCGGATAGTTGCTGAACTTGGAGTTATACTTGAGGACCATTTGTCCAACTTTGAATTTCTTTTCACGAATGCGATTGTCATGCCATCTTTTCGTTTTTTCTTTATAAAGTTTAGCATTCTCATAGGCATGAAATCGAAACTCATCAAGTTCATTCAGCTTCATCATACGATTCTCCACAGCTAAGGTTGGATCCATATTCATCTCCGCAATTGCCCAATAGGCACCCATTTCAAGTTCTAGAGGTAAGTGACAAGCCTTACCATAAACAATACGATACGGAGATGCACCCACAGGCGTCTTGAACGCAGTACGATATGCCCACAACGCATCATCTAATTTCATTGACCAATCCTTGCGTGTGGAACCAACTGTCTTCTCAAGAATGGATTTGATCTCTCGATTAGAGACCTCAGCTTGACCATTGGCTTGTGGATGATACGCGCTAGATACACGATGTCTCACGCCATACTTCTCTAGAACTTTCTTCAGATATATGTTCACAAAGTGTGAACCTCCATCACTGATTATAACTCGAGGTGTACCATGTCTGGTGAAGATGTGTGACTTCAAGAATTTAATCACTACTTGCGAATCGTTAGTTGGTAGAGCTACAACCTCTACCCATTTAGACACATAATCAACAGCTAGTAGGATGTATAGGTTTCCGTTAGATGGTACAAAAGGACCCATGAAATCAATACCCCATACATCGAATATCTCAACTTCAAGAACATTATTACGCGGCATCTCATCTCTCTTAGATATATTACCAGTAAACTGGCATCGATGACATTTCTTGACATACTCATGACAATCCTTATGTAAAGTAGGCCAATAAAAACCGGATTGTAGTACCTTTGCAGCTGTGCGGTCACCCTTGAAGTGTCCTCCGTACGGTGAATCGTGACAACCCATAATAATGGATAGAATATCTTTGTCTGGTATGCATCTCCTCACCATCTGATCACTGCATGTTTTGTAGAGGAAAGGATCCTCCCAAAAGAATTGTTTAGCTCGGTGGGCTAGTCTCTTTTTCTCTTGTGAGGTAGCTCCTTGAGGAAAAGAACCACTCACAATAATATTTGTAATATCCGCATACCAAGGAGTCTCTAATGAATAAACTGAAAACAAACTCTCGTCAGGAAACACTTCTCTAAGCAACTCAGGTCCTCCATTAGACTCAGAACCTTCAAGACGTGACAAATGATCAGCAAACTGATTATCACAACCCTTTCGATCCCGAATCTCTAAATCAAACTCTTGCAACAGTAAAACCCATCTAATCAACCTTGGCTTCGCATCTTTCTTCTCCATAAGGAATTTAATCGCGGAATGGTCGGTAAACACCACAACTTTCGCCCCAAGGAGGTAGGAACGAAATTTGTCAAATGCATATACGACAACTTGTAATTCCTTCTCAGTTACGGTATAATTAATTTGAGCACTTGTGAAGTTTTTACTAGCGTAGTAGATGGAATGAAATACCTTTTCTTTTCTTTGACCCAGAACAGCACCCATCGCAAGATCACTAGCATCACACATAATCTCAAACGGAATCTTCCAATCAGGAGGTAATACAATAGGTGCAGTAATAAGCTTCTCCTTAATCTCGTTGAATGCCTTTATGCAAGCTTCATCAAAAAGGAATTTGGTGTCCTTCTCAAGTAAGTTGCACAACGGCTTAGAGATTTTGGAGAAGTCCTTGATAAAACGTTGGTAAAAACCAGCATGACCCAAAAAGCTTCTTACCCCTTTAACAGAAATAGGAGGGGGAAGAGTCTTGATTACCTCAATCTTCGCACGATCAACTTCCAAACCAGCACTTGAAACCTTGTGACCCAACACTATACCCTCTCGAACCATAAAGTGACATTTCTCCCAATTCAAAACCAAATCCGTCTCCTTGCATCTAATCAATACCTTCTCCAAGTTCCGTAAACACTCCTCAAAGTTATCACCAAACACAGAAAAGTCATCCATAAATACCTCAAGGAAGTCATCAATCATATCCCAGAAGATTGCCATCATACATCTTTGAAAAGTAGCAGGTGCATTACATAATCCGAATGGCATCCTTCGGAAGGCAAAGGTATCAAAAGGACATGTAAAGGTTGTCTAGTGTTGGTCTTTCGGATCTACATAAATCTGATTGTATCCAGAATATCCATCCAAAAATCAATAATATTCTCTACCAGCTAGCTTGTCTAACATCTAATCAATAAACGGAAGAGGGAAGTGATCTTTTCTGGTGTCCTTGTTCAACTTTCGATAATCCATACACACTCTCCAACCAACAACGGTCCTTGAGGGAATGGCTTCATTCTGCTCGTTCAAGATGGTAGTAATACCACCCTTTTTTGGTACGCATTGAACTGGACACCCATTCGCTGCTAGCTATGGGATAGATGATTCTGCATCTAGCAGCTTGATAACCTCTTTCTTCACTACTTCCTTCATAGCTGGCATCAATCTTCTTTGTCCTTCAACTGAGCGCGCGTTTTCATCGTCTAGAATGATTTTGTGTTGGCAATAGGAAGGACTAATACCTTTGATGTCAGCAATAGTCCAACCAATCGCCTCTTTATTAGCTCTCAGTATGCGCAACAGTTTGTCTTCTTGAGGACCTGTTAAAGTAGCTGAAACAATAACAGGTAGAGTGTTGTTAGTACCTAAATATGCATACCTCAAGTGTGACGGAAGCGGCTTTTCTTCTAGTTGTGGGGGAGACTCGATAGATAGTTTCTTTTTAGGTGCGATCTCCCCAGGCTCTCGGACTGGCTCATAGGCGAGATGCCTATGTTTCATAGTTCCGGAATTCAAAGCAGCTACGGTTTCGGTTAGTTCTTCCATCAATTCTGGTAAGTCAAGTGTTAGGGCTGCTTGCAAGATATCGTTAAAATTCATACAATCAAACGTTTCTTGCGTAGTTAAATCGAGTACATCCATTCGGAAACACTCCCCAGGAATATCTGGAAACTTCATGGCCCTAAACACGTTGAACTTTACCGTCTCGTCTTGGATTCGCATGGTTAATTCGCCGTTTTCTACATCAATAACAGTACGCCCCGTGGCTAGGAATGGTCAACCCAAGATGATGGGGACATTCCTATCCGTGTCGTATTCAAGAATTACAAAATCAACTGGAAAAATTAACGTACCTACCTTGACGAGGACATCTTCGATTCGTCCCTCTAGATGAGCGAGGGATCTATCAGCGATTTGTAGGATCATGGAAGTTGGTCTAGCGTTTCCTATCTTCAATTTTTCGAAAATTGACTTGGGCATCAAATTGATACTCGCGCCCAAGTCACACAAAGCTTTTCCTTGCCACTCATTACCAATAAAAATAGGAATCGTGAAACTCCCACGATCAAGTAGTTTAGGGGGCAACTTACTTTGGCATATAGCACTGCATTCTTCTGGCAATCCTATCATCTCATTCTCATGGTATGGTCTCTTGTTGGTAATGGATCTTTTCAGAAATTTAACGTACTTCGGAACATCGCGTATAGCATCTAAGAACGGAACGTTAATATTGAGACCACGTACCATATTCAAGAACTTCTGATATTCAGCCATGTCTTTTTTTTTCTGAACTCTGGAGGGAAAGGGTGGAGGAGGACGGGTTTCTGTAACATCTTTGAATTTCGGCTTTTCCGGAATCTTCTCCACTTCAATTATTTCAGGTTCATCTTCTTTCTCTTCCACATCTTTTACCGGTTTCTCTTTCACAGTTGTTTCTTTTTCTTTCATCACGGGAAAAGGAGGTGGAGCGAGCTTCTTACCACTTCGAAGTGTCACTGCATTACAATCTTCTCTTTGCTTAGGTTCTTCAGTGTCACTCGGTAGCTGTCCTTGCTGACGTTGATTTAATTGCTTATTTATCTGAGCCATCTGAGTTTCCATCAATTTAAGTGCTGCGGCTGTGGTTTGTTGAATGCTAATTAGTGTTGTCAAGGTTTGTTGAACATCTAGAGCACCTTCTTGAGGTTGAGCATGTAAAGCTTTCTGGTTCATGGTTTTGGTATAAGCATCTTGAGGAGGTTGTCTCTGAGCTTGATTTCCGTATGCTTGTCCACCTTGATAGTTGTTATGAGGTCTTGGTTGAAAGTTGTTTCCTTGGGGACGTGATTGATATGCATAGGTTGGATTAGCAGCCCCATTTGGATTTGAATATTGGAAACCCGGATGGTTTCTATTTGGTTGATAGCCTTGACCACTTGAATTGTAATTTCCTCGGTTGGATACGAACATTACGGATTCTGGATTGTTTTGACAGGTCTCCCAATCATGATCTTGTGTACCACAGTTAGAACATCCATAAACTTCTTGTGTAACATTAACATCTGCTCTTCTACCAGTAACACTTTTCGTAACAGCTAGAGCAAGCTGTTTCATTTGTTGTTCGAGTTATGTTTCCATGGCGGTGAATTTTTCTTCAATCAGTGAAATATTTCCACCTCGGACAGGTGTTCTTACGGTATTCCAACCTAGTTCATTTGTTACAGTTCTATTCAAAATAATCTTAGCATGGACTGGTTGTACCCGTAAAAATGCACCACCACAAAGCAAGTCTAGATCCTTTTTCGAAGAGCCATCAAGTCCTCGGTAAAATATCTTCATCTGTTGAATTTCTATGAGGCCATGATCAGGGACTCTCCTTAAGCAAATCTGAAATCTCTTTCAACTTCTACCCAAAGTCTCGTCTTCCTCTTGTTTGAATGATGTTATTTCAACCTGCGCATCTAATCTCATGTTCGCTGGGTAGTATCTATCGAAGAACGCGGTTTGTAATGCGTCCCATGTTGTAATTGTTCCGGGTTCTTGAGAATCATGCCACTCACTTGCTCCATCAATAACGAAGTATCTAAAATTAGCAAAATACATTTGCCCTTTAATTACTCCTTGTGTAATATAAGAATCGCAAATTTGCATGAACTTCTGTACAACACGGATTGGATCTTCGCTAGGTGCTCCTCGGAAATTGCCATAACTTTGAAACTGAGATAACATACCAGGATCGGGTCTGTATCTCGCGACATTAATATCCGCAGGGCCAATTCCGAGGGCAGGAGCTCGAAATGGAGCTTCTTCAGGGCCATTGGTGAACCACGGATCATTATTTTGAGCAACAGGAGCAGCTGGAGGGTTGAGTTGTTGATTTTCAACTTGGTCTTCAGCCATTGTTTCTCTTGCTAATTGCTCATCTAACTCTTTTGCTTTAGCTTCTCTCTTTCTTTTGTTTGCTTCTCGAACTAGGTTTTCGGGATTTGCAAGAATCACGATATCTTCACGCATAAACCAAAACCTGTAAACCTGAGAAAGAAAGACAACCCAAAGCGTAAAACTGAAAAATAAAACTAAAACTAAACTAATAATTGAACTACTAAAAGATTAACACCGGGGTCACACGCTACTCCCGGCAGCGGCGCCAAAAACTTGGTGGGTGCTAGGGTGTTATAAAATTAAGTGCAAAATAAAGGAACCACTTAACCGCAAGTGTACGGTTGTCCCAAGTAATATATGATAATCAAGTTCGTTCTCAGGGACGGATTAGGTTCAACCCAAATATTAATCAAGTAGTAAGAATAATTTGTAAACAGGAATAAAAGATAATAATTTTTGTTTGGTTTTTGTAAATTTAAATTGTAAATAAAATAAAGACTAAAATCAAATTAACAGAAAGAAAATAAAGAAAATAAAAGACTAACTTCAGATAAGAGAGATACTTGAGTCTCGCAAAGGAATCCACTTAATTAATATAATCTATGCTATGTTTAAGGGTAGAATTGGAATTATAATATTAGTCGGGAATCTAATGTCTCCTAGCCCCTTGTCGGGTGGACCTAGAAGCTATCCTAAAGTATCATAAACACCTGTATGGTCGAATATGGCTCTTCGGATGATATGATTTTACCTCTTTGGCTATGTAACTAGTTAAGCCTGTCGGTCAGTAACGGACATTACACGGGTATTACCTAGATCTGTATTCAAACCCCCCTGTCGGATGATCACTTCGCCACTAAAGTGAATAGCCCAAATACTAACAGCTAATTCTAGTTGCGCGGAAAAGAATTAGTAATAAAAACAAAGTAATAACCAATATATAAAAATCAATTCTATTTAAATTTAACAATCCCAAATTCAAAACATAGATTAATTAATTAAGGTTCATCGCTATAATGCGATTCCCAAGTATAAAGAAATTTAGCTCATAATGAAATTTAAGACTAACATAAAATAAAAGGAATTCATGTTCAATTACAAGAAAGAAATAAATAACCTAAAGGGTTGAATGACAATTGTTCGAAGAACAGGATTCCTCCAGCTTCTAGCTTCTTCTCTCCTTCGTGCTCTGACTTGAAAACCTTAAGCCTCTTGTTTAATTCTCTGAAGTGTGTGAAAGTACGAGGTTAAGGGGTGTATTTATAGGTGTTGGGGGACCCTAGGTCGAATTTTCTTGGAGTGGAAGACAAGTTAAAGACTCTTAAATTCGTAGCCCTAAATTCTAAAAAAGGTAAGATTTTGCTGTTGATTTGATTTGGTCATATCTTTTTCAATACTTATCCGTTTGAGAAGTTCCAATATATGAAACAGCTTGTCTTGGAAAGAGCTTTCTATTGGTGCAGACCACTCGTCCAGAATACATGCCAATCTTTAGTTATGATTTAATCTTTAAAACGTGGCTGGAATTTCAGATTCACAAGGCAACTTTATGTTTTCCTTCTTTGAATAAATCTTTCCTAAATCATCTTATTTCCATGTAAATCTTCTTTCCTTTCATCTTTATCTTGACTTGGTCTCTAAGTAATTACCATATATCTTTTAAAGGTTCACATTAAATAAATAATTAAACCGCATATGCTTTAAAAATAATAAATCAATAAATCAATAAAACGAAATAGGAAAGTGCACTCTAAAAATAGAAACCCGAGTAAAAATCATTTCCTAACACTCTAAAATACACTAAGACTTTAATTCTCACTTCTCCTCCTTGGATTGGTCTTTCATGAAATTCAAGAACCTATTAACTTTGCATTAAAAATAGTCAAATTTACGCACAAAAGCTTAGATTCTGCAAATAGTTAATTTCCAAGGGGAGAAAGTGCAATATGATCAATTAAGCCTAAAAGTCTATCAAATAAGTCATTTGTTCACCTAAAAGGATGTCTCCAAAGGGCTAATAATTAGAAAAAATAGGGAGACATCATTATCATGCCATCTCTTTGTATTTTCCTTATAAAGTTTACATTCTCATATGCATGTAATCGAAACTCGTCAAGTTCATTTAGCTTCATCATATGATTATCACCGAAATTCAACTGCGATATCACCCAATATGCACCTAATTCAAGTTCAAGAGGTAGGTGACAAGCCATACCATAAACCATACAATTCGGAGATGCGCCAACGGGTGTCTTAAACGCAGTACGATATGCCCACAACGCATCATCTAATTTTAATGACCAATCTTTGTGTGTTGGTCCAACAGTATTCTCTAAGATAGATTTGACCTCTCGATTAGAGACCTCAGCTTGACCATTGGCTTGTGGATGATAAGCAGTAGATACACGATGTCTCACTCCATACTTCACCAAAACTTCCTTCAAGTATCTGTTCACGAAATGAGAACCTCCATCACTGATAATTACTCTAGGTGTACCATGTCTAGTGAAGATGTGTGACTTTAAGAATTTAATCACCACTCGCGAATCATTAGTTGGTAGAGCTACAGCCTCTACCCATTTACACACGTAATCAACAACTAATAGGATGTATTGATTTCCATTAGATGGTACAAAAGGGCCCATGAAATCCATACCCCATACAACAAATATCTCAACTTCAACAACATTATTACGTGACATCTCATCTCTCTTGGATATATTACCAGTAAATTGGCATCTATGACATTTCTTAACATACTCATGACAAACCTTATGTAAAGTAGGCCAATATATTCTGGATTGTAGTACCTTAGCAGATGTGCGATTGCCTTTGAAATGTCCTCCATAGGGTGAATCATGACAACCTGCGATCACTGATTGGGTTTCATTCTGAGTTATGCATCTTCTCACCATCTGCCCACCACATGTTATGTAGAGCAAAGGATCCTTTCGAAAGAATTGCTTTGCACGGTGAATAAGTCTCTTTCTGTCTTGTGAGGTAGCTCCTTCAGGAAAAGATCAACTCACAATAAGATTAGCTATGTATGCATACCAAGGAGTTCCATTTACATATATCGAAAATAATCTCTCATCGGGAAACTCTTATTTGACCAACTCAGGTCCACTATTAGACTCGGATTCTTCAAGACGAGACAAATGATCTATCACCTGATTATCACAACCCTTTCGATCTCGAATCTCTAAGTCAAACTCTTGTAATAACAATACCCATCTGATCAAATGTGGCTTTGCCTATTTCTTCTCCATAAGGTATTTAATTGCGGAATGATCGATAAACAAAACAATTTTTGGCCCAAGAAGGTAGGAACAAAATTTATCAAATGCATACACAACAGCTAATAGTTCCTTCTCCGTCACAGTATAATTAATCTGGGTACTAATGAAAGTCTTACTTGCATAGTAGATAAAATGAAATACCTTATCTTTTCTCTAACCCAAAACAACACCAATAGCAAGATCACTAGCATCACACATAACTTCAAACGGAATCTTCCAATCAGGAGGTAATACAATAGGTGCAGATATAAGCTTCTCCTTGATATCTTTGAATGCCACGATGCAAGCTTCATCAAAAAGGAATTTGGCGTCCTTTTCGAGTAAGTTGCACAATGGCTTAGTGATCTTAGAGAAATCCTTAATAAAACGTCGATAAAACCCAGCAAGGCCTAAAAAGCTTCTTACCTCTTTTACAGAAATATGAGGGGGAAGAGTCTTAATTACCTCAATTTTAGCACGGTCAACTTCTAAACCTGAACTCAAAACCTTGTGTCCCAACACTATACCTTCACGAACCATAAAATGACACTTCTCCCAATTCAAGACCAAATCAGTCTCCTTGCATCTAATTAACACCTTCTCCAAGTTCTGTAAACACTCATCAAATTTATCACCAAATACAAAGAAGTCGTCCATAAATACCTCAAGGAAATAATCGATCATGTCCAGAAGATCGCCATCATGCATCTCTGGAAAGTAGCAGGTGCGTTACATAATCGAAATGGAATTCTTTGAAAGGCAAAGGTACCAAAAGGACATGTAAAGGTCGTTTTGTGTTGGTCTTTCGGATTTACATATATCTGGTTCTATCCTGAATACCCATCCAAAAAGCAATAATACTCTCTTCCAGCCAATTTGTCTAACATCTGATCTATGAAAGGGAGAGGGAAGTGATTTTTCTAATGGCCATGTTCAACTTATGATAATCCATACACACTCTCCAACCAACAACGGTTCTCGAGGGAATGACTTCATTCTAAGCATTCAGGACAGTAGTGATACCACTTTTCTTTGGTACGCATTGAACTGGACTAACCCATTCGCTACTAGCTATGGGATAAATGATTCCCGCATCTAGTAGTTTGATAACCTCTTTCTTCACCACTTCTTTCATAGCTGGATCAATCTCCTTTGCCCTTCAACTGAGCGTGCACTATCGTCTTCCAGAATAATATTGTGTTGGCAATAGGAAGGACTAATACCTTTGATTTCAGCAATAGTCTAACCAATTGCCTCTTTATTGTCTCTTAGTATACGCAACATTTTGTCTTCTTGAGGACCTATTAAAGTGGCTGAAACAATAACACGTAGAGTGTTGTTAGTACCTAAATAAGCATATCTCAAGTGTGACGGAAGCGAATTCTCTTCTAATTGTGGGGGAGATTCAATTGATGGTTTCTTTTTACGTATTATCTCCCCTGGCTCTCCGACAGGCTCATAAGCTAGACGACTATACGTTGGATTCTCAGAATTTAGAGCTGCCACTGTTTCGGCGAGCTCTTCCATCATCTCAGGTAAGTCAAGTGTTAAGGCAGTCTAGAAGACATCATCAATATTAAAATTATCAAATACCTCTTGTGTCGAATGTTCGACTGCATCGACTCGGAGCAGTCCTCTTGGGAATCTAGAAACTTCATAGCCTTAAACACGTTGAACTTTACCTCCTCGTCTTGGATTTGCGTAGTTAATTCTCCGGTTTCTACATCAATCAAAGTACGCACTATGGCTAGAAATGGTCTTCCAAAGATGATGGGGACATTCCTATCCGCATCGTATTCAAGTATAACAAAATCAACTAGAAAAATTAAGGTACCTGCCTTGACAAGGACATCTTCTATTCATCCCTCAGGATGTGCGGGGAATCTGTAAGCCATTTGCAAGACCATAGAGGTCGGACTTGCATTTCCTATCTTCAACATCGCAAAAATTGATTTAGGCATGAGATTAATACTCGCACCCAAATCACACAAATCTTTTCCTTTCCACTTATTACCAATGGAAATTGAAATCGTAAAACTCCTAGGATCAAGTAACTTAGGTGGAAACTTACTTTGGCATATGGCACTACATTCTTCTAGCAACCCTATCATCTCACTCAAGGTATGGTCTTTTGTTAGTGATGACCCTCTTCAAGAATTTAATGTATTTCAGCACATCTCTAATAGCATCTAGGAATGGTACATTAATGTTAAGACTTCTTATCACATTTAAGAGTTTCTGATAGTCAGCCATATCTCCTTTCTTCTGAATTATTAAAGGGAAAGGTGGAGGAGGACGGGCTTTTACAACATCTTTCTTCTTCGGATTTCCCAGAATCTTCTCCACTTCCACTACTTCGGGACCATCTTCTTTTTCCACCACATCCTTTACCGGTTTTGCTTTCACAATTGTTTCTTTTTCTTTCATAATCGGAAAAGGAGGTGGGGGAAGCTTCTTACCACTTCTGAGCGCTATAGCATTACAATATTCTTTCTATTTCAGATTTTCAGTGTCACTTGGGAGTTGCCCTTGTGGACGTTGATTCAATTGATTTGCCATCTGAGCCATCTGATTTTCTAAAATTTTAAGTGATGCAGTAGAAGATTATTGCTCTTGGTGCGCCTTCATTTGAAGGTTGATTAATGTCTACAAGGTTTGTTGAATATCTAACGCACCTTCTTGAGGTTGATGAGGTAAATCTTTCTAATTTATAGTATCGGTATAGGTTTCTTGAGGAGGTTGTCTCTGAGCTTGATTTCCGTAACCTTTCCCCCCTTGGTAGTTATTATGTGGTCTTGGTTGATAGTTATTACCTTGGGGACGCGGCTGATATGTGTATGTCAGATTGGCGGCCCACTTGGATTCGAATATTGGAAACCCGGATGGTTTATATTTGGTTGATAACCTTGACCACCTGAATTATAGCTCCCTCGGTTGGAAACAAACATCAAGGATTCTGGATTGCTTTGACAATGCTCCCAATCATGATCTTGTACACCACAGTTAGAACACCCATATATCTCTTGTGTAACATTAACATCTGCTCTTCTACCTGAAAAACCTTCTTTAACGGCTAAGGTAAGTTGTTTCAATTGCTGCTCAAGTGTGTTCTTCATTTTATTCTCTAATGAAGAGAATTTTTCATCAATTCCAACACTACATTCTTTATAACTCCCACCTTGTATAGGTTCTCTCACAATATTCCAACCTAACTCATTCTTCACCGTTCTATTCAAAATAATCTTAGCATTAGCTGGAGTTACCTGTAAGAATCCACCACCACAAAGAAAGTCCAGATCTTTTCTTGATTGTCCTTCAAGGCCTTTATAAAATATCGATATTTGCTGTGGTTCTGTAAGGCCATGATCTGGAACTCTTCTTAAGCATAATTGGAATCTTGTCCAACATTTACCCACGGATACATCTTGTTCTTGTTCAGATGACGTTAAAGCTATCCATGCGTTTAACCTCATGTTACTCGGATAGTAACGATCAAAGAGCGTTCTTTGTAACTCCTCCCAATTATTGATGGATTTTGGTTCTTGTGAATCATGTCATTCATTAGCTGCGTCTATCACAAAAAATCTGAAATTTGCATAGTACATCTGCTCTCTGGTTACCCCTTGCGTAAGATACGCATCACATATTTGCATAAAATTTTGTACTGCACGAATTGGAAGTTTGGAATTGAGCTAACATACCATGATCGGGTCTGTATCATGCAACATTGATATCTGAAGGACCAATACCCAGAGCAGGAGCGCGATATGGAGCTTGTTCAAGATCTTGTATGAACCATGGATCATTTACAACTGGAGGTTGAGCTTGTCGTCCAGGTGGAAGAGGATCTTCATCTACCACCCTAGGATTAAGATTATTCTCATTGGCCATTTCTAGTTCCTTGGCTAATCTCCCTCTCGCTTCTTTTTCTTCTTTCTTTATTTTGTTTGCAAGTCTGACTAATATCTCGGGGTTATCGAGCATACACCAAACCTGTAAAAACTAAGAAAGAACGAACAAACAAAAGCGTAAAACTGAAAAATAAAACTAACAATTAAATTACTGAAGGATTAACACCGGGGTCACACGCTACCATCCCCGGCAGCGGCGCCACAAACTTGGTGGATCCTGGGTTGTTATAAAATAAAGCGATAGAAATAGAGGAACCACTACACCGCAAGTGCACGGTTGTCCAAGTAATACTCTGATAAATCGGGTTTCGTTCGCAGGGACGGATAGTTATAACTCTAGTATTAATCTAATAGTAGGAATAATTGTTTAACAGATAAGTAAATTGATAAAGATTTTTGTTTGGTTTTATTTAAAACTAAGGATGCAATAAATAAATACTAAAGTAATTTACCGAAAAGAAATAAAGTAATTAAATAAGATTGGAGGGAAGATGAGAAGGGTACGTGAGTCTCCCAAGAGTTTCACCTATCTATCTAATTAATGCTTTAGCTTATGGGCTAAATTGATAATTTGTGCTAGTCGGGACTCTAATATCTCCTAACCTACGTCAGGGTGGACTTAGGAGCTATCCTACGGTACTAGAAACCCCGTTAGGGCGATTATATCTACTTTTGAATGGTTTTAGTCTTTTACCTCATTGGCTGCATGGTTAGTCAAGCCCTCCAGGGTCATTGACGAATACTACGCATCTATTATCTAGGTCCATAATTAAAACCCCCGTCAAGGTGATTACTTTTCCACTTAGGTGAATAGCCTAATTACTAAGACCTAAGTTTGATTCATGACTTCAAAATTAGTTATTGAAATTAAGATAATAGCAAACAGAAAATACCTAATTTAATTTAAATAAATCAATCCCAAATTCAGAAAACAGAAATTATATAGAATTGGGTTCAACCCGTGTAGCGGTTCTCAAGTACAGAATAAAATTAGCTCATGTTTGAATTAAAAACTTAATTAAAATAAAATAAAGACATGTTCCTAAATTAAATAAATAAATGAAATAACCTATTTGGTGTGTTGGGTTGACTGTAGTTGGAAGAAAGGAATTATTCCAGGTCTTGCTTCTCCCTCTGCCGTATGCACTTGACTCTCTCTTGAAGCGTAAGAAAATAATTGTCTGATGTGTGTTCTGTAAATAGGAGGTCTAATGGTCTATTTATAATAAAAATAAGGAATGGGATTTTTACTTAATGAATATAATTAAAATAATAAAAAGCCTAAATCCATCTTTTTAATTCCCGTAATAGGTTTACAGCCTGGGTAAAACGGATGTAACTTTTGCATATTAACTCCAAATCAACTCATTCCAGCTGCAAAATCTTTCTAACAAATAAAGGAAACTGCCTTATTCCACGACCTAAAGGCTAAATCAGTGTCTAAGTGGCTCTAAAACAACAATTAGTAACAGCCTTCCAGATTTGTAGCTTTTCTAGTCAGCTCTTCAGGATATCTTTTTTCACCTTTGACTCCTCCACTTGACCTAAGACTTTAATTATGGATTACCCTCCTTGTATTGGTGCTCCCTAGCATCAATAGACCTAAGAGATTTGCACTAAAAAAAACAAATGAACGTACAAAAGCTCTAAAAATGAAATATCGTAAATCCAAGGGGAGAAAATGAAATATAACGAAATAAGCCTAAAATTCTATTAAATAGGTCAAATATTCACCTAAAATGATGTCACCTAAGGGATAATATTTAGAAAAAAATGGGAGACATCAGCAGCTCGAGTTAAACAAAGTAGAAACAATGGGGTGCACATCAAGGGTAATACGAACAAATGGATTGACAACTTAGAGATGGAGAAGAGGTGGGTCAGGAATTACTACATGGATTTGTTTGCATTTGAAGAAGATTTTTCAGGATCTTTCGAACTGCCACGACTCACAGCCTTACCACCTAGTGATATCGAGTCTCTCACCTGCTGAGTTTTGGATGAGGAAGTTTGGGTAGCGGTATTTCAGATGGATCCTCAGAAAGTGCCTGGGTCGGATGGAATATCCATAGGGTTCTATCAGAAGTGCTGGGACATAGTTGGTTCTTCTGTTTGTGATATGATTCACCATGCCTTAATGAGTGAAGAAATTTCAAAGGAGGTTTGAGGCACTCTAATCCATCTAATACCCAAATTGGGTACCCCAGAATTCATCACACATTTTAGGCCTATCAGTCTAATTAACGTAAGCTACAAGATTTGTATGGAAGTGTTAGTTAATTGGACGGGACCTCTTCTAGTAGAGCATATTGGCCCTTACCAAAGAAGTTTTCTATCTAGTCGTTCCACTATTGATAATGTGGTGTTAGTTAGCAAAGTTGACTTCTATATGAGGCATTGTAAAGGAAAGAGAAGCTATATGGCGGTCAAAGTGGACCTTGAAAAAGTATATGACAAGATTCGATGGAGTTTCATTGAGGATACACTCGTGTCGCTTGGAATACCTAAGAAGTGGATAGCTTTTATCATGTCTGGCATGGAGGTAAACAAGTTGAGCATCCTATGGAAAGGGCTCTCTTATCTCCGATTAAGCCTAAGAGGGGTACTCGCCAAGGGAATCCTATCTCGCCCTACTTGTTCGTACTATGCATGGATAGGATGTCTCTCCTCATATAGGAGCTCGTCGTGTCCAGGAGTTGGCGACCCATTCGACTTTTACCGGGGGACTCCTATTTCTCATATATATTTGTTGATGATCTTATTCTTTTTGCTTAAGAATTTGTGTAATTTTGATCTTTTACAGATTACATTGAATACATTCTGCCGAGATGCGGGTCAAATGATCAATAAAGACAAATCGGTAATTTGTTTCTCGAAGAACATCGAGGAGGAATAGGCAGAGAGAATCACGATACGAAGCGGCTATAAAATAAGCGAGAGCTTGGGCAAATATCTTGGCATTCTGATACTTTCTGGGAGAAGGCGGAGAGGTTTCTTCGGAGAGATCATCAATAATTTGCGAGGAAAGTTAACGAAATGGAAGGGTATTACATTGTCTCTTGCGGGTCGGATTACACTTGTTCAAGCCATCTTGAGTGCGTCTCGAATGTACATTATGCAAGTGGAAAAGTTACCAGTCTATGTTTGACAGGAGATTGATAAGATTAGAAGAGAATTTATTTGGGGTGTTACAGAGGATGAGAATAATATTAATTGGATAGAATTGAAGAAGTTATGTCGTCCTAAGAACGTAAGGGGACTTGGATTTCAGCTAGCAGAGGATATGAACAACACACTTATGGGTAAGTTAGGATAGAAACTAATTCATGATAAGACTTCAATTTGGCCAGTTGTGATGTGGTAAAAATAATTTAGGAGGAATTTGCTTCAGTATGAG
The DNA here is from genome assembly GCA_029959085.1 of Nemophila menziesii. NCBI lineage: Eukaryota > Viridiplantae > Streptophyta > Magnoliopsida > Boraginales > Hydrophyllaceae > Nemophila > Nemophila menziesii. The sequence continues at coordinate 8,513,335 of JARWIR010000022.1, read as the reverse complement.
TCGAAACCTAGCGACTCAAGGATTTGTGGAGCCATCGTTAAAGGTATTGTCGTAGTTATACGGGGACCCCGATGGTTTTTTCGCAATGGTAAGAATATCTCCTTTTGGATCGATTTATAGGTAGGCGATTCGCCTTTAATTGAGCATGTTATTGGAGTTTTGAAAGAGAATAGTAGGTTCACAAGAGTATCTGATTATGTTACAGAGGAGGGAGCATGGGATTGGGACGCGTTCCATCACCTAATTCCGGTGTCCAAGCTCCTTTAGATCACGGGTATAGCTTGGAATTTAGACAGTGAGGATATGTTATCATGGCTTCACGAAATTAATGGGATTTACATGTGTAGATCAGCTAGATGGGACTTCAAGAGTAGTGAGGTGGCTTTAGATATTAATTAGGAAGGTATTTGGAAGTTAAAATGCCCACAGAAAATTAGAGTGATGTTATGGAGGGCGGTACAGCAACGCTTAGCAACGTGAGGTAACTTAATTAGGCGGGGTATGGACATCTCTGGTTCTTGCCCGTGTTGTGGAGTAGTAGAAGAGAATGCAAAATATATATTTAGGGATTGCGCTAGTGTCAAGGATTTGTGGGATTCGATTCGTAAAAAAGTGGATCTAAATGGATGTCCAGCAGCTAGGAGGCTCGAATCTACTACTTTCGGTAGTTCTGCATATTTTCAACAACAGGTTGTTTTGAGATATAGGCAGCAAATGGAATCATTAGCCTTCAATAGTGGTTTAAAGCAAGAAGTTTTAGCAGCACCGCAATGTCCCTCCCCCAGCTCAGCAGGTCAAGTGTCTTCGCATCGCGATTTGAGAGGCGGTCTTCATATGGAAAAGTCCTAAAATCTAAGGGGTATAGCTTATAATGTGGCTAATGAAAGGCTTTATAAAGGCTAGACGGGGATGAGAAGGATAATATACCAGTAAGTATGGTCAGCAAGGTAAGAGGCATCAAACTCTTATCAAATAAATGCGCTAATTACAATTAAAGTTATGCAATTTTAATACTTTCTCACCCCTAGCACGTTCAATATGGTTTATCAACTAGCTTGGATATAATGTTCTACACACCACCAAGGATCTATAAGATTTAAACTTACTTCTACTGCATTGCTTACTAATATTTTCTTTACTTTTAAGGTGTGTTTTCATGTTTGTCTTTTATGCATACAATATGACTAGTTCAGAAACATACTATTACTATCATTGACTTGTTAAAACTTTGCTTAATAGGCACATTCACTACATTCTGCTCCGTATACTGTTTTTTTTTTTTAAATTGGTCTTTACATAAAGAAATTAAACACATAAAATTGGAATGAGGACAACTAATCCCCACCCCCAACTCAAAATTGATCGTGTCCACATGAATCGAAATAGACTCAATAAAATTTCAAAACACAAATAAGTTATACTTAGAGAAATGGTAGGGAAGGAAGAATACTCTCGAGGCTATTGCCACGCATCATCAAAACCCAAGGTAGGGTTCGGTGGATCCTTCACAATATCACACCTAATTTGCTTTAGGAGTTTCATGATGTGCATTTGGTTTGCTTTGATTTGTGCCGCATCATCAGCCAATAAAGTTTGAGTTTTTCTACTTGATCAAGTCGCTTACTTACCCTTTCTCGCCAAGTAATATCCTTCCCTCTATATTTGGAGGAATCTTTGCACTTTCTCCTCTCAAATTTTTCTTGATCCACGCATTATCAATGGAGGTAACCGGTTTGGACATAAACCTCTCCTTCTCATCACGTTTCACATTTGCCTTCATCAATAGGCTTGTGATCATTGAGGGGAACTTCAAATTATATATCTTTTGTGGCTCGGTTGTGAAACACATTACCCCATCAAATATCACTTGCTCCACATCTACTTCCTCCTCTCTTAAAACACAATTTAAAAAGATGGTGGATTTCTTACTTAAATTTGTGGTTCGAGTGTTCCCAAAAGTTGATGGTGTGATGAAGTGGTCCCAAATTATGGCATTAGGTTGAAGGTACTTGTAAGGCCCTGACGCCTTCACCTCGCCTTCATATTCTAACACTATCTTTTCACTCAACATGTGATCATCTTATCTTTGTAGCGATTAATAAATTTTGAGAAGTTTTTTTTATATTATTATGAATATATTAGAGAAAGTATTTAAGTTATTAACAAGATTACTTTATTTTTTATTTGATGAAAGTTTTGGAGGGATATATATCCTTTAATGTGTTGTATACAAGTATTTATGAGATTTCATATGTGTACTCGTATTTGGTAAACTTATTATTTTTCTACTACGTGTATATACCGTAACAAAAATGGTATGTAAGTATTTTGGAAATTGTATGTCATAAAAAAAGAGGTCAGTGCAATGTAAGGAAGGGGAAGAATACAAACGCTTGGTCAACCTACAATCTCTCAAACAATTAAGATGTAAGACCATCTCCAGCAGATGCTGGATACGGTATAAAATTCAAAAAATACAGTAAGAGAACCATTTTGCTTACTCCAGCAGATGCGCTAAATAGTGGGTCCCTCAAACAACATACGGCATATCCTTTCTCTCATACGCTATTTTCATTGCAGATTTCTTGGCACGGTAAAAATTCTAACGGCTATATTTATAGCCGTTGGAGAATTAAAGTCTAAAAACCCTACACCCAAATCAAATTGAACAAAACAGAAATCAAAAAATTGTAGAAAAAATTTAAAAGCAAAGATTGTGGAGAAGAGTGTTTGAAGGTAAAATTTTAATTTTTTTAATATTAATATCAATCCATGATGTTTATTTAAGGTTATGATTGCAAAATTAAATTATTTACCTTGATTTGCAGAGATCTTCAGATTTGCAGAGATCTTCAATCAAAGGAAAACATAAGAGGCGTGATATTGATTTTGCAGAGCGGCGGTGGTATTGATCAGATACAAGAGACCCAAATTGAAGGTGTGGTTTTCTATTTTGTTAAACTATCTGTGAATTGGAAATATATATATATATTAAAATGTATTTGAAATTGCACTATAAGTCCTTCAAAGCCAACGTGTAAAAAAAAAAAAAAAACCTTCAAAGAAAGCCACGGTTTGGTTAGTGTTTTGATTTTACATTTTTTAATATTTTTTTTTTATTATTTGTTATGATATACATATATATATAAATTTATACTAATTTATTTTTATTTTCTGTTTTTATAATACAAATACCAATTAAAGTTTATTATAATTATTAGGTATTATTTATTTAAATTCTAATTAGTTAATAAATATTATATAGATTTGATGAATTATCAAAATTATTTTGAGGGGGAGCAAAGATTATATATTAAAAAAATTATTTAAACTAATCGATTATAAAATTAAATACTAAAATATTATTATTTTTATAATTGCTATTATAATAATGGGAAAATGACCCAAAAAATCAAAATAATATTATTTTCAGCCCAATAACATCAATGACAAAATTTCTGCCCAATAACATCATTAACTAAATTTTGTCCTTGATGGGAATCGTCCTTGACGGGAATCGTCCTTGACGGGAATCGTCCTTGATGGGAATCGTCCTTGACGGGAATCGTCCTTGATGGGAATCGTCCTTGACGGGAATCGTCCTTGACGGGTAAACATGTAATCTTATAATAGTAAGTTAATGGATGATTCTTTGGGGCAAGTATAATATTATTTTGATTTTTTGGGTCATTGACCCTATAATAATTATTATTATTTATGTTATTATATAAGTATAATTGAAATTTAAAATTATAAACAAATAATAGATATAAAGTATAATTATAGAGTAACTGAAATAGTAATGCTGGAAATTGATACGGCATAATTATAGAGTAGCTGAAATTGTAATACTGGAAATTGATGCGGTATAATTATAGAGTAGCTGTATTTTGATACGGTATAATGAAATATAGAGTATAAAAATAGCGCATCTGCTGGAGATGGTCTAATGGAAGGGGTCAAATATGGTTATTACTTTTTTTTTTTTTTTTTTTTTTTTTTTTTTGTCATACACGGTAGAAAAAGTAATTAAATACAACAATTTCTCAAAGCATTGCTAATAAAATCTATACTATCTATTACATCATTAGAAATCAAGTTCGGAATATCTCCCATTCGCCTAGTATATTTTGCTGTTAAGTCGGCTATGCTAGTGCTTTCTTTAAGCCAATATAAAGGAAAAGAGAATACAAGTGCTTGGGTAACCTATAGTCTCTCAAACAATTAAGATGTATGGGAAAGGTCAAATGTGGTTGTTACATATTAAACCATTGCCATCTTTAGAGATACTCCCTTACTCAGAATCTTGATGTGCGCATTCCAAGGAAAAAAGATTGGGTTTTAGAAAGGGAATTCGAAAGCTTACCTAAACAGATATTAATAGTGTATAGTAATATTTATGGATTGAGTTGGTTGGTGGCCAAAAATGGGGTGGAAGGTAAGGAGGGAGGATGGGTCTCAACCTGGTTCACAAACCCCCTTCTCTCTTTATTAACCGTGCAAAAGTAAAACCAAAAACAAAACACCTATTAGGTATTCTTTTTCATTCAGTTCCTCTTCTCTGTTATCTCTCCAAGTTCTCCACTTCACAAAGAAGACAGATCTGTCTTCTCTCTCCCTACACCCACACCACAAAACAACGCAGCCCCACCACCAACAGCCTCACCAGCAAAGCTGCTCTCCTAAGCTTTCTCCTTTCTGCACATAAAACTCGCAGCCCCACCACCGTCGCCTTGCCGGAGCAGCATCACCACCAACCCCTTATCAGAGCACCACCACCACCGAGTAGCACCTCCACCAGCATCGGCTTCACGCGACCGTCCAGCATCTGTGCGAAGTAACTACCGCCGAGCCGCCGTCGCATGAGCACGAGAAAACTGTCAGATCCGCTGCATCTTCTTCACGCGAAGCCGCTCACCTACTTCGATCTGGTGGTCCTTCTCACTGTTCGAGGCCCATCATCGAACCCTGCTCACTGTTCGACAACCATTCTCTCCCAGCCCAGACGCCGCCGTTCTTTTGCTCAAGAAACCCAAACCCAGACACAAGCAGGGCCAAGATCCAGGCCTAGCCAATTCCACCGATGGTTTTTTTTACTTCCTGTTTAACTTAGTTTTTTCATTCCAAAAATTCTAATATGTATTGTAAAGAGATTCTTTTAGATTATCAATTCAATTTTTTTATATATTTCTGATTTATTGTTTTGAATTGTTTTGCAGTAATTATCCATTCAAATTCTAATACGACGTACTCAACTTGATTTAAGGTAAAGAATCAAATTTTACCATTGAAACTAATTTTTTTTTTATTTAAGTTTATGTTTGGAAATAATTGTAAAAATATTGTCCAATACATTATGGCGATCTTGAAAAGAATGAGAAATGAAGATAAGATTCAATATCCAGAATTTGATGTTTTTCATTGTTATTTTAATGCTAATTACGAAAACAAAAGATTTTAAAAATTTAAGTTTTGCTAAGCTATGTACTTTGTTTTGTAGGAGGGGCATTCTCAACCACCTTTAAGTGATTATGCTGGAGATGAAGCACAAAAGGAAATTTATTATGCACAAATAAAATTATTTCGGGAATGCGGGGGATCGGAAAAATAAGGTTAGACAAATTTTGTTGAATTTTTTTAAATTGTATAAATATTCAATCTCTTATGTATAATATACCTCCAACGCAGGCATAGTATTCGCCTACCTCTAAGCCAGAGCTTGAGTGGGCATGTTAAATTTGAGGACATTATGGTGTTCGTCAAAGAGTGGATTATTGTTAAATTGTTACATACCTGTTTCATATCCAAACACCATGCACGGCGGCTTTCAAGGAATCGACCTATATAGGTGGTTTCCGGGGAATTTCTTAGTTTTGTGTAGAGGAAAATGTGATATAGGATATGTACAAGAATTCCAATTGGAACAAAAATCGAATCCAAGTAAATATCCTTCCACGCTCTGATAACTGTGAGCAATCTTTCTTACTTATTTACTTGCATTATATAGGAGATTGGAGAAGATTTTTTGTACATAGGATGATAGGAAGTCATTTTCTTTTGGCTTAATATAAGATAGTAAGAAAAAAATTGTGATGGGCTTTATTGTGTAATAGATGCGTACATTATTGTATAAATTCATATATTCTGATTTGATGGTGATTAAGGGTAAAACTTAATCTGATGCTAAGCAAATCACTTTGAATATGTCAGAAATTTAATGATCAAGTAAAGATAGTAACATGTAAGACAATGTGTGCACAATAATAAATAGAATGGTAAGAGAGAATTGTTGTACCTTCTCAATGACTAATGTCCCTCATATGAGGCTTTCCAATGTGATCATTTTAATCCATAAATCTTCTGGTTTCTGCAAATCCTTTCATACCCTAAAGTCTAAAACCAACCAAATTAATTCTAACCATTATATTAACAGCATTGAATTTTCAATATACAAATATTTCACTATCATTTAACTAAATGCATACTTTGACAAAAAAAAACTAAATGCATACATTATTTCCAACAAGATGTGAAGTATGTACATTGAAATGCTTAATAAGGTCAATGATATCTCTTACAAGAAAAATTTAAATCTTAATTTTAGTTGTATCACATTTTTTAATGTTTAATTAGATACTTCTACTTCTTTGCCTTTATAGTAGTTTTTTCTGTCCATTCAAGGTTCTGTCTTCGTTCATTCAAAATGCAAAGAAATAAGTTAAACAATATTAATGGAATAACTTATTATTTCTGCAATGGCTTAAACTGGTTTAAATACATTTAACACTGTATCTTTTTTTTTTTGGACATAATTTAACACTGTATCTTTGTCCTAATCTTTTTTTTTTTTTTTTTTTTTTTGGACAGCAATCTTTTTTTTTTTTTTAATCCATAGTTTACTAATGGTGAATCAACAAATAAATTTTTGAATCATTCCTATTTTTCCTTTATCGTGCATAGCAAGGCCCATTACCTTCAGATGCTTGTACTAATTCAAGATGATTCAATAATAACACCTCTCCATATATGCAGATTGGATTAGGTTGCTCAACGTTTTGCATAACATAATCATCCCCTTCACTGAAATCAACGTTTTTATAATTTACTGAAACTTTTGCATTCGCATATGCAAAAAGAATAAGATAACATAGAGGGTTTGATAAGCAATTTAATCCCGAGCCAAGTGAAGTTTCAGAAAATTTGGGAGAATGTAGTAATACATTTATAAAGCAGTGGACGATTCCCATTTGATTTAATACCTCAAGATTTCAGTTTTTTCACTTGTTCCCTGCTGACTTAATTTAGCTGAGTCACAAAGTGCAAACCAGGTAATTTAACAAAATAATTCATATATCATAACAAATTAACACCATTATCATTCAAATTAATCGAACTAAGTGCAAAGCAAGCAACACTTAAGCAAACACAACACACAACAAACAAATTCACTGAAGAAGTCACTAATCAGAATCACCAACAAACCCAAACAACACCGTAAAAACCCATATTCGTTCATAAATTTTCTCGAAATAAAAAGCTTTAAAGACTCTACCTTTTCTAAAAATTGTTTGTCACCCATATTCTCATTACTCTTTTTTCACGATAAGTCACCAATAAGAAATGGAAACAACACAGCAAACAACTAAGATGTCATCTTTTAGGTGAATAATCATTTATGGAAATGGAAATCAGTGGATCAAAGGAGACTTTAAAAACAGATCGAGGCAACCACTAAAAACAGATGAGGGACGTCCTCTTCATCCTTTTGTTTCGCCTCTCTTCTTGTTGTGTGTTCATCGTGAATAGCCAAGCTCGGTTACTTTTGGTCGTCTCGAAAAAGTATCAATCTGGTAGCACATTAGAGATGAAAACTGCGCAATGATTTTCATAGCAATATCAAAGAAAGGAGATAGAGATACAAATAGCTATCAAAATTGTCTTCATCAGATCAATTTTAACTGATGGTTCGAGAGAGAGCCATTGAATAAATAGGAAATAGTTAAAATTAATCTAGTTTACTATTATTTGATAATTGTGTTTTTCTTTTAAATTGTATGAATATTTTAGTAACTAGTTTTATATACGTGTTAATGAAAATTAATTTTTTAACTTAGAACTAATTGGATATTAATTTTATTAAATAGAAAATTGTCCTATATTTTATCGTTATTTTTTTTTATAAGAAATCAAGATTATGTTACCTTGATAACTTTTATTATAAAAGGGGATTGGTAGGAAAAAATATAAATGTGAAATGTGAAATGTAAAATTGGAATATACTAAACTATTACATTTTAGGAGAATAACCAAGAGTTTTATTAGAATCAAGTTCACTTTTACCTTAAAAAAGAACGACGTGTTCTAGGAATTAAACGGAAAAAAATTTGTTCTTTAATAGTGACCATAATACCATAGTCTTTTTAAAAAATATAACTGAATTAGTGTAAAGAATGAAACGAACATTATAGTTTGGAAATCGTATAACCAAAGCTTTTTCAAGAAAAAGTTAATGAATGGAGAAGAAGACGTGTGATAGGGCCTAGTGGTGGAGAAGAAGACGTGCAATGGAAAAAGAGCGTGGGTAGGTGTGGGGATTTGAGTAGAGAAACATGAATTGATTCATGGTTTTTGTTGGAGAACGATTGGTGATTTTTGTTGGATTTTTTTTTTGAGAAAGATATTAGTGTAGTAGTGGCTATGGCGTGTTTGTGTGACAAAATAAAAAAAAATGAGAAATTGGATGGAAAAGAGTAAGAGTCTATTTTGTAAATGTAAAATACTTTTTTGTTGATGGATGTTTTGAGAGATTAGGGTAGATTTTGAGAGTTGTGAGGAGATTTTGAGAGTTTGAGAGAGATTTGAATTTTTTGGAAGAAAGTTTTGAGAATATTGAGCGGAGGTAGTTGTATTGCCATATGTATTATAGATATAGACTGAGAGGTTATTTTTGAATTTGAGTCATCACTAACTTAATATGTAAAGAAAGAAAATAGAATAAAATAACCTAACAAAAGATACCCATATTTTTCATCCTCTCCTTTTTAAACTATTATTTTCACATGCCCATATAATGTCTCTTCCTGACTTTTTCTGGCTCACAAATCCTAAAGCTTGGCAAGCCAAGTCACGAGAAGATCAATGTTTCTTTCTTCCCTTCCTTCCTTTCGAGCTATATTTTTTCAAAAATACCCTAGCTCATCTCATGGTCATCACTTTATGGTATACTATTAACATGGTTTTCCTTGTCTTACCTCTTCTCATTATTTCCCTTATATTACTACTCATGTTTTATATGAACCCTAATTTACTAGATAACTAATTGGCTACTATGATATACAAAAGTATTAATTGCATATAAGTTTTAATTCCAATTATCAAGACATGGTCATTATCTTTCACCCTGTAAATTATACTATTTTGTTGCAGTATAATATTATGTTTCTTGTTTGATTTTTCTTGAATTGTTATTTTGGTCCTTGAGTGTTTAAGTTGTTTTAAGTTCAATTATCCAAAACTAGACAAGAAATGAGAACTATCTCAATGTAGGGAATAATCCCTCAAGTAAACCCAATATAACTTTAAAAAGATAACTCATGACTAGTTTAATCTATCACATAAAAGGAGACATCAAAACCCCCAACTCAAATTTTGTCGTCCCAACAAAATAAGAAAAAAACTAAGAAAATCTCAGTCAACTAAGTATTGGAGAGAAGAATGCAAAGAATGATCCCAAATAAACTAGTTAACAAATTTCATGTAATAATACTAGGTGTGACCCGTGCCTGAATGCACTACGAAAATTAAATAGGAATTAGATCCTTGAAAAATTGTACAACGTCCTTTATAACTAATACACCCTTCACTACTATATATTTTACTAGCATCTGAAGTGCCATTGCAATTGCAGAAGGGTCTGAAGGTAAGCATTTGAGGGTTAATGATGTATTGTCCCCTCAGATATGTCGGTTAATAAGCTCATGACGGATGGTGTCAAGTACTTACATGGTGGTTTTAGGGTTGATTCAAATAAAAGACACATACTCAAATCCAATAAGTCCTGCATACTTATTTTTCAAGAAAATTCATTGTGTATGAGGAATCACATTGTGTATCCAATATGAAAACGTTCAATGGAAGCGGTAAATCTCCTCCTTATCCTTGTTGAAGTGAGTAATATTTCATTTTCTATTCTTCTTTTTTGGTTGATAATTAGTGCATTTTGTAAGTTTTTGAAGATCCATACATTCTAGTACTAAATTTATTTTATTTTAATTCGATGAAGTGAAGACACTTATCGAGCCTTTATTTATTGAGTGGTAATGACTCCATACCGTACGAATTACATGGCCATCACAATTATGAATTAGTGCATTAGACTACTCACAATATTATCTAAAACCTAACAAAAAAAATCAACGAACTATTATTGCTATATAATCCTGTTATCTTTCATTGATAAAAAGGTTATCTTCAACATGACCATCAAATGATCTTTTACTATTTTTAGAAAACGTTTATTTTTCTAATTATATATTCAGTGTAATTTTGTTATACAGACACAAATGTCACAGATTTATCATATGTTTTAACAGTCCTCTCTAGATGAGAACTTATAAATATTTTGTCATAATTCACAATTGCATATATGACATATTATCAGACGCTTTTGGTAAAATAGCTTACCCAGACTATGTGCCGCATTTTGCAAAATAGGGATAAGATATTACTTATCGGACGGCGACATGTACCTTTCTTACAAAAAAAAGATACGACATATTATATATAACGCTTTTAATAAGTCAACTACGGTAATTAGACCCTGCAAAAAAGCAGGTGCAAAGAACTTGAACGGTAAAACCAGGAATTTAGGTCTAATAAAATCTCTCCAATATTTACAAATTTATTTACCTAATCTATATATGGTGAAACAATAAGTATAAAAATGCTCAAAAAATTTTAGTTTGCCAATTTCTCTTTTCTACATGAACCCTAATTTTGTTCAATCTTAATTCGATTAAACAACCTAAATAGTCTATAACCCCTTCTCTACTTCTATATGGTGTAATAATTTTGTATTCTTTTCAGTTTCTTTTTCCAATTAACACACAATGCTAACTTATGTTTTTTTCAAGCATGGATTTGATCTCAGACCATCCCTTAATACTGATTAAGATTCGCTTAATGCCAAGGGGGAAGTCTTATGTTTTTTCTTCACCAATTATCACATGCTATAGATTATCAACGATCTTGTTTTAAGGTTTAAAGGACCCTCTAATGCCTTCTACCTTGTTTACGCAGGATTTAATTTACACATACAAAGATTTCTAGCTCTAGTTCTCTCCTAGGGGTTGTTTCGGTATCACTTGGCTACATATCTTGCACTCGTGCTGCTATTACTATATGCATGTTCTCTTTTGGAGCATAATACTCCTTGTTGTCTCGAATACATCAAAGGAAGACAGATTCTTCAGCTTTAGTTTTACAAAAATATTTTTCTCCAGATATTCTTTATCCTATCTTACAACATGTTGGCTTTGTGAAGGTAGGGTAGCTTCTAATATGATATTTTCTCTTGGCTCGTTGATGCTTGTCGCTTCTTTAATTTATCTTACTTATAGGACGAGTAATATATATTTCATATCTGTTAGCCTCTTATTTAATTTCATAGGAAGCTATTATATAATAATTTATGCTCATCTGTGGAATAGTACAACTTTAAGATATATTTATAACAGCAACATTGGGAACTTTTATGAATATAATTATTCTAATCAGTATTCTTCTAGTTTTCGGCATATAAAAGCGGTATTGATGTCTCTCTATTTGTGATAAAGTAATATATACTTGAGACATCATTTTAGGGTTATTTAGTTACTAATTTTTGGATTTTTTCGCATTTATTTATACTTTACACTTTCGTGTCTAGTTTTAGGTGTTTTACTATTTTATGAACTTTTGCGCATAATCTGTGTGTTATTTGTGTAGAACTTAGATATATCGAAGCTATTACACCTATGGAAACTGATTTGAAAAGGAAAAGTAAGGGAAAACCCCTATTAAAAGTAAAAAATGAAGAGTTTGGATATATTTGGACTCTAACGCATCTGCAAAAACTGCACATACATCCACTAATTAATTTACTGCAGAAAAACACTTTGGAATTATAGAGATATTTTTATATGAGAAGCTAAATATTTTCAACGCATTCGTTTTCATGTAAAGAACGCCAAAATTCGATAAAGTAACGAAGGAGATATGACCAAAACAAAATCTGTTAAGGTTGATCCCTTCCTACAAGTTATGAATACGAATTTTGGTAAGATCTAGACTCTTTAACTTGGGGATTACTCCTAATTTCGACCAAGAGCCTATATATACTCATTGCTACCCTATAGAACTCATACTTATTCAACCTTTAAACCAAGAGGAAGCTTACATCAAGATAAGAGAAAATCTGAAGTTGTTGGACAACAAATCATGCCTTCCCAATCCTTCAAATTTATAATTGTTTTTCTTTATTCCTCTAGTATGAAATAATTCTATTTTAGCTTGAGATTAGCATATGGGTATGAACCCTAGACTTGTTTTATATCTATTTTAATTTGGGATGTTCACATTCAATTGAAATTAGTGTTTTATTCTCTATTTTTATGTGTTTTGATTTATTGTCTGTAGTTCTTGCGGTTCACAACATATAGTATTACCTTAATAGTAGTTAGATGGTCACCCAGAAGGGTTGTCTAATTATTGAAACACCGCATAAATGTCTAGTGTGCGGTAGTGATCCGGAAGGGCTTGCCTAACTAGATAGTCATTAGGGGTTGAGATTGACTACCAATCATTGCGCAGGGTCCCCTTACCCAAGTCCCTTGGTAATTGTTAGGTCGCCACCTAAGTCCATTCGGAAAGAGGTTAGTAGGAATATAGAATCATGGCTATTGCATATCACACAATTCTCCCTTGCATAAATAAGTTATAACAAGGCTAGTGAGGATTACTTGCTAGATCTCGAGCTAAACTCTCATACTATTTTCTTCTCTTTATTTATTTTTATGTCTTTAATTTATTTAGTTAATTGTTTAGAGTCTTAAATCCAAACAAATATTTCCAAGTCTTTTATTTTCAGCGTATTATTCTACTAGCTTTTTAATCGCACTTTATATTGCATAAGTTCTTCTCAACTCTCGCAGTCTCTAAGGAACGAACTTTATTTATCATTAAAACTTGTATACGATCTGTGATACTTGCAGTGAGTAACGTGCTAGCCAAGGGTGTTCATTTGCATCTATTTTATCTATTATTTTATCACACCTTAGGCGACACCAAGTTTTTGGCATCGCTGCCGGGGACTTCATCGTTAGTCATTGTGCATTTATTTAGTGCTTTTATTTCAGTTAGTTCTGTTTTACGCTTTTGTTTTTAGTTTTGTCTATTTCAGGTTAATCAAATGGAACGTCTGAGGGAACTCGACTTTCCGTCTCATTCAGAGTGAAACCTAGAGGAATTCGCACTCCAGAAATCTAAGCTGCTAAATTCAGGCCTGATCCAGGCATGATTGAATAATTTTTGAGTTATGGACGATTTAGTGGTGCTACACAACATGATCCAGTTTGTTATATTCAGAAATTTATGCAGATATGTGATGCCTATATCATCAAAGGTGTTACACATGAACATATATACTACGTTATGTTTGAATTCTTTTTAACCAAAAATGAAAGCGATTGGTATGACTACCAACACCCTGATTCAATTCCAAATCTGGATAAACTCCAAGCAAAAATCTAGATCGATTATATCCTATTAGTAGACACTTAAAAAATATGGTGGAGTTAGAACAATTTATGCCAGGAAGAACTGAAAAGTGTTGGTGAAGCATGGTTACGTTTTAATGAAAAGAAAGAGAGGTGTCCATTCCACGTTTCCTCGCCCGAATATAAGTTGACCATGTTCTACGGAGGACTCAACAGCGAGTCCAAGGCAAAGGCAGATATATTGGGAGATGGAAGTTTTGTGTTATTAGATCTTGCAGACGCTCATACTATCATGGAAAGAGTGCTTGATACCGAAAGAAGTTTGCCGTTAGAATCAGAAAAATAAGAATATACCTTATAAGCTCTAAGGATAGAAGAATTAAACCATCAACTTAAGGAATTTCAAGAACAATCACGTTTAGAGAGAAGTTCTATAGCTCAGGTTAGTCTAGTACACACATTACCTTCATGTCCTAGTTGTGGAGAAAGAACTCATTCATGGGAGAGTTGTATAAATAATCAAGATTTAATTTGCTTTGTATCTCAATAAAGAAACCATTACTCGAATGGATATTATCACCCTCAAGGAAGTCACGCTAATCATTATTCCCCACAGAATCAGATTTGGGTCAAAAACCAAGGTAACTATTATCGAACTCGTCCTCAAAATTATTATCAACCACAACCAATCTATCAATAAGTGCTGAAAGAGTATTATCATTGAACCAGAGTCCTATTCAATGCAACAAGCTAATTATGAACAACCTTTAGCGCAACCTTCAAGTATGGATCAAAATCTAAATAAATTTATGAATGTTCTTGAGGAAAGCATGAAGGTGAATCAACAAATATTCCAACAACAAGCGAGGGTTATTGAAGATCTCGGGAATACTATATCACGGATGGCGAGTGCAATACAAAGTAGGCCAAAAGGGAAACTTCCGAGTGATACTATAACTCCTCAAGAGGATGCTTGTCATGCGGTTGAATTAAGAAGTGGAAACAATTACCTCCACCTGGAGTGGAGGAAACAGAACAACCAAAGGAACCAACCTCTACTCCCGAAGAGGTGGTTGAAAAAACAATTGAAGATAAAACCGAAGAGGTAATTGAACCAAAGAGTGTCCCAGAGAAGAAACCAGACAAGAAGGAGCTCAATGGTGAAAAATACACGTCCTCCTCCATGATTCCCATCACGTGTCAAAAACAAGAACAATGAAAAAGAATTCAACAATTTCCTTGACATGGTGAGCAAGTTAGATATCAACATACCGTTTGTAGAAGCTCTCAAGAGAATGCCAAAATATCAGAAATTCATGAAGGACATTCTTTCTAACAAATGAAGCTTAGAAACTGGGGAATTGATTGGATTACCTGAGGAGTACAGTATGTAAAAGAAAGTTGCCACCGAAACTACAAGATCTCAGAAGTTTTACAATTCCCATTGCTATTGGCAAAGGATGGACCGGGAAAGCATTATGTGATTTAGGTGCAAGTATCAATCTCATGCCAAAGTCCCTGTTCGAGAAGCTCAACATAGGAAAGGTAGTACCTACTTTAGTAGTCTACAAATGGCGGATCGTTCCCTCTCCTAACCAGTAGGTAAAATTGAAGATGTTTTAGTTAAAACTGGTGGTTTTATATTTCCTTGTGATTTTAGTATTCTTGACTACGACACGGATGAGAATGTCCCCATCATCTTGGGTAGACCATTCATAGCCACGAGGAATACACTAATAGATGTTGAGAATGGTGAATTGATCATGAGGGTCCAAGACGAACAGGTTAGGTTTAAGGTTTTCAAAGAAATGAAGTTCCTTGGTTCTCCTAGAGATTATTTGTTCCAAGATGCTATTGAAAATGTTGTGAAGAAGAGAACCAGAAAACGTGCCACAAAGGTTCCAAAAGAACCAAAGAAATAAAGAGAGAAGGAGGATTTCAGAATAGGCAAAGAAGGTGCATCGAAAAAGCCTGATCCTCCACAAGCTGCACGTACACCCAAGAATTCTGGGATGGAACCATTCATGGCTACGAAGAATATATCTGAGAAGTTCATGGGACTGAAAGGAAAGGATTCAAATTTTGCGGGGTGAATATTGATAAACTCATTCATTACTAGGGAGGTGATGTTGAGAAATAATCACCGAGGTAACACATTGAACTGAAGGACATTAAACAAAAGTGCCCTTAGGAGACATCCTTTGTTTTAATTGATTTTTAGTTAGTTTTATGTTTTGTGGAGTATAATATTAAGTTAGTGTATGATTTTAATGTGTTTAAAAGCGAGAAGGAGAGAAAGGTAGTGTGTTAAATGTGCAAGAAACGAGTTTGGGGTCAAAAGGAATAAAACGAAAAATCTGGCAATTTTGACCGGTATACCGAGAGGAGAAAACTGTTGTAACAGTGAGAAAATTAGGTGAGATGCCAAATGGGACTTAAATAACCGTATCGCAATACCGTGACACAATCTGGACAAAAAATTCGACCGGTATACCACTCGGTATGGCCGGTATACCACTCCATCCAAAAACCGTGACACCGGTCACAAAATCAGGGTCAAAGCCAAGGTAATACTAGAAAAACCTTGGTCGCAATTGACGACACGGTATGGGATGACGTCACGATCGGTATACCGCTCGATATGGCCTGTATACCCTTGCGAGGCTGTTTGTGAATGATTTTGTTTTCAAATCAACTTCTTACCTTATAAAACCTAAAACTAGCCTCTTCCAATCTTCCCAACACGAAATTTTCAGACCCAAACCCTATAAATACACCTTGAAGCTTAATTAAACCTTCAAACAAACAAAAAATCATCATCAAATCTTTCCTCCATCTTCCATAAACACATATTCTTCATGAAATCCATTACACAATACCACAAAACACCAAAGATCATCAAGCTTTTGAGATTTCTTCCAAGAACATTCAAGTATTGCTTCTTTTACCATTGATAATCCTTCATCCAAGAAACAACCTCAAGCCACACCAATCTTTCATAACTTTATTCTATACTTGGTGTAACTTGAGTTGTGGGTTAATCAAAGACGACAAACATAACAGATGATATGGATTACAAGAGGAAGTGTTCAATATTATGGAAGAACGTGACTTTGCCCGGAGCTACAAAAGAAAAAACCATTGATCTTTATAAGCCTATTGAAAAGAACCCAAAGATCGAGGGAATATCACAACCACTACAAAGAAAACTCACAGCAAGAATGAGTGTAACACCAAGGCCTAGAGCAAAGACACCAGTCCAAGATAAAGGTTCATCTTCAAATCTAAATGAAAATTCAGAAAGTGTATCCACACCACCAACATGGGCAGTTAAATTGATGGAAGAGATCAGAAGTTTAAAAAGAGATTTCAACATCTGCTGGATGGAGATTCTAAGGGTGGATTGTGTGATGAACAAAATTACAGAAGACTTGGATATAGATAATGACCATCCTTTAGAAAAAGAATGCAAGAAATACTTTATGTCAAGGTACCACGTTCTAATCCTTCTCGTTAATTGCTTGTATGCATTAGTTTAGTTTAAATCTTATTGCTTTATTGAGTCTTTTTCGAGTCGTGGGGACACGACTCACTTTTGAGTTGGGGGTGGGGATTCGTTGTCCTCATCTTCCTTTTTGTTTTTGCATAAAATTTAAAAAATTTAGGGTTAGAATTGGCATAGAATATGATGAATGTACCTATTGAGCATGTTTTAATTAAGTCAATGATGTTAGGTAGTATGTTTTTAGACGGTGTCACAAATATGTTTAGTATGCATGAATGAAAACAGGAAGTAAAAGATAGGGAATATTAATGAGCAATGCGTAAAAAGTGTCAAGTTGGAACTTAGGGAGAATTAATTAATGTGTAGAACGTGAGATTTGAAATTAGTTGAAAACCCGCTTGTATATGACCGAATAGTGAAAAAGTAACAAAATCGGGTAGTTAGAAAAGTAAATTAGGAAGTTCTTTCATATTGAAGCCACTTGAAGCCTTTTTGCTTTCTCACCCTTTTATTTGACTATTATTATTATTATTATCCGTCATAGCCCCTCCGAGTCTTTCTAAATCCTTTTATTAGCCACATTACAAGCCATACCCCTTGATTTATAGGAATTATATGTATGACCCGCACTCGAATCGTAAAACCTGAGACAAGTTGTTTTAGAGCTTGAGTTTGGGGTGGTGGATTTAATCATTGGGAAACATTGGGGTTGGGATTTTGTAATTGTGATATTATTGATGATGACGAGTTGATTATTATAACCCTTTGATGGGGTAAAAGTGAATGGAAAAAAGTTACGGAAAGAAAAAAAAAGAAAAAGTAGCATGATATCTCACATTAAAAAGAGAGTCATAGCTATCAATCAAAATAAAAGAGATATATGAAAAAGATTGAAAAGATTTGGACTGGCAAAGTTGAATTTGTTACGTAATCATCATAAAAGGTTTTACTTGGGTTATTTGGGGATGCAAATCAAGGCATCAAAATTGGTTTCAGTGAGAACATCTTTGAGTGAAACTCAAGCTGTAGGGTGATTCATTGATAAAACGTGAGGAGAGAGCCAAAAGCTCACTTTTCATTATCCAAATATATCATACCGTCCCTAAGCCACGTTATAACCATAAAGACCTTAGGATTTCTAGCTACTTGGTGGAGGAACAATGGAACAATTAGGGCATACATAGGTGGACTATTGGATACTATATTAGGACCTATGATCACCATATAGCCGTTTACACGAACTGAGTTGAAGACCTCTTCTAGCATTGCAAATTTAATCTGGACTTGAAATTATGGATTGTTGATTATGTGTATATAAAGCATATGTGTGCATTATTTCTTTAGCATTACTACATGAAACTTTTTAGATATTTTGCTCTAGGATCATTTATTGTTTACTATTCTTCTTCTGCTTCTATATTTATTGTTGACTACCCTACTGTTTTTATCTTTATTGTATCGGGATGATACAACTTTGAGTTGGGGGTCTTGATGTCTCTATATTTTTGATAAATTAATCTACACTTGAGACCTTATTTTAGGGTTTAGTTATTAATTTTGGGATTTTTTCTTATTTATTTGTACTTTAAACTTTCGTGTCTAGTTTTAGGTGTTAGATTATTTTACGAACTTTTACGCGTAATTTGTGTGTTATTTGTGTAGAAATTAGATATATGGAAGCTATTACACCTATGGAAACTGATTTGAAAAGGAAAAATAAAGGAAAACCCCTAGTCAAAGTAAAAAATGAAGAGTTTGGATATATATTTAGACTCTAAAGAAGTTGCCAAAACTGCATGTACATCCACTAATTAATTTACTGCAAAAAAACGGTTTGTAATTATGGAGATATATTTACATGAGCAGCTATATATTTTCAACGCGGTCGTTTTCATATAAAGAACGTCAAAATCCGATAAGTAACGAAGGAGATATTACCAAAACAAAATATGTTAAGGTTTATCCCTTCCTACAAGTTAGGAATACAAAGTTTGGTAAGATCTGGACTGTTTAACTTGGGGATTTCTCCTAATTTAGACCAAGTTCCTATATATACTCATTCCTACCCTATATAACTCATCCTTGGTCAGCCTTTAAACCAAGAGGAAGCTTACATTACGAGAAGAGAAGATCCGAAGGACTGGACAACAAATCATGCTTTCCCAATCCTTCAAATTATTAATTGTTTTTCTTTCTTCCTCTAGTATGGACTAATTCTATTTTAGATTGATATTAGCATATGTGTATGAAACCTAGACTTGTTTTATATCTATTTTAATTTGGGATGTTCAAATTTAATTGAAATTAGTGTTTTATTCTCTGCTTTTATGTGTTTTGATTTATTGTGTGTAGTTCTTGCGGTGCGCAACATATAGGATTACCTTAATAGTAGTTATATCTTCACCCAGAAGGGGTGTATAATTATTGAAACACCACATAAACGTCTAGTGTGCGGTAGTGATCCGGAAGGGCTTGCCTAACTAGCAAAAGTCTAATTATAATTAACACTTGATTTAAATTTATTTATGATTCGGGATTCAGGATTGATTTTTGATTCGGAAAAAATCTAGTAGGGGGTATACTGTCAAAACATGAAAAGTTTAGGGGAGTATTGGATGTATTTACTCAACTTTATATATTTATTAATATATTGTCTAAAAGTGTTCCCGAATTTTCAGTTACACACGACTAGAGCAATTAATTTAAATAAAGTGTAGGGTGAATGCCTAATAAACACCTGTCACCTTAGCTACTTGCCCATAAAAGGCACTTAAGGTAAATATACCTTAATGCCCTTACTGCTGTCTACTGCTGTCTACTGCTGTCTGCTGCTGCTGCTGCTGCTGCCAAGGACGAGTAATGGGAATGTTTCCCAACACTCGTGCAAGTACACTTTTGTATTTGTGGGCTAATGTTGAGTAATGGGAATGTTTCCCAGCACTCGTGCAAGTACACTTTTGTACTTGTAGGCTAATGTTGAGTAATGAGAATGTTTCCCAGCACTCGTGCAAGTACACTTTTGTACTTGTGGGCTAATGTTGAGTAATGGGAATGTTTCCCAACACTCGTACAAGTACACTTTTGTACTTGTGGGCTAATGTTGAGTAATGGGAATGTTTTCCAGCACTCGTGCAAGTACACTTTTGTACTTTTAAAAACCGGCGAGGAATGTCGTTAAATCAAACAGCTTTTGGTGGTACAATAAATATGACAGATGTTGATAATGCGATCGAAGTAGAAACTGTTAATGAAAATAGTAACGAAGATGGAAATGAATGTGAATCCAAAATTAATGATCCTATACATTGTAGAGATCCCGAAGTTTTTCATATGATTATGAAAGTTGCTATTGAGAAATTTCAAGATATACATCTTTATAGATTTGGTAAACCTGCTAAAAGTAACGATGATAGTTCTTGCCACATGGCATGGAGATTCAGACCAAAAGACTATAAAACTGCAGCTTTGTATAAAGATTATCGTAACTTTGTGGTGTCTAAATCAAAGAATTGTACGATTAGTGTGTTGAAAATTGGTGAATATCATTCAGGTGCAAATAAAAGAAATGAAAAGGATTTAACTAAAGAAGGTAAAGAGATTGGTAATGATGTTAATATTGTTGGTGAGATTGTGAATGATTCTTTACCTGTAGTGGAATTTGAGTCATCGTTTATAAAAGGAAAGTATTTGTATTATACAAATAGTGTAGATAGATGTAAAAGTATGAGTCATTATTTATGGAGTTTCATGTGTGCTTTATGTGAAGATCGGTATTTAAATCGTACATTAGTTATGGATATGAGTATATGTTTATCTTTAATTTACACTTTATCTGGTCAAAATAAAGCAACTAGTCAACTACTTTCTCTTCATCCATCATATATATAAAGTGAAAGGGTAAGGAGAAAGAAACGTTACAGCGAAAGGATTAACTTCATTTTGTTCTTCATCAAAAGGGTTGCAATCATAACGGCCTTCCATTTCTTACTTCCAGCTTTTCCTTCTCGGCTAATTCTTCAAATTTTATTCTCTTATCGAATTCTTTAGCGATTAATTAGTTAGACGGAGAGAGAAGTTGAGATCTAAATAGTGCAAAATGAAGAAAGTGATTTTAGATTCAAGAAAGATGAATGAGATAGAGATGAAAGAGAAAGAGAGAGACAGAGGATAGAAACGGATGACGGCAGGGGTGAGGGGGTAAAATAGGGAGAGAAAAAAAAAGTGCCTTTTATGGCAAAAAGAAAGCGGCGGGGGTGAGAGGGCATTAATTCTAATTTGAGGTGTTTCTTGGGCAAATTAGAATTAATGCCCTCTTAAACGCACTTCTCTTTTGCCTCTTAAATTACGATTTGTTTCCATCGACACTCCTCGCTGGAAAATTCTTTTACTCGCCTCCAATAATTAAGTATCACCACTTCAAAAACCTTAGAGAGATTAGTTATTTTTAAAGAAATGTAATTTTAATTAGGATTATTGCCC
Organism: Nemophila menziesii; assembly: GCA_029959085.1. Lineage (NCBI taxonomy): Eukaryota > Viridiplantae > Streptophyta > Magnoliopsida > Boraginales > Hydrophyllaceae > Nemophila > Nemophila menziesii. Next base: position 8,491,597 of record JARWIR010000022.1, on the reverse strand, counting down.
AAGAAACACCTCAAATTAGAATTAATGCCCTCTCACCCCCGCCGCTTTCTTTTTGCCATAAAAGGCACTTTTTTTTTCTCTCCCTATTTTACCCCCTCACCCCTGCCGTCATCCGTTTCTATCCTCTGTCTCTCTCTTTCTCTTTCATCTCTATCTCATTCATCTTTCTTGAATCTAAAATCACTTTCTTCATTTTGCACTATTTAGATCTCAACTTCTCTCTCCGTCTAACTAATTAATCGCTAAAGAATTCGATAAGAGAATAAAATTTGAAGAATTAGCCGAGAAGGAAAAGCTGGAAGTAAGAAATGGCAGGCCGTTATGATTGCAACCCTTTTGATGAAGAACAAAATGAAGTTAATCCTTTCGCTGTAACGTTTCTTTCTCCTTACCCTTTCACTTTATATATATGATGGATGAAGAGAAAGTAGTTGACTAGTTGCTTTATTTTGACCAGATAAAGTGTAAATTAAAGATAAACATATACTCATATCCATAACTAATGTACGATTTAAATACCGATCTTCACATAAAGCACACATGAAACTCCATAAATAATGACTCATACTTTTACGGATTATTTCCCAAGAAACACCTCAAATTAGAATTAATGCCCTCTCACCCCCGCCGCTTTCTTTTTGCCCATAAAAGGCACTTCTTTTTTTTCTCTCCCTATTTTACCCCCTCACCCCTGCCGTCATCCGTTTCTATCCTCTGTCTCTCTCTTTCTCTTTCATCTCTATCTCATTCATCTTTCTTGAATCTAAAATCACTTTCTTCATTTTGCACTATTTATATCTCAACTTCTCTCTCCGTCTAACTAATTAATCGCTAAAGAATTCGATAAGAGAATAAAATTTGAAGAATTAGCCGAGAAGGAAAAGCTGGAAGTAAGAAATGGCAGGCCGTTATGATTGCAACCCTTTTGATGAAGAACAAAATGAAGTTAATCCTTTCGCTGTAACGTTTCTTTCTCCTTACCTTTTCACTTTATATATATGATGGATGAAGAGAAAGTAGTTGACTAGTTGCTTTATTTTGACCAGATAAAGTGTAAATTAAAGATAAACATATACTCATATCCATAACTAATGTACGATTTAAATACCGATCTTCACATAAAGCACACATGAAACTCCATAAATAATGACTCATACTTTTACATCTATCTCCACTATTTGTATAATACAAATACTTTCCTTTTATAAACGATGACTCAAATTCCACTACAGGTAAAGAATCATTCACAATCTCACCAACAATATTAACATCATTACCAATCTCTTTACCTTCTTTAGTTAAATCCTTTTCATTTCTTTTATTTGCACCTGAATGATATTCACCAATTTTCAACACACTAATCGTACAATTCTTTGATTTAGACACCACAAAGTTACGATAATCTTTATACAAAGCTGCAGTTTTATAGTCTTTTGGTCTGAATCTCCATGCCATGTGGCAAGAACTATCATCGTTACTTTTAGCAGGTTTACCAAATCTATAAAGATGTATATCTTGAAATTTCTCAATAGCAACTTTCATAATCATATGAAAAACTTCGGGATCTCTACAATGTATAGGATCATTAATTTTGGATTCACATTCATTTCCATCTTCGTTACTATTTTCATTAACAGTTTCTACTTCGATCGCATTATCAACATCTGTCATATTTATTGTACCACCAAAAGCTGTTTGATTTAACGACATTCCTCGCCGGTTTTTAAAAGTACAAAAGTGTACTTGCACGAGTGCTGGGAAACATTCCCATTACTCAACATTAGCCCACAAGTACAAAAGTGTACTTGTACGAGTGTTGGGAAACATTCCCATTACTCAACATTAGCCCACAAGTACAAAAGTGTACTTGCACGAGTGCTGGGAAACATTCTCATTACTCAACATTAGCCTACAAGTACAAAAGTGTACTTGCACGAGTGCTGGGAAACATTCCCATTACTCAACATTAGCCCACAAATACAAAAGTGTACTTGCACGAGTGTTGGGAAACATTCCCATTACTCGTCCTTGGCAGCAGCAACAGCAGTAGACAGCAGTAAGGGCATTAAGGTATATTTACCTTAAGTGCCTTTTATGGGCAAGTAGCTAAGGTGACAGGTGTTTATTAGGCATTCACCCTTTTAATTATGATAAAGACGATATATTCTTGTTCATATTTAAAGTTTTTGTTGTTGAATACTTTGAAGTCTTATTCATGGGCTACTAAAAAGGTACAACTAGACAATTGAGTATATATGTGTGTATAAGTCTCAATAAGAATAGAAAAATATATGGTATAAGTATCTGAATTTAAGGTACCCCACTAAATTTTTGTGTTGGAAATTGCGTCCCCTATTAAAAAAGAATCTTGGATATGCTTATCATGGAAATAATTTGTTTGAAGTATGATTAGGAAATAGTTAATTAATTTGCAGCATGAAATGCATTGAATACTTTTAAGATCAATTTAACTGATCCTAGTAATGGCATGTCAAGTTAAAATGCAGCACTAATTAACACATACCCTTACTTGGAATACGACACTCATTAAAATTCACAAAGATAAATTATTCATTTGATCACGCATCTAGTCGATAACAAGGAATATCTATTAGATATTCATCTCTTGGGACTAAACCAAAATGCTCTATCATGTCTAAATCTTTAGGCAACATATCATATGGAAGCTTTTATAATCTTTACAAACACTTTCACTACTCTCCTTAACCCATTGATGATTTAAACTCATAGATTGGGGGAACACCTCCTTAAAGTGTCCAGAGCGAACACAAGTATAGCATATTAGATAGTGGCTTTCTTACGTTATATCATCCATTATTGTTATTGAAATAATTCATCTTACCTATATGTTAGTGCTTACATGTGTTGTGCGAAACTAAGTATGATTTCCCGCTAACAACCTCACTATATGAAAGAATACCAACTTACTTAAAGGTGGTATCGCCTTTCTGCTGATCATTATTCTCAAAGACTGTAGTTTGAGTTACAAAAGATGGAACTTATGGTTTTTCACCATTAGAGATAGATTTATCAAGTAACTAGTTTTCATTTTCAACCTCAAAACAAGACATATCAACCATATTATATTTAAAACTGTGTATTCAAGTCTCCAATATTTTCCATGATCATGGTATCAACAATTAAGACTTAGTGATTTCTCATAATTATCTGATAGCAACACACAACAATCAGGCAACCATTATTTTTCCCCTTCTCCCACACCTCCTTTTTAGCATCTACTGGAAAAAGATGATCCCGATCAACGAAGGTAAGGATCTTTTCAGCGTAGCTAGAAACTCCAACATGATTTTAACAAAGTCCTCGGTTTGAACTGAGTTTCTCGGTGTCTCATGTTCATTGATGATATCCTCGAAGAATGCATCAAACACTTTACTATGAGCTATGAGACATTTTATTAGTCTTTGAATGTCAAGCTTACTAAGTTAATTAAAAAATTCACGAAGACTAAGAGCAGCCACTAATTCCATAAGCTCCTAGATTATAGCTTTAAACCCTCTTTAATTAAGGTCTTGATTTGTATACTTCTAACCAAACAACATCCTGCAACTCATGTCAGTACTCAAAGATGAAACTGGTGAGTCCTGGGGTGTTATAAAGTTAAGTACGAAAATAAAAGGAACCACAATACCGCAAGTGCACGGTTGTCCAAGTAATACTCCGATAAATCGGGTTTCGTTCTCAGGGACGGATTAGGTTCAACTCTAGTATTAATCAGATAGTAGAAATAATTGCTTGACAGAAAAGTAAATAATTTGATTTTTGTTTGGTATTTCTAATAACTAAGATGCAATAAAATAAAGACTAAAAGTAAATTAACAGAAAAGAAATAAGTAGTAAATTGACTAACTTTAGAGATGAGAGATACTTGAGTCTCGCAAGGAATCCAGCTAATTAACGTAACCTATGATTTGTTTAAGGGTATAATTGGTATTATAATATTAGTCGGGACTCTAATATCTCCTAGCCCCCATCACGGTGGACCTAGGAGCTATCCTAAAGTACTATAAACCCCTATATGGGCGAATATGCCTCTTCGTATGATAAGAATTTACCTCTTTGACTATGTAATTAGTTAAGCCTGTCGGTCAATAACGGACATTACATGGGTATTACCGAAGTCTGTATTCAAACCCCCTATCAGATGATATCTTTCGCCACTAAAGTGAATAGCCCAAATACAAAAAGCTAATTCTAGTTGCGTGGAAAAGAATTAGTAATGAAAACAAAGTAATAACCAATATATAAAACTCAATTCAATTTAAATCCTAAGAACCCCAAATTCAAAACATAGAATAAATTAATTAGGGTTCATCCCTTTATTGCGATTCTTAAGTATATGAAAATTTAGCTCATGATAAAATTAAATATTGAAAATAAATAAAAGGAATTCATATTAAATTACACAAAATAAATTGATAACCTAAAGGGTTGGATGACTGTTGATGGAAGAACAGAATTCTCCCAGCTCTAGTCTCTCCTTGCCCTTCTTGCTCTGACTTGAAAACCTTAAGCCTCTTGTGTAATCCTCTGAAGTGTATGAAAAGAGGAGGCTAAGGGGTGTATTTATAGAAGTTAGGAAGCTCTAATTCGTTTTTTACTTGGAGTGGAAGACAAGTTAGGAACTCTTTAATTCGCAGCCCTAAAATATAGGAAAGGTAGGTTCTGTTGTTGATTGGTTTTGGTCATATCTCCTTCAATACTTATCTGTTTGACGCGTTCTTTATATCGTAATCACTTGTCTCGGAAAGCTATATCCATTGATCCAGACCACTCTCCCAAATTCCTAGCCAATCCTGAGTTATGAGCTCGTCTTTGAACGTGGCTGGAATTTCAGATTTATTTGGCAACTTTATCTTTTCCTTCTTTGCATATTTCCTTCCTTAATCTTCCAAATTCTGTGTATATCTTCTTTCCTTTACTTCTTAGACTTGACTTGGTCTCTAATTAATTACCATATATATTTAAATCTTCATAATAAATAAATAATTAAATCGCATATGCTTTAACAATTAATAAATCATTAAATCAAGACTTGATATAAAAAAGTGCACTATAAAATTAGAAACTCACACTAAAAATGATCTAAGACTTTAATTTTCACCTCTCTTCCTTGTATTGGTTTTCTATGAGATTCAAGAACCTACTAACTTTGCACTAAAAATAACCAAATTAACGCACAAAAGCTCTAAAAATGCAATTAGTCTAATTCCAAGGGGAGAAAGTGTAATATGACGAAATAAGCATACAAGTCTATCAAATAAGTCAAATATTCACCTAAAAGGATGTCTCCTAAGTGCTAATATTTAGAACAAATAGAGAGACATCAGAAATCTCTAGACTAACATTAAAAACGTGATCCTTCGTTTCTGGTTTAAGTGTTTTGAATATAAAAAAAGCTCTTCCTTCCTTATAGTTTAGTAAAAATTGATTTTAAGGTTACTAAGCAACTATAGTATGCACAAATTATGTATGTGTCGCAAATAAGGGCTATAAAAAGCAAAGACCAAGTATCTATTCTCATATGAAATATATTTAGAAGCCTCAAAAGTTGGTTTACTAGCGAATATAAGATCATACTCCTAGAGAAATTGATTTGCTACTTGAGAGGATGAAACAATGATATCATGTATGAATCCTAATTTTATATAGATTATCGGGTCATGTTCTAGCTTATCGAAATCTTGATTAGGATTCTTTCCCAACAAATAGAGGTTTCCAAACATCCTCCTGGACCATGATCCATCTACAATCTCTTTCTCACATCCTGATAATCTAGGAGAGTGGTTTTCATTCTAATACTAAGATTGTTAGTGTTCAAACAATAACTAACTATTTTGATTTGCTTGTTTGATTTGTTACTAATGTCAATCGATTTATAAGAAGGTTTCAAAGAAAGAAAATTGAATACCATAATTAAACAACCAAATGCAATATGGACTAGATTAATTAGCTTGAAGCTGGAAAATAATATAGGAATAATTAATTTTTTCATGATTTTATTATCAATTGTATAACTTTTTTATTTTTTCGTCAAAAAATTAGATGAATAACTAAAGGTTGTTCCTGTCCAACCCTAGTTGTTTAGGTAAAATATGAACCCGAGAATCATATGTTTGGATAACAATTTTTTAAAAAGTTGAGTTTGTTTTGGGTAGTATTAAAATTTCAGGTTGGGCTCCGTCTTTCCGTTTCCCACAATATAAAATCCTTTTTTAAAGCTATAAAATTTTATTATATTTAATCATAAGTTTGAAAAACAAAACCATGACCTTTTCACATAAACCAAATTTTCCAAGACTTCTATTAGGATCTAAATTCATCATTTCGTTTTAAAAAAATCTGATTAGTTCTTCCAATCAATTGATATATGATTTTGAAAATTTTATTCTCTATTAAACGATTATATAGATTTTTGATACCACCATGTTAGGATTTTAGTTATACTTAATCTATTCATTATCAACCTCCATATCAACAAATAATGAATTGTACAGGACAAAAACTTCCTTGTCCTTAGAAAAGAAAAAGTTACCACTACATGTAATCATTTACATGGGTTAAGAGGCTCATATGAAAACCTCATTACACAGATAAGGGAAGCATGGTAGGTGAACTCATCAAAGCCAAGGCAACTCATTTCTATTTCAAGCAAATAAGTCAAGAAAGGGAGCATCGATTTTTGGGCTATCCCTCTGGTTGTGGCAGTAAATGAAATTATACCGTCATCTCCATGGCCAATAAACCCGATGGAACTCGATTTTCATTTATGGAGTTATGAATGTCGATGCCAGAACCGAAGATATCATACAACAAAAGTTATTTTCTTTCACTAAATTTTTTATGGATGAAGGTGATGTATCAAAGTGTGAAAGGGATCTTACTTATTTAAAGTGTATAGTTAAATATGTATCCATTCAACATAAAAAATTATACTACTAATAAGGTGTCCGCATTGATATTTAATTTAGCTTATTTAAACTTACCTATCGGTTCTCTAGTGCGCGTCGTTCTCAAAATCCTTTAAAAGCAAAGAAAGGAGCTTATACACCTCCTCTTTAATAATGGAGAGATCTAGACTCTACCATTACTTTCAAAGAATTCATTGTCATAGATGATGAAGAGGAAGGTGAAGATAGTGGAATTGACTTGACAATGAATCTTTAAGGCGGAGATAATAATTTCTCTTTTCTTTTTTCTTTTATCCAAATGATGAAATTTCTGAACTAATAATTCAATTTTTAATTCCATTCCCATTGTGTATTTACTTTTATCTTCTATCATTCTGTATTTGTTTAATTTTTTTTTTTGCGTTTAATACATTTCAAGACCTAACCATTCTAATATCTATTACCCGATTCCTAGTCGAGAAAATCGAGACGTTAATAACTCGAAATATTTGGCACCATCTTTACATTTTATATCCCAACATAACGGATTTTGCACAAGTCTTTGATTATTAACTAATGTGTCACACATGTTGAGCAACATTAAAGGGTAATTTAGTCATTGCAATATATATTAAAAAAGCATTTAAATTAAAGCAGTGTACTAGTTGTGGTATCACTAACTGATGTCTCCCTATTTGTGATATAATAATCTAAGTTGGAGACATCATTTTAGGTGTTTATGGTTAATTAATTATAGAAAATTATTCGTATTTTGATAAATTCTTATTTCTTGTCTTGATTTGATGAGTTTTTTTTTTTTTGTCAAGTTAAACACGAAACTTAGTTACAAATACTACTAAAAAAGTCAAAGGCACCCGTCACTGAGAAGTCCTTCCATGTTGAGAGGTCTCTGTTGGTTCTAATGCATTTCGCATATTGATCCGCAATGGTGTTATATTTTCTATTTATATACGAGATCTTTCATGTCGGAAACTGTTTAAGCCATCCATTGATTTCATGCATCATATAACTAAGCCTCCAATGAAGCTTCTTGTTGAAATTAATACCTTGAATTAATTCAAGGTTATCGGAATAGAATGAACTACTCCGCGCCTTGATGGCCCCTGCCGTTCTCAAGGCGATAAGGAGGGCCCAAGCCTCTCCTTCAATAACACTATTAACAAGACATATGCTGCCCTTTCTGTAATTGATCTTACCAGCTTTATCTATTCCAATTGCCACAACCCCTGCTGGTTCCCACTTATTAGTTACCGATGTGTCACTGAACCAAATCAGGTCGGCTGGGTCGTGAATTGTTGGGTTATCTGTTCCATTCGAGGCAATCTCCCCATCGTTCTTTCTATCATGATTGCTCTTATTGTTCTTGTTCTCAAACATCTTATCAATTAGCTTATCGGAGTTGAATTTAATATTCTCTGCAGCCCATTTTTTCTTCTCAAAATAGCCTTTCATTCTTTCTTTCCAGATGTTCCACGCCGTGACCATAATAGTTGCTACCACTCTCCTCTTTTCCCACCCATTTTTGAGTAATTGTCGATTGTATATATGAACCATGCGCCGAATTTATTTTCCTTCTCTTTTTCCACTTTAATTTGTAGATCTGAGTCCGCCAAGCCGCCATACTAAAAGGGAAATTCAAGAGTATATGATCATTATTTTCTTCGCCCATCTCACACCATTCACATGTGGTATCTTTTGCACATTTTCTCTTCATTAGGTTAACTTTAGATGGTAAAAGATCGTTTACTGCTTTCCAACAAAAACTTCTTATTCTAAGGGGAACGTTAGCCTTCCATATCAAATCCCATAATTTTGGATTATTACATTCAGCTACAGTTGATGATTGCGCTTCTTTTTCTGCCTCCTCATTGCATAACGTGTGATAGCCGGATTTAGTAGAATACTCTCCATCCTTAGTAAATGGCCAAATAAGCTTATCTTCTACGCTTAGGTGTGTTGCTGGTATTCTGATGATTTCACTAACTACATTCGACGGAAAGAGGCCCTTAATCCGATTAATGTCCCATCCAGACAAGTCGTTATTAAAAAGTCGCGCGACTAAGTTGATATCACAATTTTCTGGTTTGTCCACTTTCATGTTATTTCCGATCCAATTGCTTTCCCAGATGTTAGTTTTCAAACCATTACCAATAAGCCATCTAGCATGCTTTTTAATGAATTGAATTCCTTTGAACAGACTCGACCAACTCCACGATCTCGCATTCTTTAGTTTAGTGTCCATTAAATTCGGCGTCGATGAATAGATCCCTTTTAGGACTTTAGAAACCAAAGCGTCAGGGTTCGTAATGATTCTCCAAGCTTGTGCCGCTAACATGGCCAAATTCATTTTTTGAAAATCCCAAAACCGATCCCACCCGTCTTTTTTGATTTAGCAATTCTTTTCCATGCCATCCAGTGTATTTTCCTCTTGTTCCCGTTGTCCCACAAAAAATTAGCCACAAGGCTAGAAAGTTTTTTGCAAAGTGTTTTTGGAAATTCGAAAATTGACATGGCGTGGTTAGGGATAGCTTGGAGTAGCGCTTTAATAAGTATTTCTTTGCCTCATTCGGATAAAAGTGATGATTTCCATGACGTCGCTCTAGAAAGCATTCTGTCCTTAATGAAGTTCAGGTTTTCAGATCTAGCTTTTTTAATGGTGAAAGGTATACCTAGATATTTACCCATTGAATTAGTACACCCAATGTTTAATACTTGCATCACTTCTTGTCTTAGATCATTCGGTGTATTCTTACTAAACTTGATGGCTGATTTGTTTAGGTTAAATTTTTGACCCGAATCCAAGCAATAACCTTCGAGGACTTCTTTGAAAGAGTTAATTTCATTCTTATCAATCTTTACGAAGAAAAGCGCATCATCGGCAAAGAAAAGATGTGTGAGCTTGGGGCACTTTCTCGTTATCGAGATACCCTGAATAAGGCCCTCTCTACAATTCTGATTAATGATGCCAATCAAACTTTCAGTTAGGAAAGCGAAAAGAAGCGGTGATAATGGGTCACCTTGCCTAATTCCTTGTTTTGGCTTGAATTTTATAAGTCTTTGCCCATTAACTTTCACCTGCATACTAACCGATGAAATACATTTTTCAATCCATGTAACCCATTTTTTTATCAAAACCCAACCCTTCCAGACATTTTAAAAGGAACCCCCAATTGACTTTATCGTATGCTTTCTCCATGTCTATCTTAACCGCAGCATAACACACTTTCAAATTTCTCTTCTTATTCAAAAAATATGAAATTTCCTGAGCGATCAAGATATTATCTTGAATATTTCTCCCTTTAATAAATACCGATTGTGTCGGGGAAATGATAGAATCCATGAAAGGTTGGAGTCTTTTGGCGAGAATTTTTGCAATTATTTTGTAGCAGAAGTTAACACAAGAGATAGGTCTATAATCTTTGATAGACTTCTGTTTGTCTCCCTTTGGAATTAGAGTAATAACCGTATCATTTATTTGGTCGAGGGAGGTATTGAGCACGAAAAAATCAACAACAAGTTTGTTAATGTCTTTTTCCAGAATATTCCAGTATTCATGATAAAATTTTCCGGGTAATCCATCTGGGCCCGGAGCTTTAGTGCCATCCATCCTAAAAACCGCCTCTTTGATTTCGTCCTTATCCGATATTTTTGTTAAAGCTTCATTCATTTCCGACGTGACCTTATTCGGTATTTGACTTGTAATATTTCCCGCATCGCTAGTTGGTGTCTCATTGAAAAGATTGACATAATACTCTTGGATAATTTGATTAATACTATTTTGATCATAAATCCACTCCCCATCATTATTCTTAATTGCTTCAATTCTATTCACTTTCCTTCGATTCATAGTCTTAGCGGAAAAATATTTGGTATTTTTATCCCCAAGTTTTATTGAAAGATCTCTAGCCCTATCCGCCCAATACATTTCTTCTTCATCCCATCTTTTCTCAATTTCCTCCCTTATCTCCATCTCTCTGATTCTATTGTTCTCCGATGGTTCATCATCTTGGATTTTTTCAAGCTCTCTTTGAAGTGTGTTAATAGCTCTTTTGTTATTTGTGAAAGTAGCCTTACTCCATCTTTTGAGAGAGTTTGAAAGTAATTTCCTTTTGGCGCAAAAATCTTGAATATTCGTAATTCCCGCATTATTATTCCAACTTTTTTCAATTATTTCTTTACATTGTTCGTGTTCGATCCATCTTGATTGGAACATGAAGTATTCCTCAACTTTTTTAAGGGGACTATCTTTTTGAATAATAATCGGTGAGTGGTCCGAACCTATCGCTGGAGGTATGAACACATTCGCATTTGGGGATTTTTCGCACCACTCAACACTAGTAAGCTCCCTATCTAGTTTTTCTTTTACGTTGTCTTCCCCTTTTCTCTTATTCGACCATGTGTAAAAACATCCCTTGCTAGGATAATCAACAAGATGGTTTTTGTTTATAAATTCGTTGAACTTGATGATTCTTTCCAAATTTGGTTGATTTTTCCCTTTCTTTTCATTAAACTTTGTAATATCATTAAAGTCTCCAACACATACTATTGGTAGTTTAATTTTCTTAATCCATTTTGTAAGGTTATCAAACATATCCCATCTTTGTTTATCGTCATTTGGAGCATGAACACAACACAAAACCCACTTTAAACTATTCATTTCCGAAACTTCAACAAGTACAAAATGGTGACAAGCATACAACGTCCTGACATCAACATAATCCTTCCACAAAAGTAGTATACCCCCGGACATAAACGATCTTCCTCCGGGTTCTACTACAAAAGACTTATTAAAGTTCCTAAAATGCGAGCAAGATTTAAGATCTTTTCGCCTAATTTTAGATTCGAACAAACAAGCAAACGAAATATTAAACTTAAAAGTGAGGGACTTGAATGATTTCTTTGTCAGGGGTGCCCTAGCTCCCCGACAATTCCAGATGAGTAGATTATCCATCACCACCAGCCACTTTGCGAGGCTGGCTGTCGCCTCCTTCTTGTTTAGTGATTTTGTTTGCCATCATGGGACACACCCTGCAACAAACATCATCATCCGAATCTCCACTACTCTCTGAAACAGCTTCTAAATGACCGCCGCAGTTATCACCTTTGCAGAAGTATAGATTCTCACCATCACCTAAACCACCTGAATAAATATCCACGTCGTACCCAACCAGCTTAACTCTTCCTTCATTCGTCATTTGACCACGCACTTCATAGAAACTTTCACTTATTTCACTCACAAATCCCATCAGGTCATTAATTCTTCGTTCCATTTTTGTAAAGTCATCTTGTGTAAACTTTTGAAGTTTAAAGTTTCCTGGACAACCACTAGGTGCAATTTTCCTTTTGAGAGTTTTGGGCCACGTAAATTTGGTAATATGAGGGCCCACTCTCATCCTGGCAGTAGTTTTCCAGCCTCTAGTGTCGTCCTCCTCTCTTGGCATCTGAGATATGTGAATAGATTGTGAATTAGGAGAAACTAGATTTACTTCTCTCGAATATTCAGGTTCTTCTTCCTCCACAGTAGGTAAATTCTCTTTTCCTCCATCTGGTAGTAATATTCGTAACACCCAGCTCCAGACGAACCCCCCGTTTCAAACTGACCATTCCAAAACGTATCTCTAGAAATTGGACTCAATGTCCACCCAACATTCAGATTAATGTTCTCAACCGTTTTGTTATTCTTTTCACCACTCACGTTTCCCCCCATATAGTTTTAGAACACCATACTGATCAGAAGTGAATCTTCTGTATATTGCATCCACATCTACTTCTTGAGCGTTTAGAACATCCGTGATAGTCTCATTGTTCACAATGATGCTCATCCCGATGTCGCCTAATTCCTTCCCTGAACACCTTAAACAAACCCGGAAATTCTTTTTCTGATAATTCAATTGGTCCTCCCACATTTTGAAAAATTTTGAAAATGTCTTCCATCAGTTCAGAACTTTCCCTCTTTCTTTTATTGGATTCACATTCAGAATTTTTGCTGTCATCTTTTGAAGTTGCTTCTTTCGCTTTTCCTTTGTTTTTTGCAGCGCTTATAACTTCCATGTTATCTGTTACTTTAGCTGCCAAACCTCCATTGAATTGGTTACTGTCTTCATCCTCTCCATAACCAGCAAACCTTCTAAAGGGATAAAACCTGACTACCTCATCAAAGTGGCCCCACCTGTCTTTTCTTCTTATAACGTGAAAGACCTTATCATCTCCGCGTATATTGATGTCTTTGTTTCAGTTAGTGTATCTCGCAGTGTCATCATTCCATTGTGGTCGAACCATTGATGTACCACAGGTGTTTTTACTATGTCCAAGCACTCCGCAGTTAAAACTGAACATACCCATATTTTCGTAAATAAAACCAACCCACGCGAATCCATCCAATTGTTCCAAATATACTCTAGTTTTAAGTGGTTCATGGGCATTGAATTTTATCCTGAACCTAATAAAACTAAGATTATCAAGATTGATTAAGGGATGATCAACTTCAATCACTTCCCCTAAGAAATCACCAAAAACTTGTATAGCCTCTAACGTGTTTTGCACTCCCGCTAAACCATATATCCTGACCCAAACAGTGGAGAAATTCAAGTCAAGATCCTTGAACATCACTTTATCTTCCCATTTGTGATGCTGACGTGCATTCCTTGCACAGTTAAAGGCCTAACGAAAAAGAGTCTTTCCGCCTCCTCTTGATTGTCAAGTATGATCTTGAAAGTATTAGTTTCAAGTTCTTCAAACTGGATTCTACAGAGAATCCCCCAAGCATCAAAAACAATTTTACGGAAAGTGCCAAAGAGAATGGCCCTCTCAGAGATGACTTTAGCAATAAATCTGAATTCAGGTTCCTCCGGTTTTATTGAAGATACTTTGGTTGAAAGGGATAGGGTTTCGAGTTTTCTTATGGTTTCGTTTTTCTTACGTGCAATGGGGAGAAAATGGTTGTTTGGTGTAGCCATAACTTTTGTATGTTGGGTGATTTTCTGGGTGTTATTTTGTGAAAGTGATAGTATGAACCTTCTGGTTTTTATACCCGAGTTAACCCTCTTTGAATACCTCTTCATGAAGGCCAAGTGTTTCTCTCTTGGAATCAAAAATATTTTTGGCGTGAGAGAGCCGCAGAAGTATTTGTTAATTCCAATAAACCTCGTATCCTTAAAACTTTCTATAACACGCGACCTTTCCACGCCAACAATATACCTATCCATGTTTTCTAGAAGATGAAATTGCAGACTGTATCTATTTATCCAACCAAGAGTCAAAAAGGACCTTTTCCAATATACTCTGAGGCCTCTTAAATTAACTTTAGCGTAATAAAGTTTACAATCGTTTCCCATCGACATGGACACTATATTTAAGACCATATACTTCCATATTAAATCCGTTCTGACTATTTTAACGTCATAATAAATAACAACGTTCCAAGGGGACCAAGATTCGTTATCCAATTTTTCCGCCACTCCCCTTCTTAATTCAGTCATCCATCTATTAATTATAAATTTAAATGATAGCTCGACCTCTTTGACTCTGTATATTAACCCTCCTTCGGTCCCACTTAATATAATCCATGTATTTGAATAATCTTTATTAGGAATAATAAGAATTAAAGTATTTTTAGCCATATCAGGTCTATACTGAAGTCTAAATTCACTAGGTAAGCCACGCTTGCACGCTTTACTCATGGAAATCAAAAGACTAAAGATCTTAACATTAGCTAGAAGGGAAGATAAGATCATGCTCAATTTTGACCAATAGATGGACATGCATTGTCTTGGAAACACAAAGCAAATCTTATATCCAAAGATTTTAACTTGTTGAACATATATCAAAGCCATAATAGCTAAAAAGAGCAACGTTGAGTAGAACTTACCTTGACATCCAGTAAGGAGGGCATTAACTGGTCCCTTTTCCCTAGTACATGGGGTTAACATTGAGAAAATCATTTGCATGTAGTCATCCTTTTGCTCGATTGAACAATTAAGAACAATTAGAGCCCATAGGATTATGATCTTCGTATAATTTGGACCAAGATCAAAACCCCTCCTTATTAGCAAGTTTAGTTCCGTCATTTCCTTCAATTCGCACTAGATTCTTGTTTGGTAGCGTTTTAAGTTGATATGAGTGTAACCTTAATGAATTGAGAAATTTAATATTGAATTGATAAGAAATTGACCCCAATTTTTTAGGAATTTGGGGAAGAAAGTGAACAGTAGAAGTTAGAGAGAGAATTTTGTTGAAGAAACTTTTATTAAAAATATTTTCAAAAAAAGTTAAATTTTTCCGATTTGATGAGTTGTTATTTTAGATCATATTTGGTTTAATTTTTTTTGTTAATGTGAATCTTTAAAAATATATGGAAATTAATTTTTTTTGTACGCGGAGGAAACTTCAGAAAATTACATCGAGAATTAACCGATAACAAGTTTAAAGAATCGATCTAACATGGTTATTTCTAACTCGTGTTCCTTTGATGCCCTATGTCTAGATTCTTTTGCTAAAATGTCTGCTCACAAAATAAATTCTAAAGAGATAAGGAAATAATATATGGAATGAATTAAGAGTTAAAAGGATGTAGAGATAAAATAGGAAAGGAAAAGTTGACAAGTAAATCTTAAATTATGCAGCTACGTCTACTAAAATAAATATAACTTCGAATTAGATGAGAATTTGGATGATAAATCTAAAGGATAAGTGCAGATATTTTCGTTGTGGTCGTTTCAATATAAAGTAGGCAAAAATATGACCAATAACGAAGGAGATACGGCCAAAACAAGATACCAACAAAAAGAATTGAAGGCTATCGAAGGAGGTGATGACAATGTTGGGTTCGAAGCTTGTAAGGATATT
This sequence comes from Nemophila menziesii, assembly GCA_029959085.1. Taxonomy (NCBI): domain Eukaryota; kingdom Viridiplantae; phylum Streptophyta; class Magnoliopsida; order Boraginales; family Hydrophyllaceae; genus Nemophila; species Nemophila menziesii. The sequence goes on along the minus strand of JARWIR010000022.1, from coordinate 8,475,803 downwards.
TGCCGTGAAATTGAAGAAGAAAAGAAGGAAGTACCACATGCTGCCGTTAGTGCCGTGGAGGTTCCGAGTACCAAAGAAGAACCAACCAAGTCTATCCCCATGGAATCTGACTGTTCTGAGGTTGATGTGGAGGACGATTCAGAAAAAGCAGAATTTATACAGCTTCTGAAAGATATGCAAGAGGAGATTAGATCAGTTATGGATTATCAAGCTGAGCTGGCTAAAGAGAAAGAAGCCTCCAAGGAGGAAGTTGAAGTTGCACTTGCTGTGCAAGAAGAGAAAGAAGAAGAGAAGGTGGAACCGCCACCTATTGTTCCAACAGTGTCATCAACTATTCCTGATACAAATCCTAAGGATGACACTGAACTCAAGACATTTGTAGAGGCGTACACACCTGAAAATATCAACGCCCAAATGCTTGAGATTGCGAAGAAGGAACTTACACCGCAACAAGTTTTTACGCAAGTTATTCCTGAGAAAGAAGCGAGTGTAGAGATCCCAAGAGAGAACCTGAGAGTCTCAAGAAGAAGTGAACGAGAGTTACCAACAAAGCTCAAAGATCCGGGAAGTTCTAACCTGCCTATTCAAATTATCGGTATGCTCAAGGTAAAAGCTATGTACGATGTGGGTTCTGGTGTGAATCTTATGCCTAAGTCTGTGTTCGAGAGACTTGGACTTCAGAAATCAGAGAAAACTCCAGTGAAGTTGCAGTTCGCTGACAACTCAGTTACCAGTACATGGGGAACAGTGGACGACATCTTAGTCCGTGCAGGTAGTATCGCCATCCCTACTGACTTTGTTATACTTGAGTTTAATGCAGATAAGCAGGTTCCAATCATACTTGGACGGCCTTTCATGGCCACAAGTCAAAGTGTCATTAACTTCCAAGAAGGGACCATTACCCTTCATGCAAAGAATGTATCCGAGACCTTCTATGTCTTGGGTAAGAAACCAAGGAAGTTAGATCCCACCGTTCCTGTCATCCACAGCCTTTCACATCACAAAGTCCCTCCTGAGAAGATCCACTTAAAGCCTGTGGATACTGAGCCAAACATTGAGTTTGGGGTTGGCCATGAAGTACTATGGATAGCTCACAAACACGAAAATAGGCCACGAAGTTTCAAAGACTCGTGGATGGGACCATTCATTGTCACTAAGGTTGTTTCAGCCAAAGTGATAGAAATCCGACCCAAGAAGGGGATCAAGCGCAGATTATTTGATGTTCATAGCCTAACTCGTTGTTGGGGAGGCTATATTCGCAAATCTTGATAGAGGTAACACGTCTAACTTTGAAAGACGTTAAATAAAAGTGATGTACGGGAGACAACCCGCAATTTTTTAAGTTTTTATGTCTTTTACGTTTTTAGTTTATGTTTAGTTTAGTTGTTTTTAGTTGAAATTGCATATTTGAGAAAGGTATTAGTGTTTTTGATGTTTAGGTATTGGAGAAATCGAGTTCGGGAGGAGAAAACGAAGTTTTTCGGAAAATTCTGACCATTGTGCCGGTATACCGGACCTCAGCCTCGGTATACCGCAGAGGAGAAAAACCCGTATTGCGGGTAGGTGACTCGGGTTTTGTGCCGAGAAGAAAAAAAATCTGGACCAGCGGTCCGGTATACCGGACCATAACCCCGATATACCGCAGGACCAAAAACTCGTATTACGGGTAGGAGGCTCGGGTTTTTTGACGAGGATAAAAAAATTCGAAGAGCAGAAGGTCCGGTATACCGGAGGTCGCCACTGGAGAGAGAAAGTTGTGTTTTAAAGCTTATAAAAGAAGGATATTAGGTATTATTCCGAATTTACAAATCCTTAAGCCTCTCTTTCTTCTCCAAACCTCTCCCAACTCCATTAAAGCTCATTCTAACCTTCCCCAATCATCAAAACACTACTAAATCATCATAAAAACACATCAAATCTTCTCTCCACATCATTACAAAGGAAATTCAAGCACCCAATTCTCACCAAACACATCAAATTGAAGAATCAAGAGCTCAAAATTTTCAAAATTCATCCTACAATTTCTTAAATCCAAGCCAATCCATCAAGAATTCACCTTACCCACATAGATATTCATCATCAATTCACCTTTCCTAAACCAAATCAAGCTTGTTCAACCAAAAATTCAAAAGTTCAAATTTCAAGCGTTGTTAAAGCTTTGAGTTGGGGGTCAATTGAAGATGACTAAAAGAACAGAAACATTATCTAACAAGAGGGAGGTGAAGAAAAGCAAGGTATTGGGTTCAAGTGAGAAGAAATCAAATAACAAAGGTTCTAGTTCTAAAGCTAAGGGTAAAATTGATGTTGAAGATGGAGGTAAGCTAGCTATGTTTGATACCAGTGGAAAAAGGCTTTACTTTTATTCAAAGGAGAAAACACAACCTCTTCCCTTCAAAGGTCCTACACCCATGGATAAAGAGGAAGCTTCAAAGGCCATGAAAGCTTCTGCAGAAAAACAATTAAAGGAACTAGCTTTTGCTTATGAGAAAGTATTCAATGAAGAAGTTGGTACAGGAGAGTATAAGAGATTCTTCGAGCTTGGTGAAAAATTGGGTTGGTCTACATTCATGGTAAGACGTTCTGAATTATGTCATGAGTTAGTTTTGGAATTCTATTTAGGCCTCTTTAGCCGAGAAAGTAAAGGTTGTGTTCCGATTAGAGGAAAGTTAGTTCCTTTCACAGTTAATGAGATTAGAAACCACTTCAAGTTTAAGAAATTAATTGGAAATTGCAAGTATAGCGAAGCGGTTGCTAGACGAAAAAATCTTTGATGAGGAATTACTTTTTGAGCATGTTTTAGACAAGGAGAAAGTGCAATCACATAAGGGAGAATTGAAGGCACCTTGGCCTTACAAATATCTTCAATTGGATGTGAGAGTTTGGCACAGTTTCCTTATCCATAATGTCTTTGGAAACACACGAGCTTGGGATGTGATTAAAAAGAACGCTCTACTTTTGGATTGTATTTTGAGAGGTGAAGAAGTGGATGTGGCACAGTTGATCTATGAGGAGGTGATGCGATTTTTGGTCTCTCCCAAATCAGTTTTTAATGTTAAATTTCCTACTACGATCACGGGTCTTGTGCGAAAAGCGAATGTTACATTGGGCGAAGAAGAGAAACTCGAATTTAAGGAGATTTATATTGATAATGCTTGGATCATGGATGTATTTCGAAGAGCGAGCGATACGCAAGTCTCGAAAGAAGGAAAGGAGCAAAGTTGGCAAGAGAAGATGGAGGAGCGTATAAACAAATTCGAAGCGGCTCAAACTTCTTTAGCCAATGATGTGGCACAAATCAACGCTAATCAAGTGCACATCATGAAACTCCTTGAGCAATTAACGAAAGATCAAACAAATCCGACCTTGGATATCAATGATGCGAGGCAATAGCCTCGAGAGTATGTTCTCTTTCTTCCTTACCATTTCTGTAAATGCTTTTATCGGCTAATTTTAATTTCTGTTTCGAGTCTTTTTTCGAGTCGTGGGGACACGACTCATTTTTGAGTTGGGGGTGTGGGGATTTGTTGTCTCTCATCTCCATTTTTCAGTTTTTAGGTAGAAATTAAATTTTTTGATATATGTGAATTAGATGTAGAGTGTGTTTAATAGCTTGAAAGCATGAGCTCAGTGAATTGATGATAGTAAGTAGTATGTTTATGAGATATGTTATTTGTATGCTTTGAGTATTTGCAGGAAAACACACGTTGATAGTAAAGAAAAGATTAGTGAGCAATGCGATAGAAAGTATGTTCGATCTCAGGGAACCTTGAAAAGTGTGTAGACCGTGAGATCCAAGCTATTTGACAAACCCATTTGATGAAAGTGCCAAAGGTAATAAAATAACGAAATTGCATAGTGTAGAAAGTGATTAGGGCAGTTCTTTCATATTGAAGCCTCTTGAAGCCTTTTTATACCTTCTCACCTTGTTATTTGGATGTTATATGCTATATCCTTCTCAGCCCTTTCTAGCCTTTCTAAATCTTTTATTTAAAACACATTATAAGCCATATCCTTTTAGATTATAAGACTTTTCCATATGACCCGCACTCGAATCGCGATGCATAGACAGTTGTTTTAGAGCTTGAGTTTGGGATGGTGGGTCCACCATTATGGGAATTGATTATTGGGATGGGATTTTTGAGTTTATTAATTGTGCTTTGTGCTTTATATTGATGATGATTCACAGATTTTTTATTGTAACCCTTTGCCGGGGTAATAGTGAATGAAAAAGAAGCTACGAGCTAAAATTTGCCAACAAGGGCATTAAAAGAAAAAAATATATATATGAGAAAATAGTGTGATATCTCATCATTAAAAAGAGAGTCATGGCTATATAAAAAGGAAAAATTGATTTGAAAAGAAAATATATATATTTGGACCGGCAAAGTAGAATTTTTATGTGAACATCTTATGCTTTAATTGGGTTATTGGGGATGCTAAATTGTGCATCAAGGAATTCATTGGGTTGAGTGAGAAACGTTTTATGAGAGTAACTCAAGCTCTAGGGCGATTCGTTGATGGCTAGTGAGGAGAGAGCAAAAGCTCACTCTAAATTATCCAAATATACTATCATACCGTCCCTAAGCCTAAATTACAACCTTAAAGACCTTTTGATTCTTTGCTATGTAATTGATAAGTGATTGAGCCATTAGAGAGTACTTAAGTGGATCTTTGGATACTAGTGAAGTTCGATGAACAATCTATAGCTTTCTTGGGGAACTGAGTAAAGTCCCAATCCTTCTTACATTGCGAAACTAATCTGATCTTGAATTCAAGCCGTGTTGACTATGGATATGAGAAGTGTACAGGTATGTAGTTTATGAATATTATTGCATGAAATTCTTTGAGTAATTGCCTTATGTCTATTCTATATATTCTGTCATCTCCTTTCCAGTTGTGCTTAAATGACCAAGGCGTGTATTTAGAGACTTCCCTTTGTTTTTATCTTTATTGTATCGGGACGATACAACTTTGAGTTGGGGGTCTTGATGTCTCGTCATTTGTGATAGATTTATATTAGAATGAGACATCATTTTTAGTGATTTAGAAGTCATAATAATCGTTTTTCTTGAGAAATAGTGCACTTTCCTATTTTGAGTCTTGATTTAGTAAAATAATATTTTTGGAGCATATTGGGTTTAATTATTTATTTAGTGTGAAGCTTTAAAGATAATTATGGAGATTAATTAGAGTCCAAGTCAAAGACTACAAGATATGGAAAGAGATAAGCATGGAAATTGGAGATAAGGAAACAAAAGCTAAAAACATGGAAAAGGAAAAGCTGCCTTAATCCTGAATTTCTGCACCTACGACCACAAATCAGCTTATATCTCAAAAACGGTGTGGAATTTGGATAAACGGTCAAGATCAAAGTTGAATATCTTTCCGATACGATGAATTTGGTGTACTCATACGCGTCAAATAGATGAATATTGAAGCTGCTAGGACCAAAAGAAAAACGGGTCTGATTTCATGTTTTTAGGGTTACGAATTTGAGTTGCGCTTGGAGTCCATTACTTACCTTTTCCTTCATGAAAAATAATTAGGTCTTCTAAACACCTATAAATACACCCTTATATCACTTGTAAATCATCCTTGTCTCATAGTAATTAGTTCTTAAGGTTTTATTCTTCTAGTTTATTGTAGAGAGCAAGATGATGTCTTTTATTATTTCTTTTAGTTTATTTCCTTCAGGTATGAACTAAACTTCCCATAGCATGGGTTTTGCATCATGTATAATCTATGAATTCTAATTTCTTTCTATTTAAGTTTCTTTGGTAATTACATGTTTTAATCTGATATTAGCTGCTTACCTTTATATTTGTTTATGTGTTTTGATTTAATGACTGTTTTCCTTGCTAGTGCACGAGTATAGGATTACCTTAATAGTAGTTAGATGATCACTTTAGATGGGTGTCTAATTATTGAAACACCACATAACGTCTAGTGTCGATATTAGTCCTGACAACACTGATTCTAACTAGATAGTCATTAGGGTATGAATTAATCACTATCACCATGTATGGAAATGGATTGCTTAGGGCCTTAGTAGCGTTTGATAACCCTATTTGAACCAGCCTCGTGGTGTGTCCGTAGCTCCCTTAGTCGCTCTCAAGGTCTAAGGTATGGAAATTTAGAATCCTGACTAAGTATACAAGAGCTAATTATCTCCCTTATTAACTAGATCTAATAGAAAGAATTAGAAGGATTAGTGCATACTAGCAAAACCTAAGCTTTACTTATCATCTCATATTCTTCGCATTTATTTTATTGTCTTTTATTTTCTTAGTTTAATTAATTAATCTCTAATTTTATTCTATTTATTTTCTGTCTTTTAATTAATTATTGCTTACTCGTTATTGCTACCCATTCGACTAGCACACTAAGTCCCTGAGAACGAACTCAACTTATCAACTAAAACTTGCATACGTCCCGTAATACTTGCAGTACTGTGCCTGTCTAGGGTGAGAGTGCATAGTTTTTTTGACTCATATTTATCTTATTTTTATCACACCCTAGGCAACACCAGTATATTATCACAATGTTCCACTTTGGATTAAGTTGAAGAATATGCCTATGAACCTATGGACAAAGGAGGGGTTAGGGTACATAGCTAGTGGGGTGAGTAAACCTATTCAGATGGATGTAGTTATAGAGTCAAAGACTAGATTGGGGTATGCTCGCGTTTGTGTGGAGGTTTACCTACAAGAAACACTCCCAGAAAAGGTATATGTTGATCTGGGGAAGGATAGTCTTCATGAGGTGGATGTGGTGTTTGATTGGAAACCGAGTAAGTGTCCAAGATGGCTGGGGGGGCAAAGGTGTGATAAATAAACAGATAAATAAAGATAATAATAAAGGCCACACCCTTGCCTACCAAGAGAAACTCACTGGAAGTATTACAGATCGTTTGCAAGTTTAGTTGATAAGAAAAGTTCGATCGCAAGAATTTAATCCGTTAGATCTACTTACGTAGAGGAATTTAGTTGTTTAGATAAAAATAGGATAAGATGAATAATTATCTAACACGAATAAATAAATAATGAAAACAAATAAATAAATATGAATGTTATTCAAATAAATTAGGTTTACTAATATCAGTCTATCTTACTAAGTTGTTATTCTTACCTTAAGGGTGAATTGAGCATTATATATTAACCGAGATTCTAAATTCTTCCTAACCCCCGTCAGGGTAGACTCAGGAGCAACCTCTCCACTACCAGGGGACTTTGGTAAGGGGACCCTGAGTAATGATCGGTGGTTAAATCAAACATTTATGGCTATCTAGTTAGGCAAGCCCCTGCTAACTTTCATTGCAATTTATATTTGCATTAGCCCTAGCTAACTTTCGTAGTCCCTGCGAACCAATTCAACCCCACCACCGTAAATCCTCTCCTTCTCTTTCCTCCTCCGCTTAAGATTGCAGCCCTTTCCATGTTTCTTCTCTCTTCTCTCTTTTATAACCATGGAAATCTTCTCTTCCAATCACCCTAATAAGAAAGAAGGTAGTATTGTAATATCTTCTAAGAATAACTCTGAATATAAGATTCAAGAAGTTCACAAACTCACGGGAAAACTTTTGAATAAAAAGGTTCTAAATGTGGGCTTCATCACATCTCACGTGAACAAACATTGGAATCTTCTTAGTGAAGTTAGGGTTGCCAGAATGGGTCTTAATGAGTTTAGTCTGTCCTTTTCAAACAGTGAAGATAAATTAAAAGTGTGGAATTATAGGCCATAGACATTAATGAGGAAACATTTTTCCCTTAATGATCCTGCAAGTACTAAAAGTGATAAAGTCAAGGCTACTACTCTATGGATTCGCATTTATGGCCTTCCGGTGGGATTATCAAATGAAGACAATGTAATAGATTTCTTTAAAACGATTGGGAATGTTTATGACATCGAATTACCTTCTGGAAAAGTGATCACAGAGAAGTCTTACACCTCGAGTCTTTGTGGATTGACCAATTAATAGACCTATTCTTCCAAGTTTCAAATACTGGGAATCAGAAACGGAAGGTTATCAAATAAAGTTTATATATGAAAATTTGGGTCAAGTTTGTCTTGGGTGTGAAATTTTATAGCATAAAGAGTCCGGCTATCAAGCAAAAAAAAATTTACCCTCGTTTGGGTAGTTGGATTAAAATATCCACTCGAGGAGCTTTGAATCCTATACTCCAACAAAGTAAGAATGATAATAAATTAGTGAAAAAATCAGTTGAAAACTAAAAAACTACTGAGGAGCCTATTAAATTGTCAGATTATTACTTTAAGAAAAGTCTGCTTTGGTAAAACTTGAATTCTTGGATTTGATGATTTGCTATAAATTTAAAAGATGTATTTTTTATGATATTAAGAAGCTTCCTCAATATTCCTTAGCCCAGTTCAGTGGTGGCTCGGAGTGGCTTGTGATTGGAAAAGTTTTGACGGTGATGGAAGTCTACTTTTTTAAAGATGAAAGAAAGAAATCTGATAGGTCAGCTAAAGTTAAAATCCAACATGTTAAGTTTTCTAATGATTTTCTTTTTACTAAAAAAAAGATTTTACCTTCTTTCCCTTAGAAAGTGGACACTAATAAGGACTTTATGGACATTTCCTCCTGTCTTACCTTTGAACCAGCGGGTAACCCTTATAACCCACCTAGCCCCGTACCTCTTATTAACCCTAACTAGCTTATTAGTCTGACACCTTTCAGCGCCGCTTCTCTCAATCAACCTAACCCTTACCATCAACCCATCAATTCACCAACCCACTCTCTCTGTACCCTAACTAGAGTATTTTCCCGGTTACCTTTACTAATTTCCCCAAAACTCCATTCCTTAAAACTTTTCCAGCAATTATCACCGTTTCTTAGTCAAGTCGGAAGGAATCACCATTAGTAAAAGATCAAAACTTCCTTAATTTCCTTGAAAATCGTATTGAAGGTCAAGAAAAATTACGCATGGTTGGAATTAATTATAAAGCCAAAATTCAATTGGCTAGGGCTATTTAAATCAAACTTCAGAATGAAGAAATTCACTCAACTAAAAAGAGAGATAGATGGATGTTTCGTACTAAAATTAGTAAAAAGAATTGAAGCTTTGGAATTCGAATGGATGATAAATTGATGGCTAAGGTTAATAATAATATCTTGATGACTGAGAAAGGTAAGAAGAAGAGATATGAGAATCAATTTGCCTCTTCAAAGGAGTAGGTAGCGATTCTAAATGAGATGGTTTATTTAATTAATAAATCAAGGGTTTACAATATTGCCCCTTAACAATATCTTCACCGTCAATGATACAGATTTCCTGGAATTGTCAAGGGCTTGGCAACCCTTTGACAATCCAGACCTTTAAGGATTTGTGTAAAAAACACAATCCAGAGGTACTTTTCTTAACTGAAACCAAACAACGTGTTAATTTTCTACATAATTTAGCTTTGAGTATTAATATGAACCTTAAGCACTTTGTTGACCTGGTGGGTATTGGGGGGGGAGGCATGGCTATGTTTATTAAAGATAATGTTAGAATGGTTATTCTAAACTCTGATGAAAATTATATTGATACTATAATAAGAGGAGAGACTAATGTTAAAAATATATATGTGTATGGATCTCCTATTGAAGCTAATAAAAGTGAGGTTCTGGTGAAATTTTCTCATGTGTTGAGAAGAATTTCCCTAATTTGTTGATTAGGGACTTCAAAAAATTCTAAAAAGTTGGGAGGACCCAAAGTTAATAAAAAAGCATGAAATGTTTTAAATTTCTTATAAATAATAATATTTTAGAGGATTTACCTAGATATGGTTGTGAGTATACTTGGTCAAATAGAATGTCTGAGTCTAATTTGATAAAATATGTGCTTGATAGGGGCATTGTCAATGAAAATTGGACATAATTATACCCAAATGCTTGGATTGCTATAATTCCAGTAGTAGGGTCTGATCACTGACCTGTAATTCTTTATATGGATCATGTTAATAATAATTTTAAAAAGGGATTCTATTTCCAGACTTTTTGGTCCTAAAAAATTGAATGCCTCAATATTATCCAAAAGGGTTGGGAGGATAATTTGAATCTCAGAGGGGTCCCTACTAAAGTCTTTAAACACAAATCAAATGTTACTAGAAGGAAACTATTTGAATGGAATAAAAAGAAGTTTAATAATAATAGGAAAACTAATGATAATTTGATGGAGAGACTTAAAGTTTTATCTAATAATAATACTAATGTGGGAGACTGGGATGAGTACAATTTTGTAATAAAGAAATTGAAAAAGCTTGGATTAGGGAAGAACAATACTAGAAAGATAAATTTATAGTTCTTTGGCTTAATAAGGGTGATAAAAATACTGCATTCTTTCATGCTAGTACTAAAAGTAGAAGAAAAATAAATACTATAAAAAGAATAAAAGATGATCATGATAACTAGATTGAGGAGGATGAGAATATCTCTAGCATATTTACTAATTATCAAAACTCTATTTTTAAAACAGTTGGCACTAGAGGCTTTAGCTCTGTTCTGTCCTTGGTTAAGCCTTGTGTCAATAAAAACATGAATAAGTTATTAACTGAGCCTATTACCTGTGATGAGTCAAAATCAGGTGTTTGGGAGCTGGGTCTGAACAAGGCTCCTGGGCCTGATGGTTATACTGGGATTTTCTACAAAACCTACTAGGAACTGATAAAACTTGATATTATAAGGATTATTAATGATTTTTGGAATCACGGAGGATCCCTTGAACTTATTAATCAGACTTTCATAGCTCTTATTACTAAGACTAAATGCCCATACGAGGTTCATCATTTCAGGCCAATTAGTTGTTCCAACTTCATTTATAAACTTATTGCTAAAGTGATTGTTAACAGGCTGAAACCTCTAATGCCTTTTCTTGTGGATGAAAATCAATTAGGCTTTATCCCAGACAGGAAAATTCAGGAGAATATTATGATCTCTCATGAATACATTACTTTTCTTAAGAGGAAGAAAGATACTAAGAAACATTATTTAGGTATCAAGGCAGATGTCAAGAAGTCATATGAATATATAGAGTGGAATTTCCTTGAAAATTTATTATTAAAAATGGATTTTCATAAAAAAAATGGGTTCAAAGTATTATGAATTGTGTGACAACTGTCTCATACTCTATACTGGTGAATGCGAAAGATTACCTTCTTAATAAACCCTCTAGAGGCATAAGGCAAGGGGATCCTTTATCCCCTTTCCTTTTCTGTATTGTCTCTCGAACCCTTAATATCTTGGTTCAGAATAAAGTAGAAACTGATCAGCTTGAGGGGTTCAAGATTGGTAGAAGGTGTCCTACTATTACACATATGCTTTTTGCAGATGATAGTATTTTTTTCTTAAAAGCCAGTTATAAAGATGTGGGAACTTTTTATAATATGATGCATGATTATAGTAATGCTACAGGTTTAACACTTAATAAAGCTAAGTGTGGAGTTCTGTTTAGCTCTAGTACTCCTGCGCATATGAGGTATATAATGGCTAATAAACTTGGTATGACTCAGATGGAATCACTAGGGTCCTACTTGGGACTCCTAACTGATTGGAGCAGGAACAAATCTAGAGATCTAGATTGGTTAATTGAGAGAATTTAAAAAATATTGAGAACTGGAAAACTATTTTTCTCTCAGATTCAGGCAAAGAAATATTAATTACGTATGTTCTACAAAGCTTACCTAATTACCTTATGTCTACCTTCCTATTACCTAAAAACATCTGTAATATTATTAATAATATTATAGCAAAGTTTTGGTGGGGAAAAAATAAAAAAAAAAGTATTCATTATATTAATTGGAACTCTTTATGCTCCTCTAAATTTGTAGCGGGCTTGGATTTTAGAGATATTAAGATAATGAATTTAACTTTGCTTGGAAAACAAGTTTGGTATATTTTACATAATGAAAATTCTTTGATGTCTAAGCTTTTAAAAGGGAAATACTACCCTAATGATGATTTCCTAAATGCTAAAGTCGGTTATTCTCTTTCCCTTGGGTGGAGAAGTATTTTAATTAGTATATTTTTTTTGAAAATAATGTAACCTGGAAATTAGGTAATGGAAATATTATAAATCATAATTAAGATAACAGGATTATCAATACTACTGGATGTATTAAACCAAAAACTAATCTTGTCAGTAAAGTGAAGGACCTTTTTAATCATGATAATAAGACATGGGATTTGATTAGGGTTGATAATAATTATGATGTTGTGATGGCTGAGAAGATTAAAAGAATGGTTATCCCCTATTTTGAATGTTCTAATTTTTGCTTTTGGAACCAATTTAAAGATGCTAATTATGTAGTAAAAGAAGCTTATAATATTCTAAAAAATGCTTAAAATGAGTTAATTCTAATTCTCATTTACCTTCTTTTGCGAGTAATGAGGCTTTCCAATGTGATCATTTTAATCCATAAATCTTCTGGTTTCTGCAAATCCTTTCATACCCTAAAGTCTAAAACCAACCAAATTAATTCTAACCATTATATTAACAGCATTGAATTTTCAATATACAAATATTTCACTTTCATTTAACTAAATGCATACTTTGACAAAAAAAAACTAAATGCATACATATAGATATATTATTTCCAACAAGATGTGAAGTATGTACATTGGAATGCTTAATAAGGTCAATGATATCTCTTACAAGAAAAATTTTAAATCTTAATTTTAGTTGTATCACATTTTTTAATGTTTAATTAGATAGATACTTCTACTTCTTTGCCTTTGGAGTAGTTTTTTCTGTCCATTCAAGGTTCTGTCTTCATTCATTCAAAATGCAAAGAAATAAGTTAAACAATATTAATGGAATAACTTATTATTTCTGCAATGGCTTAAACGGGTTTAAATACATTTAACACTGTATCTTCTTTTTTTTTTTGACATAATTCAACGCTGTATCTTTGTCCATAGTTTACTAATCTTTTTTTTTTTAATCCATAGTTTACTAATGGTGAATCAACAAATAAATTTTTGAATCATTCCTATTTTTCCTTTATCGTGCAAAGCAAGGCCCATTCCCTTCAGATCCTTGTACTAATTCAAGATGATTCAATAGTAACACCTCTCCATATATGCAGATTGGATTGGGTTGCTCAACGTTTTGCATAACATAATCATTCCCTTCACTGAAATCAACGTTTTTATAATTTACTGAAACTTTTGCATTCGCCTATGCAAAAAGAATAAGATAACATAGAGGGTTTGATAAGCAAATTTAATCCCCAGCCAAGTGAAGTTTCAGAAAATTTGGGAGAATGTAGTAATACATTTACAAAGCAGTGGACGATTCCCGTTTAATTTAGTACCCCAAGATTTCAGTTTTTTCACTTGTTCCCTGCTGACTTAATTTAGCTACGTTACAAAGTGCAAACCAGGTATTTTAACAGAATAATTCATATATCACAACAAATTAACACCATTATTCGAACCAAGTGCAAAGCACGCAACACTTAAACAAACACAACAAGAAACTTCACTAAAGAGTTACTACTCAGAATCACCGGAGATCCCAACAACATGACACCGTAAAAACCCATATTCCTTCATAAATTTTCTGGAAATAAGACTACCTTTTTGAAAAATTGTTCGTCACCCATATTCTCATTACTCTTTTTCACGATAAGTCACCAATAAGAAATGGAAACAACACAGCAAACAACTGAGATGTCATCTTTTAGGCGAATAATCATTTATGGAAATGGAAATCAGGCAACCATTAAAAACAGATGAGGGACATCCTCTTCATCCTTTTGTTTCGCCTCTCTTCTTGTTGTGTTTTCATCGTGAATAGCCAAGCTCGGTTACTTTTGGTCGTCTCGAAAAAGTATCAATCTGGTAGCACATCAGAGATGAAAACCGCGCAATGATTTTCATAGCAATATCAAAGAAAGGAGATAGAGATACAAATAGCTATCAAAATTGTCTTCATCAGATCAATTTTAACTGATGGTTCGAGAGAGAGCCATTGAAAAAAAAGGAAATAGTTATAATTAATCTAGTTTACTATTATTTGATAATTGTGTTTCTTTTAACTTGTATGAATATTTTAGTAACTAGTTTTATATATGTGTTAAATGAAAATTAATTTTTTAACTTAGAACAAATTGGATATTAATTTTATTAAATAGAAAATTGTCCTATATTTTATCGTTATTCTTTTATAAGAAATCAAGATTATGTTACCTTGATAACTTTTATTATAAAAGGGGATTGGTTCCCGTCCAAAAAAAAAAAGAAAAAAAAAAGGGGATTGGTAGGAAAAATATAAATGTGAAATGTGAAATGTAAAATTGGAAATTACTAAACTATTACATTTTAGGAGAATAACCAAGAGTTTTATTAGAATCAAGTTCACTTTTACCTTAAAAAAGAACGACGTGTTCTAGGAATTAAACGAAAAAAAAATTATTCTTTAATAGTGACCATAAAACCATACTCCTTTTACAAAATATAACTGAATTAGTGTAAAGAATGAAACGAACATTATAGTTTGGAAATCGTATAACCAAAGCTTTTCCAAGAAAAAGTTAATGAATAAGAAGAAGACGTGTGATAGGGCCTAGTAGTTGAGAAGAAGACGTGCAATGGAAAAAGAGTGTGCATCGGTAGGTGTGGGGATTTGAGTAGAGAAACGTGAATTAATTCATGGTTTTTGTTAGAGAACAATTGGTGATTTTTGTTGGTTTTTTTTGTAGAAAGATGTTAGTGTAGTAGTGGCTACCGCGTGTTTGTGTGACAAAATAAGAAAAAATGAGAAATTGAACGGAAGAGAGTAAGAGTCTTTTAATATTTTGTAAACGTGAAATACCTTTTTGTTGATGGATGTTTTGAGAGATTAGGGTGGATTTTGAGAGTTGTGAGGAGATTTTGAGAGTTTTGAGAGAGTTTCGAAAGTTTTTGGAAGAGTTTTAAAAATATTGAGCGGAGGTAGTTGTATTGCCATATGTAATATAGATATAGATTGAGAGGTTATGGTATGATGGTATGATGAGTAGTTCTTTCTACTCAGATAATCTTGAGGTAGTTCAAGGTATTAATAAATTAAATGGGATCGATTGGAGGATCCGTCCCATGATTTCAGAAGCATGGAGATGGATTGGAAGATTCCCTAACTGGAAAGTTGTCCATATTAGAAGGAAATTCAACGGTGCGGCGGATGTATTAGCTAAATGCACGAGACTTAATATTGATACATCGGCATATCCTACTAGATCTTTAGTAGAATTTTATGAACATTTTAGTAATGTATATTTGGCTTGTAACAGACATCTATAAGTTTTTTTAATGACAAAAAAAAAAGGTTATTTTTGAAATTGAGTCATCACTAACTTAATATATAAAGAACGAAAATAGAATAAAATAACCTAACAAAAGATACCCATATTTTTCATCCTCTCCCTCTTAAACTATTATTTTCACATGTCCATATAACGTCTCTTCCTGACTTTTTCTGGCTCACAAATCCTAAAGCTTGGCAAGCAAAGTCACGAGAAGATCAATGTTTCTTTCTCCCCTTCCTTCCTTTCGAGCTATATTTTTTCACAAATACCCTAACTCATCTCATGGTCATCACTTTATGGTATACCATTAACATGGTTTTCCTCGTCTTACCTCTCCTCATTATTTCCCTTATATTACTACTCATGTTTTATATCAACCCTAATTTACTAGATAACTAATTGGCTACTATGATATACAAAAGTATTAATTGCATATAAGTTTTAATTCCAATTATCAAGACATGGTCATTATCTTTCACCCTGTAAATTATACTATTTTGTTGCAGTATAATATTATGTTTCTTGTTTGATTTTTCTTGAAGTGTTATTTTGGTCCTTGAGTCTTTAAATTTTTTTAAGTTCAATTCTCCAAAACTAGACAAGAAATGAGAACTATCTTAATGTAGGGAAGAATCCCTCAAGTAAACAAAATATAACTCTAAAAAGATATCTTATGACTAGTTTAATCTATCACATAAAAGGATACATCAAAACCCCCAACTCAAATTTTGTCGTCCCAACAAAATAAGAAAAAAACTAAGAAAATCTCAAACAACTAAGTATTGGAGAGAAGAATGCAAAGAATGATCCCAAATAAACTACTTAACAAATTTCATGTAATAATACTAGGTGTGACCCGTGCCTGAATGCACTACGAAAATTAAATAGGAATTAGATCCTTGAAAAATTGTACGACGTCCTTTATAACTAATACACCCTTCACTACTATATATTTTACTAGCATCTGAAGTGCCATTGCAATTGCAGAAGGGTCTGAAGGTAAGCATTTGAGGGTTAATGATGTATTGTCCCCTCAGATATGTCGGTTAATAAGCTCATGACGGATGGTGTCAAGTACTTACATGGTGGTTTTAGGGTTGATTCAAATAAAAGACACATACTCAAATCCAATAAGTCTTGCATACTTATTTTTCAAGAAAACTCATTGTGTATGAGGAATCACATTGTGTATCCAATATGAAAACGTTCAATGGAAGCGGTAAATCTCCTCCTTATCCTTGTTGAAGTGAGTAATATTTCATTTTCTATTCTTCTTTTTTCGTTGATAATTAGTGAATTTTGTAAGTTTTTGAAGATCCATACGTGCTAGTACTAAATTTCTTTTATTTTAATTCGATGAAGTGAAGATACTTATCGAGACTTTATTTATAGAGTGGTAATGACTCCATACAGTACGAATTACATGGCCATCACAATTATGAATTAGTGCATTAGGCTACTCACAATATTATCTAAAACCTAACAAAAAAATCAACGAACTATTATTGCTATATAATCCTGTTATCTTTCATTGAGAAAAAAGTTATCTTCAACATGACCATCAAATGATCTTTTACTATTTTTAGAACACGTTTATTTTTCTAATTATATATTCAGTGTAATTTTGTTCTACAGTCACAAATGTCACAGATTTATCATATGTTTTAACAGTCCTCTCTAGATGAGAACTATAAATATTTGGTCATAATTCACAATTGCATATATGACATATTATCAGACGCTTTTGGTATAATAGCTTACCAAGACTATGTGCCGCATTTTGCAAAATAGGGATAGGATATTACTTATCGGACGGCGACGTGTACCTTTCTTACAAAAAAAGATACGACATATTATATATAAATCTTTTAATAAGTCAACTACGGTAATAAGACCCTGCAAAAAAGAAGGTGCAAAGAACTTGAACGGTAAAACCAGGAATTTAGGTCTAATTAAATCTCTCCAATATTTACAAATTTATTTACCTAATCTATATATGGTGAAACAATAAGTATAAAAATGCTCAGAAATTTTTAGTTTGCCAATTTCTCTTTTCTACATGAACCCTAGTTTTGTTCAATCTTAATTCGATTAAACAACCTAAATAGTCTATAAACCCTTCTCTACTTCTATATGGTGTAATAATTTTGTATTCTTTTCAGTTTCTTTTTCCAATTAACACATTTCAATTCACACACAATGCTAACTTATGATTTTTTTTCAAGAATGGATTTGATCTGGGACTATCCCTTAATATTGATTAAGATTCGCTTAATGCCAAGGGGGAAGTCTTGTGTTTTTTCTTCGCCAATTATCACATGCTATAGATTATCAACGATCTTGTTTAAAGGTTTAAAGGACCCTCTAATGCCTTCGACCTTGTTTACACATGATTTAATTTACACATACAAAGATTTTTAGCTCTAGTTCTCTCCTAGGGGTTGTTTCGGTATCACTTGGCTACATATATTGCACTCGTGCTGCTATTACTATATGCATGTTCTCTTTTGGAGGATAATACTCCTTGTTGTCTCGAATACATCAAAGGAAGACAGATTCTTCAGCTTTAGTTTTACAAAAATATTTTTCTCCAGGTATTCTTTATCCTATCTTACAACATGTTGGCTTTGTCAAGGTAGGGTAGCTTCTAATATGATATTTTCTCTTGGCTCGTTGATGCTTGTCGCTTCTTCAATTTATCTTACTTATGGGACGAGTAATACATATTCTATATTTGTTAGCCTCTTATTTAATTTCATAGGAAGCTATTATATAATAATTTATGCTCATCTGTGGAATAGTACAACTTTAAGATATATTTATTACAGTAGCATTGGGAACTTCTAAGGATATAATTATTCTAATCAGTATTCTTCTAGTTTTCGACATATAAAAGCGGTATTGATATCTCTCTATTTGTGATAAATTAATATATACTTGAGACATCATTTTAGGTTTATTTAGATACTAATTTTTGGATTTTTTCGCATTTATTTATACTTTACACTTACGCGTCTAGTTTTAGGTGTTTTACTATTTTATGAACTTTTGCGCGTAATCTTTGTGTTATTTGTGTAGAACTTAGATATATCAAAGCTATTACACCTATGGAAACTGATTTGAAAAGGAAAAGTAAAGGAAAACCCCTATTAACAGTAAAAAAAGAAGAGTTTGGATATATTTGGATTCTAACGAATCTGCGAAAACTGCACATACATCCACTAATTAATTTAATGCAGAAAAAACACTTTGGAATTATAGAGATATTTTTATATGAGCAGCTAAATCTTTTCAACGCGTTCGTTTTCATGTAAAGAACGTCAAAATCCGATAAAGTAACGAAGGAGATATGACCAAAACAAAATCTGTTAAGGTTTATCCCTTCCTACAAGTTAGGAATACGAATTTTGGTAAGATCTAGACTCTTTAACTTGGGGATTACTCCTAATTTCGACCAAGAGGCTATATATACTCATTCCTACCCTATAGAACTCATACTTATTCAACCTTTAACCAAGAGGAAGCTTACATCAAGATAAGAGAAGATCTGAAGTTGTTGGACAACAAATCATGCCTTCCCAATCCTTCAAATTTGTAATTGTTTTTCTTTCTTCCTCTAGTATGATCTAATTCTATTTTAGATTGAGATTAGCATATGGTTATGAACCCTAGAGTTTTTTATATCTATTTTAATTTGGGATGTTCGCATTCAATTGGAATAAGTGTTTTATTCTCTACTTTTATGTGTTTTGATTTATTGTCTGTACTTCTTGCGGTGCACAACGTATAGTATTACCTTAATAGTAGTTAGATTGTCACCCAGAAGGGTTGTCTAATTATTGAAACACCGCATAAATGTCTAATGTGCGGTAGTGATCTGGAAGGGCTTGCCTAACTAGATACTCATTAGGGTTTGAGATTGACCACCAATCATTGCGCAGGGTCCCCTTACCCAAGTCCCCTGGTAATTGTTAGGTCGCCACCTAAGTCCACCCGGAAAGGGGTTAGGAGGAATATAGAACCATGGCTATTGCATATTCCACAATTCTCCCTTACATAAATAGGTTATAACAAGGTTAGTGGGGATTACTTGCTAGATCTCGAGCTAAATTCTCATACTATCTTCTTCTCTTTATTTATTTTTATGTCTTTAATTTATTTAGTTAATTGTTTAAAGTCTTAAAACCAAACAAATATTTCCAAGTCTTTTATTCTCAGCGTATTATTCTTCTAGCTTTCTTAATCGCACTTTATATTGCATAAGTTCTTCTCAAATCTTGCAGTCTCGGAGGAACGAACTTTATATATCATTAAAACTTGCATACGATCTGTGATACTTGCAGTGAGTAACGTGCTAGCCTAGGGGTGTTTATTTGCATCTATTTTATCTATTATTTTATCACACCTTAGGCGACACCAAGTTTTTGACGCCGCTACCGGGGACTACATCGTTAGTCATAGTGCATTTATTTAGTGCTTTTATTTCAGTTAGTTCTATTTTACGCTTTTGTTATTAGTTTTGTCTATTTCAGGTTAATCAAATGGAACGTCTGAGGGAACTTGACTTTCTGGCTCATTCAGAGTGCAACCCAGAGGAATCCGCACTCTAGAAATCCAAGCCGCTAAATTCAGGCCTGATCCAGGCATGATTGAATAATTTTTGAGTTATGGCCGATTTAGTGGTGTTGCACAACAGGATCCAGTTCGTTATATTCAGAAATTTATGCAGATCTGTGATGCCTATATCATCAAAGGTGTTACACATGAACAAATATACTACATTATGTTCGAATTCTTTTTAACCAAAAGTGAAAGCGATTGGTATGACTACCAACACCCTGATTCAATTCCAAATTGGGATAAACTCCAAGCAAAAATCTAGATCAATTATATCCTATTAGTAGACACTTAAAAGAATATGGTGGAGTTTGAACAATTTATGCAGGAAGAACGGAAAAGTGTTGGTGAAGCATGTTTATGTTTTAATGAAAAGAAAGAGAGGTGTCCATTCCACGTCTCCTCGCCCGAATATCAATTGACCATGTTCTACGGAGGACTCAACAACGAGTCCAAGGCAAAGGCAGATATATTGGGAGATGGAAGTTTTGTGTTATTAGATCTTGCAGACGCTCATACTATCATGGAAAGAGTGCTTGATACCGAAAGAAGTTTGCCGTTAGAATCAGAAAAAGAAGAATATACCTTATAAGCTCTAAGGATCGAATAATTAAACTAACAACTTAAGGAATTACAAGAACAATCACGTTTAGAGAGAAGTTCTATAGCTCAGGTAAGTCTAGTACACACATTACCTTCATGTCCTGGTTGTGGAGAAAGAAATCATTCATGGGAGAGTTGTAGTCATAAACAAGCTTTGATTTGTTTTGTATCTCAATAAAGAAACCATTACTCGAATGGATATTATCACCCTCAAGAAAGTCACGCTAATCATTATTCCCCACAGAATCAGAGTTGGGTCGAAAACCAAGGTAGCTATTATCGAACTCGTCCTCAAAATTATTATCAACCACAACCAATCTATCAATAAGTGCTGAAAGAGTATTATCATTGAACCACAGTCCTATTCAACGCAACAAGCTAATTATGAACAACCTTTAGCGCAACCTTCAAGTATGGATCAAAATCTAAATAAATTTATGAATGTTCTTGAGGAAAGCATGAAGGTGAATCAACAAATATTCCAACAACAAGCGAGATATATTGAAGATCTCGGGAATACTATATCATAGATGGAAAGTGAAATAGAAAGTAGGCCAAAAGGGAAATGATGTCTCCTCATTTGTGATAGTAAAATATACTCATGAGACATCATTTTAGGCTTATTTATTAGTTTATAGGTTGATTTTAGCTTATTTTAGTGCACTTTCCTATTTTGGGTCTTGATTTGTAGAATAATTATTTTTAGAGCATATTGGGTTTAATTGTTTATTTAGTGTGAAGCTTTAAAGATAATTATGGAGATTAATTAGAGTCCAAGTCAAATACAACAACTTATGGAAAGAGATTAGCATGGAAATTGGAGATAAGGAAACAATTGCTAAAAAGATGGAAAAGGAAAGGCTGCCTAAATCTGGGATTCTGCACACACGTCTAAAGATTGGTGTTTTTACCTAAGAAATAGGCCGATTTTGGTAATTTTCTTCTAAGGGGCCTAGATAATTCTGTTGCGATTCTTTTGGTATCTTGTGGAGCAAAATCCGACCAATAACGAAGAAGATACACTCAAAATAGCGCGGCAGTGTTTTCCTTACGAATTTGAGTTGGGCTAGGAGTCCATTACTTGAAGTTATCTCCACCAAACGAATTAGGTCAACCTCTAACCTATAAATACAGCCTCTTAACACTCTTAAAACATCCTTGGTGAAACCTTAAACCAAGAGGAAGCTGAGAACACAAGAGAGAAGTCTGGAAGGAGCTGTCATCAACAATGTCTTCTTCTACCTTTAGATTTGTAATTTCTTTCTTTTCTTTCATGAACTAATTTTCTTTAGCTTGAGTTTTAGCATTAATGTATGAACCCTAGTTTTGATTGACAACTATCTAATTTGGGAATTTAATTATAGTTTTTATTCTCTTTTTATGTGTTTGGATTTATATTCTGTGTCTTGTGGACGGCCGCCATTAGAATTACCATCTAGTAATTAGGATACCATTGACAACGGTGTTTAATTGCATGTTTAGCACATAACGTCTAGTTCTATGTATGATCTGACAACCCAACCTAGCTAGATAATCACTATGGTTTAGTCTTTGTGACTATTTACCAATTACAGGAAAAGTTTGCTTAGGAAGCCTTATTGACATAGGTAAATCCTATTTTAAACTACCGATAGCATATTGGGACTGATTAGGGAAATATTACATAATTCACCCTTACATGTTTAGAACGGCAAAACTAGTGGGGATTACATGCTAATAACTTAAGCTATATTCTCATATTACTTCTCTTTCATATTTAATTTTCTGTCTTTAATTTCTTAGTTTTAATTTAGTTTATTAGAAAATCAAAGAAAAATATATTTATCTTTACTTTTACTTGCGTTTATTCGTTCTAGCTTTAATTATTTGCACTTGCTATTTGCATAAGATTCCTCTAACCTCTGTAGTCTCTGCGGAACGAATCTTTATCTAAAACTTGCATACGATCTGTATACTTGCAGAACCGTGTAGTTCTAGGGTGTTTTTGCACTTTATTCATATCTTATTTTATCACACCCCTAGGCCCCACCAGGAAACTTACGAGTGATACTATAACTCCTCAAGAGGATGCTTGTCATGCGGTTGAATTAAGAAGTGGAAACAATTACCTCCGCCTAGAGTGGAAGAAACAGAACAACCAAAGGAACCAACCTCTACTCCCGAATAGGTGATTGAAAAAACAATTGAAGATAAAACCGAAGAGGTAATTGAACCAAAGAGTGTCCCAGAGAAAAAACCAGACAAGAAGAAGAGCTCAGTGGTGAAAAATACACGTCCTCCTCCACGATTCCCATCACGTGTCAAAAAGAAGAACAATGAAAAAGAATTCAAGAAGTTCCTTGACATGGTGAGCAAGTTAGACATCAACATACCGTTTGTAGAATCTCTCAAGAGAATGCCAAAATATCTGAAATTCATGAAGGACATTCTTTCTAACAAATGAAGCTTAGAAACTGGGGAATTGATTGGATTACCTGAGGAGTGCAGTATGTAAAAGCAAGTTGCCACCGAAGCTACAAGATCCCAGAAGTTTTACAATTCCCATTGCTATTGGCGAAGGATGGACCGGGAAAACATTATGTGATTTAGGTGCGAGTATCAATCTCATGCCAAAGTCCCTGTTCGAGAAGCTCAACACAGGAGAGGTAGTACCTACTTTAGTAGTCCACAAATGGCAGATCGCTCCCTCTCCCAACCAGTAGGTAAAATTGAAGATGTTTTAGTTAAATCTGGTGGTTTTATATTTCCTTGTGATTTTAGTATTCTTGACTACGACGCGGATGAGAATGTCCCCATCATCTTGGGTAGACCATTCATAGCCACGAGGCATACAGTAATAGATGTTGAGAATGGTGAATTGATCATGAGAGTCCAAGACGAACAAGTTAAGTTTAAGGTTTTTAAAGCAATGAAGTTCCTTGGTTCTCCTGGAGAATGTTTGTTCCAAGATGCTATTGAAAATGTTGTGAAGAAGAGAACCAGAAAACGTGCCACAAAGGTTCCAAAAGAACCAAAGAAATAAAGAGAGAAGGAGGATTTCAGAATAGGCAAGGAAGGTGCATCGAAAATGCCTGGTCCTCCACAAGCTGCACGTACAGCCAAGAATTCTTGGATGGAACCATTCATGGCTACAAAGAATAGATCCGAGAAGTTCATGGGACTGAAAGGAATGGATTCAAATTTTGCGGGGTGAATATTGATAAAATCATACATTACTAGGGAGGTGATGTTGAGAAATAATCACCTAGGTAACACATTGAACTGAAGGACATTAAACAAAAGTGCCCTTAGGAGACATCCCTTGTTTTAATTGCTTTTTAGTTAGTTTTTTGTTTTGTGGTGTATAATATTAAGTTAGTGTATGATTTTAATGTGTTTAAAAGCTAGAAGGAGAGAAAGGTAGTGTGTTAAATGTGCAAGAAACGAGTTTGGGGTCAAAAGGAATAAAACGAAAAATCTGGCAATTTTGACCGGTATATCGGAGAGGAGAAATTCGTTGTAACGGTGAGAAAATTAGGTGAGATACCGAATGAGAATTAAATAACCGTATCGCGATACCGTGACACGGTCTGGAAAAAAACTCGACCTGTATACCACTCGGTATGGCCGGTATACCGCTCCATCCAAAACCTGTGACATCGGTCACAAAATCAGGGTCAACGCCGAGGTAATACTAGAAAAACCGTGGTCGCAATTGACGACACGGTATGGGATGACGTCACGACCGGTATACCGCTTGATATGGCCTG
This sequence comes from Nemophila menziesii, assembly GCA_029959085.1. Taxonomy (NCBI): domain Eukaryota; kingdom Viridiplantae; phylum Streptophyta; class Magnoliopsida; order Boraginales; family Hydrophyllaceae; genus Nemophila; species Nemophila menziesii. The sequence goes on along the minus strand of JARWIR010000022.1, from coordinate 8,451,546 downwards.
TATACCCCCGCGAGGCTGTTTGTGAAGGATTTTGTTTCCAAATCAACTTCTTACCTTATAAAACCTAAAACTAGCCTCTTCCAACCTTCCCAACACGAAATTTTCAGACCCAAACCCTATAAATACGCTAATAAAAAAAACAGTTGCCTAAAAACCAGTCCTAACCGCTACCCTATTAATTAATTTTTTTTAATATATATCATATATAAAGTGTAATTTGTCAAAAATGATTGTGTAATCTGTCAAAAACACACTATATTGTTGAAATTTTTATCGAGTCTGTATATTCATAAACAAATCTCCTAAATGTCATATATATGACTATTTGAAGTTTTGGTGTTGAACTTCTCAAGCAGTTAATGTCTTAATGCTTCAAAGGCATTAAATTTAGAAGTAAAACAAACCATGATCCACGTTTGAATTGAAAATTGGTCAAGAAATTAGAAAGAAAAATGATGGACATAATATTAAAAAAGAATTAAAAAATATTTAATGGTCAGTTTTAGTTTAAATTCAATTTTATAGCCATAGCCAACCAAATGTTGTCGTTATATGTAAAAAGTAAAAACCAAAACAAGCACGTACCTCTAATAATGGAAAATATGTCACTAACCGCTAGACTAGTTAAGACATATCTTTCTATGAATCCTACCTTGTATTTATACATTTACTGTTTTCGTGCTAGTAATATCATTTAAGTTTACAGTAAAAATGGTTTTCTTTTAAGTATATGTTTATATACATTTGTTGTTTTTTGTTACAATTTCATTTATATGTATGTAATTATATGTTAAATGTTCCATATAACTAAAAGGGTGGTCAGCACTTAGGAAAATTCTTCCATCCAATATTGGATGATCCTACACCAATTACATTCATACACATACCCCATGTTTTAAACTTGCAAAAAGTAACTATCATATTAATCTAATGACATGTGTTTTGTTTTAATAATCCATGGCCGTGATTTAAATATTGGACCATCCAATATTGGATAGAAGTATTACCCCAGCACTTAAGGTCTAATGATTATATATGGAGATATAGGTTGGTCTTCTATCATGGGTAAGTTAAATTAAATTAAAATCAGACCGAAACTAGTAAAGGAAACCGGAACAGAACCTTTAAAATCGGTCTCCCATAACGGTTCGGTTGTCCATATTTCTTAAACAAGAACCAGGGCGGACAGGTAACACTAGAACCGATAGATCGGACTGACCCAAAAAACAAAAACAAAACAGTAAGAACCGGTTCAAACCAAACCAATAGAACCATTAGCTAGGCTGAATCTCATTCTTCTTTCTAGATTTTGCATTATATATTTATATGCCTATATATTATTAACACTAGCATTATCTACAGCGAATTCTTGAATGTAGGGAACACTAGGTGGCTTATATTCAAATATTTTTAGGCTGCTCTTATTAAATATGATAAACACGTTATGTTAAAAGATTTATCATTTATCATAACTTAAGTTGCTCTAAAAAAATATTATGCTAAAAGATTAATAATAACATTTATATCATTGGGTTTCTAATGACAGATCAATTACACGATGTCAAAAAAAAATTATGAACAATGGACTAAAGCAAATAGTGGTAATTTATTGGAATTCATGGTGGATGCCACCAATTACGTTTCACAAATTTAAGACTGTACCTCCATTCTCCTTTGAGACACCAACAGAATTAGTATTAACTTGTGCTGGATTACATAATTTCTTCGCAAAGAGTGTCATTCCGATGAATTTCATCCTTAACCAGAAAATAATCGTCCTTTTCTTCGAATCTTAACATGGAAGAAGAAAATCATGTTAAACTTTCTCAAACTCAACAACAACAAAGAACGGAAACTATTGCTTCGAATCTTACTAAAACTATGTGAACTAATAGAACGCAAAATGACTATAATAAAAGTAGAGAGGATGAAAATAAGAATTAAATTGATATGAAATTAGTTTTACACTTTATTAGTATTTAGTTTGCTGACATATGTTATATTAAAGTCGGATTTTTTAAGGGACAACGCCCAGTTAATTACGCGGAGAGCGTATGAATTTCCAATTAATTACAACTTCAACTTAATTCCCACTTAAGCATAAAAAATTAAAAGATTACAAAAATATTCATAGGTCTATCAATTAATTATAATATTTATTTATTTATTTTATTTTTATTCTTAATTTTATTTTTGAATTTTATTTTTGAAATTTTTTTTCAAAAAAAAATTCCCAAAAATTATTTTTTCCCAATTTTTTTTTTTGAAATTTATAATTTTCCGGATATTTTTTTCAATGTGTTCCATGAACACACAATTATGAGTTTTGTGTGTTCCAGGAACACACAATTCTAATATTTATGTGTTCCAAGAATACACAATTCTAATATTTGTGTGCTTAGGAATACACAGAATTGAAACAAACAAAATCAAGTGTTGTGTACACCAAGAATACATAAATTTGAGTTTTATGTGTTCCATGAATACACAAATCTGAGATTTGTGCGTTCCAAGAATACACAAATCTAAGAATTGTCAGGAATACACAAATTTGGAACTAACTAAATCAAGTTTTGTGTATTTCAGGAATACATAAATTCGAGTTTTATATGTTGCATGAATACACAAATTTGAGTTTTATGTGTTCCATGAATACACAAATCTGAGATTTATGTGTTCCAAGAATACAAAATTATGAGTTTTGTGTGTCACGCGAATACACAGAATTGGTATATATAAAATCAAGTATTGTGTATTACAGGAATACATCAATTCGAGTTTTATGTGTTACATGAATACATAAATTTGAGTTTTGTGTGTTCCAGTAATACACAGAATTGGAATAAACAAAATCAAGTTTTGTGTGTTTTGGAACACACAAAACCCTAAAGCATAAACACACAAAAATAACAAAAAAATATTGGACAAAAAGATAATATATCAAGATAGTTAAAAACAAGTAAAAATAGGGTATATGTGATTAATAAAGAGAAAAAAACAATTTTGGTAAATAAGAGAATCCTTTATCAATTTTTATGATTTTGTGTGTTACATGAACACATAAATCAATATTTGTGTGTTATAGCAACACATAAATCGGAATTTTGATTATAAAAAAAAAATTAAAAAAAAAATCGGGAAAAAAATTCGAAAAAATAATTCGAAAAAATAAATAAATAAATAATTAAAATAAAAGAAAAATAGAAAAATCATATAGAGGTAATAATGGAAGGTAAATATGACAATGTGTTTAATTGAGAATTAAGTTAATAATTTGTGAATAAGTGGAAAGTAATTGAAATGAAAAGTGTGAAGTTTAATTAATTAAGAATTATTTTATTTTTTTAATTGCTAAATTTATAATTGCAAGGATCTATTAAGCTATTTGGCATAACACAATGAATAATGTTGCAATTTAGTTGTGAGTTTATTTTGCTTTATTTTTATATAGAAATAGGAGATTATCAAAATTTAAAAAAATTAGAATCCATTAAATCTATTGAAATTCATTTAAATACTAGCATAACAATCCGTCAAACTTTAAAATAAAAATAAAAAAATCATTTAAAATCTAGATAGACTTAAAACAATCAACAAATTCTACTGAATCAATATCTTCTTTTAAAAAGTATAATAAACTCTTTTGACATCCAAACTAAGAACACTCTTCTAAGTATAACTACACCAAAAACGCAAGTTCTAGCAGAGCAGGTGCACAGAAACAAACAGAGGAAGAGAAAGAAGGAGAAGACAGAGATTGGAACAACTGGAATAAACCAAAGCACGATTTGAGGATTGAAATTCATGAATCTGCTCAGAAGATTGAAGCTTTTAAACGAACACATAGAATTGTTGATGACGGTGACAATGAAAACTCTGGCAATATGCGAGCAGCGTTAATGGCTTTTGAGGAAGAGGTTAGGAAGATTAAAGGTAAACAGGTGATGACACAAATCGCCAATAATTCAGCTAATTAGGAGGGTGTTTCGGAGGGTCAACAAAACATTAAGCGAAGAAGAGATGCTAGAGTTAATCACCTTGAAATGGAGTACAACAAAAAAAAACTCAAATTATTGGAAGCTTCAAAAAACTCAGAGTTGTGGATCCTATTGAAGACTCGTGAACAGCAACAAATACAGTCTGTTAGAAGATAAAAATGAGGACGATGGTTCAACTCATTAGGGTCATGAGATCAAGAAGAGTATGGAAGACATCTCAAGGATGATTGATGACTACGATTCACAATTTGAGCCTGAGGAAGAGAAGGAGGGAAGCTACGAGAATAGCGAGAATTATTTCGAGAAAGATTACGAGGGGGTGGCGAAGATAATGACATGAATTTTAGGTATGAAGATGCTGAAGAAGAAGAGTCGTCTCAGAGCGCTAAGGAGAAAGGAGGCGGCTACATCAGTAAAGCCGCGAGCTATATATGACGACCCTCTTCTGGAATGTCCAGGGAATACGAGCTCCCTTGACATTGACTCGAATTCGCTCGTTGCTGGCACAGTATCGTCCTGGGGTGGTGGTTTTTTGTGAAACAATGTTAAGAAAGGTTGATTCTCTTGACATTGGTAGAAAATTTGGTTTTGAAAATTCGTTTTTTGTTGATCCCACTGGGAATTCTTTTCATTCTGGTGGGCTCATTGTTTTGTGGCACGTTGGTGTGCACTTAGAAGTTGTAATTTCTAATTCGTATTTTGTAATAGTTAGGATTAATGAACTTTATTTCTCGTATTTCATGGTCTTCATACACGCACCTAATGACTTTAACGATAGGAAAAATATATGGAATGACATATGACAATGGAGTAAAGAAATTAAAGATCCCTGGATGATACTTGCGGACTTTAACGATATTCTTAACACCAATGAAAAGCTTAGCAGGAATCCAGCAAACCTAAACCATATTAACGAGATATTAAATTTTACTTCTTATAATGCTCTTTGTGAAACTAAATCTAATGGGTGTTTTTTTACGTGGTCTAACAGGATGGAAGGCGATAAACATGTCAAGACCAAAATCGATCGTGGCCTTGCTACGTATGAATGGATAAACAAATTCCCACGAGCCCAACTCTACATTCCTCAGGCTATTGGGTCAGATCACTCTCCCCTTATATCGTATTAAGTACTTTAAGTTTGAATCCCGCTGGCTTGATAAAGATGAATGTAGAGAGATAGTAGACAAAGGTTGGAAAAAAAGTTAACAATAGTATTCCTGTTAAGAATTTTGTTAAAAAAAAGAGAAAATACCAAAAAAAACTAGTTAAATGGCATATTAGAACTTTAAAAAATCACGATACTGCTATTAAAAACCTTCAGGAAAGCCTAATCAAGTTATGTAATAAGAATAGTAATACGAATAGTCTTAATGAGGAACAGAGTATTAAAGATAAACTAAAAATAGAGTATAAAAATGAAGAGAATTATTGGTGTGATAGAGCAAGACACAACTGGCTTATGTTTGGGGACAAAAATACAAAAAATTTCCAATTAGCTACTATCCAAAGAAAGAAAATTAATAGAATAACGAGTATCAAGGACACAGATGGAAATTAGATAGAAGATAATAATGAAATAAAGAATTTTTTTCAAAATTACTACAGTATTTTATTCAAAGAAGTGGAAACTACGAATAATATATGGAAAAAGCCACATAATTTATTAAGCCTTGTATTACGGAAGAGATGAATAAAGGACTCACAAAATATCCAAGCCTAGATGAAGTAGAGGATGTGGTTAAAGAACTATCAGCTTCGAAGGCTCCGGGCCCCAACGGGCTTAACGGTAAGTTTTACAAATAATTTTGGGACATCATTAAGGTGGATGTGTTCAAACTCATTTCGGATTTCTTTGATAATAATTTCTCTGTTGATAAGATTAATGATACTTTAATAACACCGATCCCGAAAGGGACCACACAGGAGAACCTTGGTGATTTTAGACCTATTTCATGCATTAACTTCATTTACAAAATTATTGCAAAAATTCTCTCCAATAGGCTTAGAATATACATGAATAATATTATTTCTCCCACACAATCAGCGTTTATAAAAGGCAAGGCCATTCAAGACAATATCATTATAGCGCAAGAAATCTCCTTTTTTATGAATATGAAAAGGAAGAATAAGAAACATATGGCAGCAATAAAAATTGATATGGCAAAAGCTTATGATCAGGTACGTTGGGAGTTTATTCTTTTAGTACTTAAGAAACTTGGATTTTGTGAAAAATGGATATTATGGATTAAAAATTGTATTACCACGACTTCTTTTAGTATTAATCTTAATGGCGAACGGTTAGATAACTTTGAAGCTGTAAAGGTATAAGACAAGGAAACCCCCTATCCCCTTATCTCTTTACTATCATGACCGAATCCCTTATTAGTATTATAGATCATAACATTCAGGTAGGTAATATCAGCGGGATACTGATTAACCGTAATTTCCCTATTATTTCACATCTCTTTTTTGCAGACGATTATCTCTTTTTTATCAATATTGATGACACTAATTTAGAAACTTTTAAGCAGTGTCTGAATACCTATTGCCTGGGATCTGGACAGAATATTAACCTCCATAAATCTGCCATATACTTTAGTAAGGAGACACCAGTAGAGAAAAGGAACGTAACCGCTAATGTTATGCAGATAAAAGAAACAGAGGACCTAGGATATTACTTGGGTATCCCACTATGTCATAAAAGGTCTAAGGTCGAATCTCTGGATTGGATTGCAAAGAAGTTTTTCAAAAATACATAAGGTTGGAAAGCAAAATTACTACCGGAATGGGGCAAAGAAGTGCTTATAAAGGCAGTCCTTCAGGCGATACCTAATTATTATATGTCCATCTTCTCTTTTCCAATCTCCTTTTGTAATAAACTTATATCGGCTATATCTAATTTTTGGTGGAACACAGGGGAAAAAGATAGAATACACTGGCTCGCATAGGAAAAAATTGCGAGAGGGAAACTTATTGGAGGACTCGGCTTCAAGGATTTCAAAAAAATGAACACGACACTCCTAGCAAAACAGGCATGGAGAATCTTGCACAACAAAGATAATTTAGTCGCGAAATTACTAAAAGGTATATACTTTCCTCAAACCAATTTTCTTGATTGTAAATTAAGACAAAGTAGGACATGGAGTTGGGCAAGTCTGGTCGAGGGCAGAGATTTTCTCGTCAAACATGGAATATACATTATTGGAAATGAAGAGGATATTAACATTTGAAACAACAAATGGATAGATACGACATGGAAACTAGAAAGACCAACAAACTGTGAAATCAAAAAAGTGAAAGAATTGTTTATTAATGGTACCAAAAATTGGAACTCAGAGATACTCGACAATATATTTCCCAAACCCATTATACCCCTTATAAAGTGAATTAAGATTCCCGAATCGGATAAGAAGGATAAGTTCATATGGCCTTTATCGAAAGATGGTACCTATGATACGAAATCAGGATACATGAAACTTACTGAAGAACAGATTGTCAATAACTCAACAAATTCCACCATACTTCACAATCATAACTTCCCAATATGGAAATTTATATGGAAATCTAATGTCCCAAGGAAAATCAAACTCTTCTATTGGAGAGCTATCAGCAATGCACTCCCTACTAAAACAAACTTATATTAGAGGAAATGCGGATCATCTACAAACTGTATTTGATGTAACAAAGAAGGAGAAACGGTGGAACATCTATTATTAAATTGTAATATGTGCAAAGACATTTGGGCAGGAACATTCACCCAGATTAGGATCGAGGACCAATGTAATGATTCACTGGAAGAATGGTTTATAAAAATAGTCAAAAGTTTTGAAGAAGCAGGATGGGATGAGCAATTAATTAGGGACATGATCATGATCAATCTCTGGAATATATGGAAAGGGAAAATGAAAGGCCTACATGAAGATTGCGCAATAAACGGAACCGCTATTATTCAGAACACAAACAGGCTTATAACAGAATTACACGGGATAGACTGGAATAAAGCAAAAGGGATAAAGAAAGCAAGCAACATAATTATGGATAATCCTTCAACTTCAGGGAATGTTACGGAACCTGAAATCTCTTACTACTGCGATGCCTTCTTCAGCAATAAATCTGAACCAATCGGATTAGCAGTCGTCGAAGTTCATTCTCAAACCAAAACAACCATTAATCATACTTTCATAATGGATTGTGACTCGACTGTGAAAGAGAAGAGTATGCAGTTCTCAAAGCAGTTGAACTTGGTAAGTTCAAGCCTCATACACGGAAAGCCATGTTTTCGGATAACCTTGAGGTTATTCAAGGTATTTAGCAAGTGCCAGCAGCACGTTGCTCTGTCCAACCCATCCTTCGTAATATTATTCTCAACTCTGGCGAGAACGGGCCTCAGTTTCACCACATCAAGAGGAATCTCAATAGTTTAGCGGATAAGCTTGCCAAGGAAACTAGGCACAGGGCAGCGGAAGAACGTAATAAGTCTATCTATCCTATTCATTTAGCCAACTTGTTTTGTAAACTTGGTATTGGTTAAGGATTAAATACTCTGTTTTGGGTGCTATGCACCCTTTTATTGTTAAAAAAAAAAAGGTAGGATGCTTGAATCTTGAAACTCATCTGACAAGATGATATCTTATCCTATTTGAAGAAACTATGTGCTAACCCAAGATAACATAGTCCATTAGCTTACTATTATTATCTCTTTGAGTTAAAAAGAACTTTTACAATTAGATTATTTAAAAATTTCGTCTCAGATTCTATTTTAGTATAGTTAACATTTTGGCAAATCAGTTAGGATTAGCTGAACTGGCCAGAGTCTTAGTTTTTCTTTTAAACGGTACGCGGTACAGGTTCGAACCGAGTCAGGAACTCTGAGGGACTCCGAGTCCAAAGTGACTCTCCGATGTATTGAAGAAAAACATTAGCTGGCTTTTCTATCTTTGAGTTAAGAAACTTTTAGAGTTAAATTATTTTATAAATTTCGTCTGGTCATTCAATCTTAGTGTTTTTTTCATTAGCCAGCAACTCTATCTCTTTGAGTTAAAGAAACTGAGTTAAATTGTTTATGAATTTCATCTCAAATCACCTTTATATCTCTCTTCTAAGGCAATGACGAATGAGCCTAAAAGTAAAATTAGTTAAAAACTCAACACTAGTGGTGTTTATAAATATTATTCAAATATAAAGATAAAGATTTGATCTCTATATATTTTGTCAAAAAATACATATATACATATTTAATATTTTGTCAAATAATTCAAAAGATGCCTATCATTAATATAAAAAAATTTAAAATATAAGTATATAAATTTATATATAATAAAAAACCAAATATATGTTATTTTAATTATTCAATCAATTTTTAAATATAAAAAATTTATATTCAAATTTAATTTTTATATCAAATTATTCATAAAGAAATATATTATTACATCAGTTAAAATTCATCAATTTTAAATTAATTTAATTAATTTACTTATATAAATCAAAATAATATATTATGATATAAAACTCAAATTTAAAACTACCATTAATGTCAACCTGTAGCAGTATACTTAGTCAACTCCGATTTTGACTTCTAATCCTTCACTTGATCGACCATATCTCGCCTTCCATGTTAATGGAACAAATTAATACATGTACATAGCTTTCTACACCCTTTCTTTTTCTCTCATTGGTCCTTCGTGTGTTGTGTTCCATTTGTTTGTCGGTGTTCTTCAAGTCTTTTCTTGTTTGGGGGGTAATCCGGGCCTTCATTGCTACCTATGGAGTGGCTTTTTGGTTGGAAGGTGGGGTAGTATTCAACGGCTCATCTTCTTGTTCTAGCTCTGATTCAATTGTCTCTGGTTACTACTTGCTCTCCTAACTGGGGAGGTTTTGGTTTGTCTATTGTACCGGCGTGGGTTCTCCCTGTTGATCATTGGGAGGCCCACTCTTCTCCGGCCTTCTCATACGTTGGGTCTTGGATCCTGATCATACGGGTGGATTATTCGTTATGTGAAATCCTTATGGATTTTGTCGATGATAATTCAAGAAGTTTGAATATATGGGCTATGGATTACAATGCGATACACACCTGGTATAAAGTGCCCAAGTGTGATCCTTATCACGGTGGTGACGCTGCCTTTGTGGAAGAATACTCTTGGAAGATTATCTATTTCGTGCTGCACAAATGCCTCAAAGATCGATGAAAATCTTTTCTGGAAAATATTACAGATCGCCTTTTATACTTTTGATCATTTGGGTTTCGCTTCTTGAAGGTCTTTTGAGTCTGGTGTTTGATTTTAATTGCTGGATTGTGGCAAGACCTTTGCCAGCGTGGGGTTTGGAGTCCTCGTGGATCATCTCCCACTTTTCTCTGGTAAAGGTCTGTTTCTGGATGCTGTCTTCTTTCTATGTTTTCTATACGACTAATAACATGTATGTATCATCATGAAATTAGATTATGATGATGATTTTATACAAAATTCATGTCTATATAACTCATTTATATACAAAGCACTTCTGCATTTGAGATCCTTTACTTGGATCATCGAGGACTTTGTTAATGTCCAGCATTTCTTATTAGAAATCATGTTAAAAGTTTTTATTTGGAATGTGGATCAATTTCGTGGTGAATTTATATTGATATCCGCTGATTGGCTTCACCTCTCACTTGGGCTTCAGTTCTTGATTACTGTTTTCTCCAAGGAGGAGCAGGGGAGGCCAACGATCTCTGTATTTTGTCTTGATTTGGACTTTACTAGAGCTAACTTTAATAAAGATTTTGAGCCTGATGATATCTCCTCTGACTCGCAATCTATCCATATCAAACACTACATTCGCCAAGATGAGGAATTTACTCAAAAGAACTATAGAAGTACTCCAAAGATGAAGGTAAACAATTATGTTGAAAGGTTTACTTGGCCAGAGAAGTTGAAGAGTAAATTTGCACCAAATGGGGAAGAACACTCCGAAGAAGTTTTGTCTTGAAGATGTGAACAACTTAGGTAAAAGAAGTGTGGAAGCTATGAATTTTTTGGATGAATTACTTGTTAGCTATGGTGAAATTAAAGTTCAATTTTTCGATTACGATACGGTGGGGGGCGTGAGTACTCAAGGTGAGCCTGTAGAGGAAAACGTCCTAACAAAAAATCTTAAGGGTAGCGGCCAGCCCGGTGTGAAAGCGGCCGGGTTTTATGGATAACATGCTGGTTTGGAATTGTCAAGGAGCTAGGGAGACCTCGACAAAGAAGATGATCAACGCCCTTATTTCTAAGTTTAAATTATCTTTTGTTTGTTTGTTGGAGTCTAGAGTCAAAGCTAGTAATGTTCGTTCCATCTGTTTTCTTAAGCAATTCGATCAAAAATTTATAATCAACCCCGAGGGAAGAGCATCTAGATCTGGAGGGATTATAATAGCGTGGAAGAATAACTTTAATATATCTATATGTTTCTCGTGTTCGTCTTATGCGATTTGTCTAGATAACTGAAGCTAATACTAATACTTGGTACCTTGTGGTTATTCATGATCCAAACGACCAAAAAGAAAGGCAAATTGTGTTTGATAACATTACCAAATGGAGACAAAAAACCGACGAACCTATCCTTATAGCAGGCGATTTCAATGAAATTACTAAGTTTGCGGAAAAACAAGGTAAAGCGACACCGAACTTGAGTAGAATGTTGGGATTTAATGATTTCATTAACAAAAATAATCTTATTGATATCCCCTTTAAAGGGTGTTTCTTCACTTGGACCAATAAGAGGAAGGGTGAAGAGAATATTAAAGAAAGATTAGACAGGGCTCTAGCTTCGGATTTGTGGTATAATATTTTCCCTCAAACTATTATTAAAGTACCTCCAGCTATGGGGTCGAACCATTTGCCATTAATTATTCAGAGAAGCGATCCGTTTAAGGTTTCGAAAAAAAGTTTCATGTTTGAATCAAGATGGTTAGATAATCCACAGTGTAGAGAGATTGTCAATACTTCTTGGAATAAATCTAGAAATATAATGAATTTATTGGATTTTGTAAATAAAAAGGACGCTACGTGTCAAGCTCTGGTGGGGTGGAGCAAGTCAACTTTTGGTAACAGTAGGAAAATGATCGAGAAGTTTCAGAGTTTACTTGAGAAAATTCAGAATGGGGAAGCTACAATTAAAATTTTTAATATGGAAATGGAAATAAAGCAAGAGCTAGATAAATTATTGGAACATGAAGAAGCGTTCTGGGAAGATAGGGCAAGAGATATGCACATAAAAAAAGGGGATAAGAACACAAAATATTTTTTTGCTAAAACCGTTATGAGGAGGAACATTAATCGTATCTCGTGTCTGAAGAATGAAGAAGGAGAACTGAGCGATGACATTAATGAAATTAAAGCTCAAATACAAAACTATTTTATTAATCTTTTTAAGGAAAATACGGTTACTAATGTTGAAGAGGTTGCTAGACACACTCCGTGTAAAATTGATGAGATTACTAATGATTCTTTAATCAGAATTCCGGATATGGAAGAGGTTAAAATCGCGGTTTTTGCTATGTCTGGGTCGAAAGCTCCAGGTTCGGATGGCTTACCTGGTAACTTTTATCATGAATTCTGGGACATTATCAAAGACGACATTTACAAAATTGTTCATGATTTCTTTGCTTACAATACCCCACTTGATCACATTAACGATACGATTATCTCCCTTATTCCGAAAGGCGACCATCAGGAATCAATTAAGGACTTTAGGCCGATCTCATGCATTAATTTCAGCTACAAAATTATTGCTAAAATAATGGCTCTCAGGCTACAGTCCCATATGGATTATATTGTCTCTCCGACCCAATCCGCTTTTATTAAAGGTAGGAGTATCCAGGACAACATTCTGATTGCACAGGAGGTGGGTTTCTTTCTTAAGAATAAAAGAAAATCGAATAAATATTATGGGGCAGCAAAAATTGACATGGCCAAGGCCTATGACCAGGTCAACTGGAGTTTTTTCATGGCGATACTTAAGAGTTTAGGTTTTTGTGAGAAATGGAGAGAAATGATTTACAATTGTATATCATTGGTTTCCTACCAAATAAAGGTTAATGGAGATAGATTAGCGAAATTTAAACCAACGCAGGGTATTAGACAGGGTGACCCCTATCTCCGCTCCTATTCTCTATGCTAACAGAAGGTTTAATTGGTTTATTAAATTTTGAATGCCGAGAGGGTAACATTAGAGGAATATCTCTAGCCAAAGCGGCTCCGAGACTTACCCATCTTCTGTTCGCGGATGACTCGCTATTTTTCTTGGAGGTAAATGACAAGGAAATCAATGCTTTTAAAGAAATTTTAGCCAAATATTGCGAGGCTTCGGGACAAAAGGTAAACTTTAATAAATCTACTATTATGTTTAGTAAGGGATTATAGAGCTATGACTATTGCTAATGAGCTAAATCTTACACACACCAATTCCATGGGGAAATATTTGGGTATTCCGATGTCACTCAAAAGATCAAAAATAGAGAATCTTAATTACATTTTGGACAGATTTTCAAAGAAATTGGCAAGCTGGGACTCGAAATTACTATCTGATGGTGGTAAAGAGGTTTCGATAAAAGCCGTTTTACAATCAATCCCGAATTATGCCATGTCCATTTTTGAATTCCCAATCACATTATGTAGAAAACTTAGCGCTATTGTGGCAAAATTCAGGTGGAACTCTGGCGATAAAAAGAGAATTCACTGGGTGAAATGGAAAAATTTGGCAAAAGCGAAAAACATGGGAGGCATTGGATTCCGAGATTTCCATAAAATGAACTCTGCTCTTCTAGCAAAACAAGCTTGGAGGATTTTACACAATCGAGATTCTCTTGTAGCGAAAGTTCTTAAAGGAATCTATTTTCCTAACACTGACATGTGGAATGTCAAACTAAAAAACAGAAGATCATGGAGTTGGGCAAGCATATTTAAGGGTCTTTCTTTCATTAAGGAAGAATGTATATGGCAAGTCGGTAACGGTCTCACTATTAACATCTGGAGTGATTCTTGGATTGCAAGAGGATATAAATTGGACAAACCAAAGGACTGTAAGATCTCTAAACTCGCTGAGTGTTTTAATTCGAATATGTCAAATTGGAACTTCAATATTTTAAAGGACTTCTGTACGACAAGAGATATAGCTGATATTCGGAAAATCCCGATTCTTCAATTAGACAAAGAAGATAGGATTATATGGCCAGATACGAAGGATGGAACTTACTCTACTAAATATGGTTACCATCGTTTGGTTCAAAAAGAAGTGGAAAGAGAGGACGAGACATCGGCTTCGGGAGAAAGCATGGATCGTGAAATATGGAATATAATTTGGAGGTCGAATGTTCCACTCAAACTCGGGAACTTTGTATGGAAATTACATAATAATGCAATTCCAACCAAATGCAACTTGAAGAAAAGGAAATGTAGCGATAACGATATATGCGAATGGTGCGAAAACGAGGAGGAATCGATTGTACACCTTTTTCTTAAATGCCCTTTCAGTATGGGTGTTTGGGCTAATTCTCAACTCCAATGTAAAATCGATGAAAACTTCAATGGATCTATAAGTGACTGGATTAAAAACATTATCCAGAGTTATGCGAAGAATGGATGGGATAAGAGGCTTGTTACCGCAACAATATTAGCAACAATATGGAACATATGGAAGGCTAGGATGAGGGGGCTTTTTGATAAGAAGGTTTGGAATATATACGAAATTAACAATAGCACGAAATTACTCTTGAAACATTTATTTTCCAATAAGAGCGAAAAACTGGAAGGAATGGCATCAGTACAGGATGATAACAGTAAAGACGAATCTAATCCTTTCTTCAGTGATGATGCGAGATCGGCTGGCAGATCTCAGTATACAGAGTAGTTCATTCTACTTTAATAACCTTGATGTGGTTCAGGGTATTTTGAATGGAAGTGTTTCCAATTGGAGAATCAAACCAATTGTTAGTGAAGCACTAAGTTGGATTAAGAGTTTTCCGTTGTGGAAGGTGATACATATTAAAAGGGAGTTTAACATAATCGCCGACAAAACAACAAAACTGACCAGGAAAAATGTGGACGTCTCGGGGTGTCAACAGATGTCTATTGTTGATTTTTCTCTTTTGCTTGATAGGATCGCTTGTTCTAGATTGTAATTCTTTAAATTGACAGAAAAAAAGAAAAAAAAATAACGGGTCTTCATATTAGGTCTTCGAATATGGATTTAAAGACCTAAAATAAAGACTTCATTGATCATGCTCTAATAGCTTTAAAAAAAAGATATATACAATTTAACTGTCCCATTTGATCACTATGTTATGCCATCTATATTATATTACACACTTTTTTTATAACGGGTGGCCAGGATCGATTCTGGCAAAACATAAGTGGTGGCCAAGATCGATTCTGACCCCACCTATTATTACCTCACCTATCATTAAAATTATTAATTATTTTCTATATTAATATTAGCAATAATTGTTGACGTTATTTTTTATGATTCCATTTTTAGCTAAAAAATTCCCCAGTTAACTCCATATTCTCTCATAATTTCAATTATCACCAATCAATGTCCAATAACTCATTTCGTCACACTTGCATTCGATAAAAAAAACAAAATAGAAATCTCTTCACTCATCTCTTCAAAAATTGCAGTTCAACACCAAATTGCTCAGGTTCAATACTAAACAACCATTACCTCCTGGAGCCTACTTATATCAAGAAGAAGGAGCGGCATGGGTCCTTTTTCAATATGAAAACACAG
This sequence comes from Nemophila menziesii, assembly GCA_029959085.1. Classification (NCBI taxonomy): domain Eukaryota; kingdom Viridiplantae; phylum Streptophyta; class Magnoliopsida; order Boraginales; family Hydrophyllaceae; genus Nemophila; species Nemophila menziesii. The sequence continues at coordinate 8,435,794 of JARWIR010000022.1, read as the reverse complement.
GACTGTTATGCTTTAGGTGTGGTAGAATTGGTCACCAATATGGGGAATGTCCAGTCAAAGTCATTAAACAAATTGAAGACATTGATGAGCGCAGGAAGGCATCCTGGAGCATAGACAACGTTGCAAAATTCCCACCCTTTAATCCTATTTATGGGTTGCATATTAAAGCTAATGGTGAATTTACTAACTTTATTTATGGTGAAAAATCTATTAAGAGTGCAGGTCCAAGTATAAGGAGCGGCAATCCCGTTCGTGGTATACAAATTCGAGAAGAAGACGAGGACATTCTTAGCAAATTCAACTACACCAAAAGAGGTTATACAAGTAAGGCAAACACTCAAGGACAAAATGACGAGGAGAGAGAGAAAGAGAACCAGGACTGGGAAAACTGGAATAAGCAGATGCATGATATCCGTAATGAATTGCATGAATCAACACTAAAAATGGAAGCTTTTAAAAGAACTCATGGAATAACACAAGAAGGTGACGAGAGCAACGAAGGCGATATTCGTGCAGCACTTATGGCTTTTGAAGAAGAGATGAGAAAGATTAAAGGCAAATATGTAACGAACCATAGCAGCACCTCTGAGCAAAACATGGAAACCTCATCTAATACCCAACAGAATATCAAAAGAAGAAGAGATGGCAAGGGAGTGCGAATTGAATCTGGAACTGGAGAAGTTAGCTCTAAGGTTACTGGAAATTTTAAGAAACTCAGAGTAGTTGACCCTATTGAAAACTTTGTTAACAATAACCAATTCAGTTTGCTGGAAGATGAAAAAGAAGTTGATGAGGAGAATAAAATGACCAGGGGTAAAGGAAAGGATCTAGACAATATGTCTAAACTCATTGACGAATATGATTCGCAGTTTGAACCAGAAGAAGAGGAGGATGGGAATTTCGAGAGCAGCGAGAATTACTTTGAAAAGGACTATGAAGGTGGAGGTGAAGATCATGACATGAATTTCCAGTATGAAGACGCTTTGGAGGAAGAGGAGGACGTGTTTGAGAAGAAGAAAGGAGGCGGCAACTCCAAGAAAGCCGCAAAAGCCAAATGACGACCCTTTTTTGGAATGTTCAGGGTCTTCGAGCGCCCTTAACATTATCAAAAGCAAGCTCGATGGTGGCTCAATTCAGACCTAGTGCGGTAGCTTTTTGTGAAACGATGCTGAGAGAGGTGGACTCTCAGGGGGTTTTGGCTCGTCTTGGTTTCGATAACTCCTTTTTTGTAGAACCCTCCGGAAATGCTTTCCATTCGGGGGGTTTCTTGATTTTGTGGCACTCGAACGTGCAGTTGCAAGTTATTTCTAGTTGTAGTTCTTTCGTTATTGTCTTAATTAATGAACTCTCTTTTGCGTTTTATATTGTGTTCATTCATGCTCCTAATGACTTTAAATTGAGACTTGAAACTTGGAATGAAATTACAAAATGGAATGAAGGGAATAAATTACCTTGGATTATGATGGGTGATTTCAATGAGATTCTCAATATCACCGAGAAACAAAGCAAAAACCAGGCGAATATTGATCACATTAATGCATTTATTAACTTCACTAATTGTAATTCTTTAGCTGAAATTGATTCTAATGGTTGTTTTTTTACGTGGTCAAACAGGATCGAAGGAGAGAAGAATGTCAAAACAAGAATAGATCGGGGACTTGCTACCTATGAGTGGATGGAAAGATACCCAAGATCTCAAATCCATATTCCTCCGGCTATTGGGTCGGATCACTCACCCTTAATCCTTCACTTTGATATTAATATGAAAATTGGAAAAAAATATTTTAAGTTTGAAACTAGGTGGCTAGATAACGATAATTGTAAAAATATCATTGAGGACAATTGGAAAATTCCCCATGATATGGTCCCTATACCTAATTATATTAAAAAAAGGGAGTATACTAAGAAAAAACTTAGTAAATGGAGTTCAGAAAATTTTAAAAATCATGAGAAAACAATTAAAAAGTTACAAGACAAACTTATAGAACTCAACCGTGCCAAGAATGATAATGATACTATTAGAGAAGAGCTTGAAATTAAGGATAGGATAAAAAAAGAATACGAAAAAGAGGAAAAATATTGGAGTGATAGGGCTAGACAAAACTGGCTCATCTATGAAGATAAAAATACTAAATTTTTTCATTTAGCGACTATAAAAAGAAGGAAATTAAATAGAATAACCAGAATAAAAAATAATGAAGGAACTTGGACAGAGGATTCGGAAAACATTAAAACTTGCTTTAAAGAATACTATAAAGAGCTCTTTAAAGAAAGTGACTATAGTGATGAGTTAACACATAAAGCTATCGATTTTATAAAACCCCGAGTTACAGACAATATGAATGTTGAATTAACAAAAAAACCTAGTGTTGATGAAATAGAAAAGGCGATTAGCGAATTATCAGCATCTAAAGCACCCGGACCCGACGGATTAAATGGAAAATTTTATAAAGAATTCTGGGATATAATTAGAGACGACGTGATACAGGTTATAATGGACTTCTTCGAAAATAACTGCTCAGTTGAAACAATTAACGATACTTTAATAACACTTATCCCGAAGGGCACGATACAAGAAGAGTTAGGGGACTTTAGACCTATTTCATGCGTGAATTTCATTTACAAAATTATAACAAAAATTCTATCAAACCGACTTAGAGATATCATGAATGAAATAATATCGCCTACACAGTCAGCTTTCATCAAAGGGCGCGCTATACAAGATAACATCATCATTGCTCAAGAAATTTCTTTCTTTATGAGTAGGAAAAGGAAAAAGGACAAATATTTGGCTGCTATCAAAATAGATATGGCTAAGGCTTATGATCAGGTTAGTTGGTCTTTTATTTTAAAAGTTCTTAATAAATTAGGTTTTTGTGATACATGGATAAAGTGGATAGAAAACTGTATTACATCTACTTCATTATATATTAACATCAATGGGGAGAGACTCGAAAGCTTCAAACCTCATAGAGGGCTGAGACAAGGTGACCCGTTATCTCCTTTCCTCTTTTCCATTATGACTGAATCTCTCATCTGTTTGATTGACCATTATATTGACAATAACTTGATTAACGGGATTAAGATCAATAGGAACTGTCCGACGATTTCTCACCTTTTATTTGCAGATGATTCCCTATTTTTTATAGATATTGAAGAGACAGATATAGCTAAATTTAAAGAATGTTTGGACATCTACTGCAATATTTCCGGACAGAGAATTAACTTTCACAAATCATCAATGATTTTTAGTAAAGAAACCCCAAATGATATTAAGAAAAGTATAACTAGTGAAATGAATATTAAAGAAACAGATGATTTGGGTTACTATCTAGGAATTCCCCTTTGTCACAAACGATCAAAGGTTGAATCACTGGAATGGATTGCCAAGAAAGTCTTTAAGAATACAGAAGGATGGAAAGCGAAGCTCCTTTCGGAAGGAGGGAAAGAAGTACTCATCAAAGCGATTTTACAGGCTATTCCGAACTATTATATGTCTATTTTTTCTTTCCCGATTAACTTTTGCAATAAACTTATTTCGGCCATTGCTAATTTTTGGTGGAATTCAGGTGAAAGGAATAGAATACACTGGGTAGCTTGGGAAAAAATTACGGTAAGCAAACTTATAGGAGGACTAGGCTTTAAGGATTTCAAAAAAATGAATACGGTCTTACTTGCGGCTCAAGCTTGGAGGCTTATGCATAGCCCGGATAACCTAGCAACAAAACTTCTAAAAGGTATTTATTATAATAATTCAAATTTCTTATGCTGTAAATTAAAACAGAGTAGGACTTGGAGCTGGGCAAGCATAATTGAAGGAAGAAACTTTATTAAAAAACACGGAATTAAAATAATTGGAAATGGCAAAGATACTAACATTTGGAATGATAGATGGATTGACACAGACTGGGAATTAGAGAAGCCTAAAAGACCTTCTATTAATATGGTTAGTGAACTAATGAAGAAAGATAAAAACGAGTGGGACCTGGAAATCTTAGATAGTCTCTTCCCAGAACCGATTATCCACCTCATCAAAAGAACAAAGATTGGAGAACTTTGTTCTAAAGATAAGTTCATTTGGCCTTTTTCTAGAGATGGGAAATATGATACAAAATCAGGATACAGGGTTATGATTGAAGAACAATTAAAGAATAAAGCAACAACAACTGACACAAAGTATATAAAGGACTCAGAACTATGGAAAACTATATGGAAATCGAACATACCAAAGAAAATAAAGATGTTCATGTGGCGAGTAGTTAATAATGCAATCCCAACTAGACAGAATCTATATAATAGGAAGTGCTCGGACGCAACCAACTGCTTATGGTGTAACCATGACAAAGAAGATATTGAACATCTACTCCTTCACTGTAATATGTGTAAGGATATTTGGGCAGGTTCATTCTTACAAATTAGGATACATGAAGGAAATAGAGATAGATTGGAAGACTGGTTTCTTAAAATTATTAAATCGTTTAAAGAAGGAGGATGGGAAGAAAATATCATAAGGGATTTCTTAATGATAAACCTATGGAATATTTGGAAAGCAAAAATGAAAGCCATACATGAAGATACAGTAATTGACGGAACGGGAATAAATTATGCTTCTAAGAAACTAATGGACGAGATACATGGAATAAATTGGACCAAGACAACAAATATAGGACCAAACAGGGAATCCAATCCGAATAACGATATAATTCAAGATTCCCAGGATCAGGAGATAACGTTATTTTGTGATGCCTCTTTCACTAACAAAACAGAACCGACCGGAATTGCGGTTATCGGTAGACAGAGGGGGCAAACCAGATCCTTCAGCAAAAGTTCCCACCTTTTTTGCCATTCAGCTTTGGAAGGAGAGGCTTTGGCAGTTTGTGATGCAATTAAAGTTGGAGCCCTTTTCCCGGGGAAAAGGATTTCAATTAACTCGGATAACCTTGAGATCATTCAAGGTATAAAGCAGGTGTCAGCAGCGCGTTGGAATATCCAACCCATACTTCAAAAAATTATCCACAAATCCGAAGAGCTAGGGCAAATTTCCTTCAAACATATTAATAGGAAGCTCAACAGGGAAGCGGATAAACTTGCGAAGAAAGCTAGACATGAGGCAACACTTCTCAATCGGAATACTACTAGTATTTTCGATCTATCTTCTTTGTTTTGTAAATTAGGTATAGGCTAAGGATTGTTCGTTTCATTTTGGGTGCTTTTGCACCCCTCTATCGTCCAAAAAAAAAAAAAAAAAAAAACACCAAATTGCTCACTTCAAAATTATTTTTTACCATAAAAACTCATCTCTTCAATCACCTCACCCGTCTCCATCATCTTTACTCCGCCATTCACCGTCCATGAGTACTATTCTTCACTATCATCAACCCGGGTGGAAACCCAAATTAAGGTAGAAAATTAATTTTTACCAATAAAACTCTAAAACAGAATTGAATCTCTTCACACACGTCTTCCCAACAAGCCGACATCTTCCCAGCTGTCCTACACAAGAAAACTCATGCCACCATTCTCCTTCATCATCAACATGAAGAACCCAAATTAAGGTAAAAGATATTAATTTTTATCATCGAAACTCTAAAAATTGATTTAATTTCACCTAATGTCGTTACTTTTACAATTTCAAATAATCAATTTTTCAAATTATCTGATTTAAGTATAATTTATTATATTTTTATACAAATCCGACTATGGCCATGACCGTTGGTAGCTTTTTACAGAGAAGCGTATATGGGGAGGGAGATACCGTGTGAGTGAGTTATCTGATTAAAGTATAATTTATTATATTTTTATACAAATTCGATAATAGCCATTATTATGACCGTTGAAAGTTTTTAACGGTATGAGAAGGCAACGCTGAGAATAGTGTATATGGGGAGAGAGATGTTGCGTGAGTTTTGCGGTCCCATGATTAATTGGTGTTATACTGTTTTTTTTTAATTGTTTTGCAGTAAATATCAGTTGGTGCAACTGTTGGACATAATCTAAACCCTAAACCTTCTAACAGAAAAGAAAACTCATAACAATCTATTTTAATGGAGAATTTGAAAGTACAAGGTACACAATTTTCTAAATAGTGTCTCGAAGTTGAATTTCATATTCTGTTTTCTATTACTTCCGAATATATATTTTTAGATTCATCTGCTATTTTCAGGTCTCTATTTTTGGCTCGCGAGAAATATAATATCTCACAAATCAACAAGAAGTCATTCTCCAAAATTTCCATATATCGATTTATGAGGTAAAAATTCCAAAACTAATTGCAAAATATGTCCTGATATTTGTATGTGATCGCACCATTGGTCCTTATGTGATATAGCTTAATACAATTTTAAGTTAGATTTTATTTCTCTCTATAACCTAATCAAAATTTCAAAAGATCAAGATTCCATTGTTATGCGAGTATAATGTTCTGTTCTATGCAAGATGTATTGTGAATATATCATAATTAGATGCTATTTTGAAATTCTATTGGCTTGATATAGAATTTGTTTAATATTGGTAGAGTGTTTATATATATTCCAGTCTTCATAGTAGGAATTATTGTGGGTTTAAACTTAAATTTATGAAACTATAGGCCACGAATAGATGTATTGAGATATTCACTTCTTCTAACCAGCATCACTTACTGCTACACAGGGAAGGAATCATTTACGGGGTGATGAGGTTAGTATTGATTATTGATTATTGAATTTTTAATTGGTTCAAAATTAGTACTTTTTTTTTTGCTTAATTCTAGATAAAATGTATAATTTTTGAGGATATTGATAATGGTTTTCTCAGTGAAATTCACTGAAGAAGGATGACCCTGAATTAGGTCCATTTACTGCTTGGAATATAACTGGAACATATAGAGGTAATATTAAATGAAATTTAAAGGAATTTTTCATATTTAATAAGTATGTTTAATATGATTTTAAATAATTTAAGAATCCAGGGTCTTGGAGTGAACTGAGAAGTACACAAATGAAATGCACGTGTGTACATTATGTTCAGGTAATATGATTATGCCCATTGATAAATACTACTTTTATATGTTGTGAAAATAAAATTTCTGCTTTGTCTTTTAGGATCTGCTCTTTCTTAATTCAGATAAAGGCAAAGAGTCTTCAATGGAATAGATTTCTCAACTCTTCATGTGCTACTCCTGAGTCCTGATGGTCCGTATAAAAAATTCTTTACTTCGATAAGCATTTCTTATAACTTAGTGCATAAAATTTATCTATAAGCATTTTGCTTTATTGTCTAACTTTGTCTTCAGTTTACATTATTTCTTCTATCTTATTAATATACTATAGGGATTTATAGGACAATTTTCCATAATATAGGGATATTTGTAATGCATTTTTAATATACTATAGGGATTTATAGTAAAATTTATCATAATTTAAGGGCCTGTAATGCAACTTTTTCATAATATAGCGGTCTATACTGCAATTACTTAATTTTATTTGAGATTTATACTCCGATTTTTCATAACATGAAGACCTGTCATGCATTTTTTATATACTATAGGAATTTATACTACAATTTTTCATAATATAGAGACCTGTAATGCAATTTTTGCGTAATATAGGGACCTATAGTGCAATTACCTCAAAAAATCAGAGATTTAGAGTACAATTTTTCATTTTCATAATATAGGGACCCGTAACGCATTTTGTATATATTATAGGGATTTTAGTACAATTTTCCATCATATAGGGACCTGTAATGCAATTTTTCCACAATATGGGGACCTATAGTGCGGTTACCTGAAAAAAATCAGAGATATTTAGTATGATTTTCACAATATAAGGGACCTGTAATGTATTTTTCATATACTATAGGGATTAATAGTACAATTTTCCATGATATAAGGATATGTAATGTAATTCTTATATACTACGGCGATTTATAGTACAATTTTACATACTTTAGGGACATGTAATACAATTTTGCATAATATAGGGACCTATAGTCCAATCACCTAAACAAAGTAGAGATCCATAATACGATTTTTCATAATATGGGGACCTATAGTGCAATTACATGTAAAATAATTAGAGATTTATAGTACAATTTTTCATAATATATGGACCTATAATGCAATTTGTCCATAATATAGGGACCTGTAATACAATTTTTTAAGAAAATAAATTTTGCAGAAAGAAATTGTTAAATTTTAAAAGAGAACGTGGAGATCTACAGTCAACAATATATACTTTACAAGAAGGTGCAAGAAGCTACTTATGCTTAATTTCCTTCTGCTTTGGTTATTTAGAAATTAATTGCATAATCAGTCCCCTTAACGTTTAGAGTTCCCTATTTCCTCAATTTCTTTTTGTTTTCACATCAGTCGGAAACTGTTTACAAAGTTATCTACCTATACACACAGATGTTTGTTTCAAATTTCAATATCCTACCTGTTAAACATTTAGTTTGCTATGTACCGACTTTTCTCAATGGTCGTGGCGGAAGTGTGATTACTGATCGGAAGAAGGACCCTAAATGGTATTCTAATATGCTGGGAAAATGTGATATTAGGAATGCCAAAATAACAAAACACAGTCGTATAAATTTTGCAGTGTACTTCCTCCATATCCACATGGCTAAGACTTTTTATTGTGAACAGGATATGGACCTACTCGATATGCTATTTTTGTGGTGGTTTATGCTGGATTAGAGGTAAATACATAATAAAATTGCATTAAAAGTCCCTGAGTATTTACAGGAGCGCTTATAAGGAAATGGATTAATCCTGCATTATATTATTAGTGGGAGTTCTAATGGACCGGTTGTTCGTTTCAGAAATATTTCTATGGAGGTAGAATATGAATGTAAATTGCTTATTTGTGTAAATTGGAGAAGTTTGAAGTTAATTTTTTTCCAGGAAAAAGGATCTGGAAACTCGGTTTTTGTGCAATCATTGAGAAGAGATCCATTTAGAGTAAGCTCTCGAGAATAAAAAATCAAGCATCTAACTGAGTTAAGTTTTAAATGATTTGCATTTCATTTTCTTTAAACTGGCAATTTCACATGGCTGTATTAACGAACTATGCTAGACCAAGTTCAAAACGTGAGATAATTAAGGTGTGTTTTGGAGTCATTTATTCAAAATATAACTGATATTGCTAAGTCTGATTTAAGATATTGGTTAATAATCTGCAGGTGCAGTGAAGAAGAGCATTCTGGATTTTAACATTCTTTGTTCCCTATAGATTGGGAGGTTAATATATAGATTTACAAGGTCCCTTTATGTTGGAAATGTTTTGTGTTTTGCATAAGGATCTTGCCTAATATTGAACTTTGTCAAGGAGTATCGTGAGTTTTCTTGAGTTTATTTTGTTTGTATTGTAAATCTATTTTTTTATTTATAGCAAGTATAGTAATTAAGAAAAAATTGATGTCTCTTTGTAGATTGCACCTGAGTTGAGGCATGCCTTGACCCTAAAGAAAGCAATTGAAGATAAAATTACAAAAGGTAACAACTGAATGAATGTTTTTCATTTTCATCCTTATTGTTAATGTCGGTGGCTCAAGGAACAATTGGTCTACATTTTTTGTGTTGATAATGGGGTGATTGGTATAAGCATTGCTGCTACTGCTATTGGACTTAGTGTTGGTGGAGTTAATGCAACGCTTGCTCGCAAGAAGTGAAGACACGAAACCTTCATACGCCGTTCATGATCCTAACCATCATTTACAATAATGTGAACCCTTTTTAAATAGTAAATAATATTATATTCCCATGTTCAAGAGATGTATGAATATGTCTATCATCTTTGACTTTGTACCAAGTAACTAATGCACCCATTATTTTAAAACAAATGGGCCAGGTGACTTGCACAGTATTTATTCTTTTTACCGGGGGACTTGAGTATTTGTGAACGTGATACATTATTTGGTAATTACGGGATTAAATGACACATGCTATTTGATATACGATCTGGTGTATTTTTATTATATCTTAACTTCTAAGCATGCCAACTTAAAGTAAGGAAAATTGACGATCAAGTGATTTTTTTTTCGCAGTGACTTCAGGCACGGGCAATAACTAGTAATACAAATTGTACCCTTTTAATAATAAAAAAACATATATACTCATGTAGCTTAGCAAAACATTTCAAATCCTCCACTATAATTTTGGTGTGTTTTTGTTAAATCAAGCATCAACCTTAAGTTTTGTACTACCAACAAAGAATTAACAGAGTACAATCCAGAATCGAATATGAAGAAAAGTTTATGAAACTATTAACAGTTTTGGTCAGTCAAAAAACATTGATACCTTGTCCTTGAGACTGCTTTTCTTTTTCATCAAAGGAACTTCTTTCTCCTTAGAAACAACACTTTGTTTTTCTATCCTAGTGTCTCGAGTGATCGTGTTCAAATTCTTCTCCTCATCTTTTTGAGGGTTTTTCAGCAAAGGACCCAAAAACAAATCTAACATATCCTGAGTAGGATCCCCAGACATAATAGTGGGCCTTTCACTTTTTATGACATCCTTAAATTCTTTTATATCTTCTTTACCACACTTCAAAGAAATAACCTCGTTATCAAAACTCATTAACCCTTCCTCAGTCAAATCATCTGTAGAAGATGATTGTTTAGGCTCAACTAACATTTCTTCTGCTTTGACATACTGCATATATATATATATATAACAAAATGTGATTTTTTCTACAAACAATTAAATTCAATAAGAAAAAATAGGTACCTCCTTTGCAATGATCATTAAATCTTCAACAGTCAAATCATCATCATCATCATCTTCATCAATTATCCTTGGAGAAGCTTGAATATCCTTTTCTTTAACCCCCCTTTTTTTCTTACCCGGACCTTTTCTCTTTTCCTTGAGAATTTCATCATTATCATCATCATCTTCAACATCATCACGTCCACTCTTTCTTTTACCATTTCTATTACCACTCCTATGACGGGTCTTGATCAATTTTATATTATCATCTTCGAGTTTAGTTTCACTACTATTACAACTATGTATTCTTTTCTCGGTAAGATCTTCTGTTTGGGGGTTTTGACGCATCATCCATAACGGCAACCTCCTCTTGATATCCATTCTTTAGTCAATTATTTGGAACTCAATTACAGACATCGTAAATCTATAAGAGAAGAAATTAAGTAATGAAGTAATTAAATCGATAACTGAATTAATTATCAGCAACATACAAAAATTATTATGTAAGCAATTATGTTCTAAATTTAGAAGGCATAGATTGATGCGTACCTGCGCTGTAGAAGAAAAATTTCGATTAGTTTTCACCCAAAAAGAAATTTGGTCAAACATTTTCTTTCACCCAATTTTGATATAGTATTTGTAGGGTTTCATTTTCTTTATTTTTGGAGGAAATTGTATTTTGAGGCCCAAAATTTGAAAACTTTGTGTTATAAATTCTAGTTGGCAAATTTTTTTTTTTAAGTTCTACTTTTAACTTCCTAGTTAGACTTTTTACCTCTTTACCCTTGTTTTTATTGGGTACAGACCCAACCCGAGTTTTTACCGTGATCTAATTTATAACGTGATGGGTACGTTTGTTTTTAATTTTTTTAATTATTATGTTTTTTTTTCAAGTTGCAATAATTATATGGCCTGGATCCATATAGAACAAAAATTTAATGGGTCTGTACCTATTAAGTATAAAGACTCACATTGCGAGCTATACCCATATACAACAAAAAAAAATACACAAACATAAATTTATAACCCTATCTTTTTTCAGCCAATTTTTTTACATGGGCTGTACCCAGATTGAACAAAAATATTACAACTGAAAATACACTCTAAATGGGGCTGGCATTGCGAGGTAGGATTGATGAACACCCTATAGCCATCATACAGAGATGAGTACAAGTGTAACCTTCAAGCATTGCGAAGTTAATTTTATGATTGAGATTATTTGTGTTTGATTTTGCATTATAGATGTATGTGTATATTAATTTCTAGAGTTTGATATATGAGATTTATCTTAAGAATTGCTTTAGGCTTATTTACTAGCTTCTACTTTCTTGCGTTTGCTTCTACCCCTTTGTTTTTAATTTTACTTTGTCGGGACGACAAAGGTTTGAGTTGGGGGTCTTGATGTCTCCCACTCTCCCTAAATGTTCTTATTTTATACCCTTGGAAGACATCATTTTTGGTGTTTATTTGATTAACTTTTGGGCTAAATATGCAATAATCCGAATTTCCTCTTTCATTTCTAGTATTTTTAATTTATTAAACTTTTGCGCGTAATCCTGTGTATTTTAGTGAAAAGTTTGTAGGTTTTGAATATTAGCTAGGTGAGGAACACGAGAATAAAGTCAAAGATCGTGATATGGAGTCAAAGCTTGAAGTTAAATCCCGAAAAGAATTGATATTTTGGAGTTGCAGATCTGGAAAACTGTCAAAGATTGCGGATTTCGAGACACTTACGAGTTGATTTAGCCGCTGACCTATGAAGAAATTATGTTCCTTATCGAGTTACGGAAATTTGGAAAGTGGTTTGAGGTCAATCGGAGTTGTACGAATCGGCTAGAGCTGGTTTAGTGGAGGTGGTGCAGCAGTTACGGGATTTGGGCTTGATTAGTGGAGTTGGACTTTTTATTATTCACTTAATCCTTAATTAAAATCCCATTCCGAATTTCAGCTTATAAAAGGAGCCTTTGACTTCTATTTTTCACACAATTCAATTTTCATAAGTCAGAGCATCAGAGAGAAGTCAAGGCAAGGAAGAAGGAAGAAGCTACGGAGCTGGAGACTGTCTATATCTCCGATTCTCAGCCATTCCTAATCCGAAATTAGGTTTCTTTGTATTTTCTTTCTATGAACAATATGAATTCTTCTTTTAATTTAGTTTTTGTCTTTTCTTTAATTATGAGCTAAATCCTTTTAGTACTTGGGAACGCATAATGGGTCAATCCCTACTTTGTTTTATTTCATATGATTGGATTTGGGATTTCAGTAATTTAATTCAAATTTGGTCTTTTACATGTCTGTGTAATTTGTGTTTATTTACTGTTTTAAAGTAGCTAATTAATAACAGGTATTAGTATCTAATGTTGGCATATAGCCTCCCTTAATAGGTTGTTTTAATGTGACAAATCCTCTTGTGTTTAGTGTGCTAATTACCTTTGTTATATACATTCTATCTTGCACTCTAATTCATCAAAAAGAGCATCTTTATCATTTAGATCAAAGCTTTATTGTTTTATCTTAAGAAACTAATTCTCATACAAATGCTATTAAATTTATCTTTGTGTACATTGAGAATTAGCTTGAGTGATCAACTACAAAGTGTATAAGAATGATGTCCTCTACAACTCTCGTGAAGAAAGCTTTCTAATCCGAGCATCATAGATAAAGATATACTCACTAGAAGGTGTTTTAAACCTTTGGTGCGGTACACCAGAGTACACCTACGGTACACCGCAATACCACGGACCAAAGCACGGTGCATAGACCAGTCCGACCAGAGAGCTAAGTTTCTACGCGGTACACCGGACGGAAGCGCGGTACACCGCAAAGCCACGGACCAGAGGCGCGGTATACAAGACTAGTCCGACCAGAGAGTTAAGAAGTTTTACGCGGTACACCGGACAAACGCACGGACCAGGATCACGGTACATGGCATAGTCCGAACAGTAAGCTGGAATTGAAGACAATCATTCACGCGGTGCACCGGACCATACCCGCGGTACACCGCAAGAGAGGGTTTCTGCGTTATAACTAGAGGACAAAGCTTATATCCGTTGGAGAGAAAATAGATCCGTTAGATAGAAGCTTATATGACCGTTGGGAGCATTTTGCAGCTATATATTGAAGGTCTTTCAAGGCTACAAACACACCTTCAACCCATATACACTTAGGGGCTTAATTGTTATCATCCAAGAAGGTGTCAAGAGCTTCATAGTTCATATCCACTCAATTAAGGAGTTAATCCAAGGAGCTATCAAAGTTATTATCTACTCAAAGAGGAGTTTACAAGCTTATAGTCATATCTACTCTTTAGGAGATTATCTAGCAAAGTTGTTTGCACCCATTTAAACACTTTGTATCTATCCTCTTAAGTCTAGTTCTTGTAATAGATAGATTAAGAGAGAATTCAAGTATAGGGAGTATACTTGGTATCCTTGTGTTGAGATAGCATAAGTGTTTGAGTATCGGGAGTATACTTGGTGTCCTTGTGTTGCGATAGCACAAGTGTTTGTCCTTCGTGTTATCGAAGAGGTTGTAAGGGTTATTGTGTTCTCGACCCGGTTAAGAGAGACACGGAAGCTTAGTGAAAAGCTTGAAATCCTAAGGAGGCTTCCTTAGGTAGTGGATGTAGGGAAACCGAACCACTATAAATCGTGTGTATCTTTCTATCCCTACTCTATTTACTTTCCGCACTTTATATGTTTGATAATATGCTAGTATGATTATTATGATTTTGATTATCTAGTTTATCTAACATATTGCCATCTAGAGTAGTTAGAGTTTAGAAACTCGTTTTACTTGTATCATTTTTATATCGAACCTCTTAGCTTATCCATTGCATGATCCCTTAAGAGTTTGATATATTAGTTGACTTAGAAGTTTCTTTCTTAAACTTATAATTGTCCAAAAGATTTTTTAATTAGGCATTAATCTTATTAGTAATCCTATTCACCCCCCCTCTAGGACTTTCAATTGGTATCAGAGCCTAACTCTACGTGAATAGCTTAACCGTTAGTAGAGTAAACGATTTGGAATTTAATCTTTTGGAAGTGTTGTTTTCTACACAACCTCCATTCTCTTTGTAGGTGATCGTTACTTTGCTTGGAGGAAACTAATGGAAGAATTAATATACGAAAGAACGCTCAAATCTCGAAAAAGGAAAATCCGGTGATTTCTTTTCTTTATCTCGTATATTTACTTTGCGTTCCTCCTTATGGCTTGTGCTTATATTTATGAATTTGTTGTGATTTGATTAGTTGTGTTTATCATGTTTTATCTTGGGATATTATCTTGTGATACTTATCATTGTTTTAAATGTTATTAGTGTTATTGCATCTAATTCTCATGAATGATGTTTTTGCACTTTAGCTCTTAGAATTTTGGTAATTGCTTTTTAGTCCCCAAAATTTTCAAAATTGCACTTTGACCCCTCATAGTTATTATATTCTCCAAAGTGTCATAGTTTGGACTTCATAATCTTTCACTTGTAAAATTTGCCATTTTAGTTCATATCTTTGAAAAATTGCATTTTTAGTCCCTACTATGTGAAATTGCTTTTTAGTCCCTCAACGATTATAAATTGCACTTTTTATTATACTAGTCCTTATATCTTTTTAAAAAGTGCCTATTGATTAATAAAAGGGAAAAAGATCAAAGATATTAGTTTACTCTTTCAAATCTTATTTTATCTTTGATCACAAACTTGCATTTTCATATGGGTGAGTTTTTAACGAAATTGCTTTTCAAAATATTTTTCCGATAATCTTTTGCATTTTCCATAGCATTTCAAAAATGTTTTTATGCATAGTATTATGGGAAATTTATCCATTATTGGTCATTAACTCATTTGCATGATTTTGCTTTGCATTACTATCTATATGTTGTGCTTCATTATGTGCTTATATGGTTTATTCCCTATTGTGCAAATATCTTGTATAACTTGACCTTATCATGCTTAAAATTGCTTAGTTTTTACATTGGGTCTTTTTGTACTTTTTTAAAAATATAGGGGTATTTGTGAAATAAACGGTTTTATTTGTTTTCGGGATTTCCATGTTGAATCTTTTCAAAACAAAAGCGTTTTTAGTAGTTTTAAAATATTTCTAAACTATTGGGGTGTTTTCATATTAATTTCGGGTGTTTATGCAATTTGCTTATTTTCTAAATCTCTCTTCTTACCCTTTTAGTCGAGCAGTTGTGCGGTGCACCGCAACAATGGTCCGGTACACCGCAATTCGGGGTTTATTATTCTCTCTTGCATTGTGATCCCTATAGGTTGAAAAATATTGATTTTAGATCCCTATTGTTTGAACAAATTGCATTTAGCCTTCTTATGCTTGAATATTAGACCTTGGTCCCTTTTGTCTTGAGAAAGTTTACTTAGGTCCTTGAAGGTTTTCAAAATTGCAATTAGTCCCTAAACATTTGAAAAATGCATTTTGACCCCCATACTTTTCAAAGTTTAAATTTTACCCCTATATTTCTTAAAATCGGTTTCAAATTATTCTTTGGGTGTTTTTAATCTTCATATTATCCTACTTGGTCATTATTGTGGTTGTTTTGGATATTTAGGATTTTATTGCTACTTGGCTATATTTGGATAATTGGTTTAGGATGCTATGTGTCTAACTTGGTTTATTGGATATGTATGTTATATGTTAGATGCTTATTCTTTATGTTTCGGATATTTATTTAAATGTGTTAATGGTGCTAACATTTTCTTTGATGATATAGGTACTATTGCATCATTCATCCTTGATCTTATTCTATATTGTTTTATAGTCCCTTTAGTTTGTTCAATTAGTCTTAGTTCTTCATATGGTTGAAAATTGCATTTAGGTCCTTTGAAGTTTTTCAAAATTGCGTTTAGTCCCTAAACTTTTGGAAAATTCATCTTGACCCTTTTGCTTTTCAAAATTGACAATTTACCCCATGATTTCTTAAAATTGATTCAAATATTCTTATTGGTAAAAAGGGGAGAAATTATTGGTCAAACTTTTCAAAATTGAAACAAACACTCTATGCATTTCGTGAGGGGGAGTTTTTAGTAAATTATCTTTAAAAACTAAAATGCTAGATTAATCGTTTGCACTAATCGTTTATCTTATAATTGCACTAATCGTTTGCATTGTTAGAAAGCTTATAAGATGAAAACCTATCGATCAAGAAGTTGGTAAAATGTCTCCATCCCTTATTTTTTTTATGCTTTGCAATTGTTGATCTTTGTGCATCTCAAATTAAAATGTTTTAATTGCTCTTTAACCTTTGATCTCTCTATGTTGTTTTTCAAAAATCTATTCACTTGAGTTTTTAGCTCTTCTATGATTATTTGCTTGATCTTATTATCCCGTCTTTTTGATGAAGACAAAGGGGGAGAAATATGTGCACTAAAACTTTCAAAATTGCACTTTTAAATACTCACAAATGCATTTCACATCTTATATTCATGTTTACTTAAATGCTTATTGTGAGGGGGAGCTATATTTGATAAGAGCTTATACTTTCATATCATTCCTAAGGTGTTTTAGTGAAGGATTTGTCATCATCAAAAAGGGGGAGATTGTTGGCATATAGCCTCCCTTAATAGGTTGTTTTAATGTGACAAATCCTCTTGTGTTTAGTGTGCTAATTACCTTTGTTATATACATTCTATCTTGCACTCTAATTCATCAAAAAGAGCATCTTTATCATTTAGATCAAAGCTTTATTGTTTTATCTTAAGAAACTAATTCTCATACAAATGCTATTAAATTTATCTTTGTGTACATTGAGAATTAGCTTGAGTGATCAACTACAAAGTGTATAAGAATGATGTCCTCTACAACTCTCGTGAAGAAAGCTTTCTAATCCGAGCATCATAGATAAAGATATACTCACTAGAAGGTGTTTTAAACCTTTGGTGCGGTACACCAGAGTACACCTACGGTACACCGCAATACCACGGACCAAAGCACGGTGCATAGACCAGTCCGACCAGAGAGCTAAGTTTCTACGCGGTACACCGGACGGAAGCGCGGTACACCGCAAAGCCACGGACCAGAGGCGCGGTATACAAGACTAGTCCGACCAGAGAGTTAAGAAGTTTTACGCGGTACACCGGACAAACGCACGGACCAGGATCACGGTACATGGCATAGTCCGAACAGTAAGCTGGAATTGAAGACAATCATTCACGCGGTGCACCGGACCATACCCGCGGTACACCGCAAGAGAGGGTTTCTGCGTTATAACTAGAGGACAAAGCTTATATCCGTTGGAGAGAAAATAGATCCGTTAGATAGAAGCTTATATGACCGTTGGGAGCATTTTGCAGCTATATATTGAAGGTCTTTCAAGGCTACAAACACACCTTCAACCCATATACACTTAGGGGCTTAATTGTTATCATCCAAGAAGGTGTCAAGAGCTTCATAGTTCATATCCACTCAATTAAGGAGTTAATCCAAGGAGCTATCAAAGTTATTATCTACTCAAAGAGGAGTTTACAAGCTTATAGTCATATCTACTCTTTAGGAGATTATCTAGCAAAGTTGTTTGCACCCATTTAAACACTTTGTATCTATCCTCTTAAGTCTAGTTCTTGTAATAGATAGATTAAGAGAGAATTCAAGTATAGGGAGTATACTTGGTATCCTTGTGTTGAGATAGCATAAGTGTTTGAGTATCGGGAGTATACTTGGTGTCCTTGTGTTGCGATAGCACAAGTGTTTGTCCTTCGTGTTATCGAAGAGGTTGTAAGGGTTATTGTGTTCTCGACCCGGTTAAGAGAGACACGGAAGCTTAGTGAAAAGCTTGAAATCCTAAGGAGGCTTCCTTAGGTAGTGGATGTAGGGAAACCGAACCACTATAAATCGTGTGTATCTTTCTATCCCTACTCTATTTACTTTCCGCACTTTATATGTTTGATTATATGCTTGCATGAATTCTATGATATTGTTTATCTAGGATATCTAACATATAGTCTTCTAGAGTAGTTTAAAGATATTGGATTAGCTTTTTACTTGTTATACTTTTATATCAAACCTTACTCTCTCCATTGCATGATCCCATAAGAGTTTGATTTAATTAGTTGACCTAGAAGTTTTCTCTTAAACTTATTATTGTCCAAAAGATTTTTAATTAGGCATTATCTTATTAGTAATCCTATTCACCCCCCCTCTAGGACTTTCATCTAAGCTATTCCACATAGTGGCGTGTGGATCATCTTGACGGGGGGTTTAGATATGGAATTAATTACAGAATATAGGATAGAAATTATTTGACTCTGACGAGCGTAATTAATCTTATGGCCTATTGGGTATTTTTAGCTTAATCATTCGAAGGTGGATCATAATCACCCTGACGGGGTTTGTGACACCCTAGAATAGCTTCGTAGTCCACCCTGACGGGGGTACGAAGATTCCTGAATCCCGACCTATGTTAATTGACCAATTTGTCCCTTAAACAACATATGGAATGAAATAGAGTTGGGAGAAATCCTTGCGTCTCTCAAGTACTGCCTGCTCATATTTGCGTTTAGCTTTTATTTACTTGCGTCTAGTTATTTATTTGCATTTTCACATTAATCTTTCATACTTAGGATTAGTAAAAACCAAACAAACAATTATCAAAACATTTATTTGCTTTCATAAGTGCAATTACTCATTAATTGATAAGCATTGAAGTCAACCATACCGTCCCTGCGAACAATCCTGTTTATCACTATTATTACTTGGGACAACCGTACACTTGCGGTTGTGGTTCTCTTTACTTATTGCATTATTTTTAGAACACACAAAGGACCACCATAGGTGTGCAAGGGTTCGAGTTTGGGGTGAAAACTGGAAAATTTTCGGAGTTAAAAAGGCCTGGACAGAACTATTTTGCGGTACCCTGCAGGTATTTGCGGTGCACCGCACCTATCAGCGTGAATTGTTTTACCGAAACTTCAAACTGGCATAACTTTGCGCTCGGGTATCGGAATTCATTTTTTCTCGAGTCTAAATCGCGTATTTTTTCGAGATCTATCAATGGAGTGGAGAAACCATAATTTTGAGGTAAAATAAAAAATGTATTTTTTCGTGGCATCCTGAGACTTCGTGCGGTACACCGCACTATTGCTCTGGTGCACCAGCCCGCCGCCAGATCCAAATACAAAGGTTATAAGAAGGGTTCAAAGAGAAAGTTAGTAATAGTTACGAATTTTTAATCCTCAAGCCTCTCTTTCTTCCCCAAGGCACCCAAACTCCATGAAACACCATGAGAGCTTCATCAAACCTTCACCAAACATCAAAACACTACCCAATCACCATAAATTCACATCCCAATCCTTCCCCACATCATTACAAAAAAGATTCAACCACCCAAATCATATCAAAACACCTGCACATAAGAGAGTATTCAAGAAAAAGAGTTTTCTAGAGTGTGGTTAATTGAGATGGAGCATAAGAGGATGTAAGGGAAAGAAAAATTGGTGATACATGAAGTCTACATACATGAAAAGCACTTCACCCTATGATCAGGCGAGGTAAATAGCCTCGAAGAGTATGTTTTCTTTCTTCCCTACCATTTCTCTATTTGCAATATATGTGTTAGTTTTTATTTCTTTTATTGAGTCTTTGTGTATATTTTCTTTCTTCCCTACCATTTCTCTATTTGCAATATATGTGTTAGTTTTTTTTTTAATTTTATTGAGTCTTTTCAAGTCGTGGGGACACGACTCATTTTTGAGTTGGGGGTGTGGGGATCCGTTGTCCCTCATCTCCATTTTATGCGATTTACTGTTTTTTAAGAGAATTTTGAAATTTTGAAATTTTTAAGAGATGGATTAGATGTAGAGTGTGTTTAGTAGCTTCAAAGCATAAGCTTAGTAAGTTGGTGATAGAAAGTAGTATGTTTATGAGCTATTCTATTTTGTATGCTTTGTGTATTTGCAAGAAAACACACATTGGTAGTAAAGTAAAGATTATTTAGCAATGCGATAGAAAGTATGTTCGATCTCAGGGAGCCATGAGTGGTGTGTAGGTCGTGAGATCCAAGCTAGTTGACAAACCCATTTAATGAACGTGCTAAAGGTAAGAGAATGACGAGATTGCATAATTTTGAAAGTGATTAAGGCGGTTCTTTTATAAGCCTCTTGTTGCCTTTTAGCTTGCTGTCCATTTTATTAATATATATCATTCTCAACCTCTTCTAGCCTTTCTGAAGCCTTTTTATTATCCACATTATAAGCCATATTCCTTTAGATTATAGGACTTTTCCATATGACACGCACTCGAATCGCGATGCATAGACAATTGTTTTAGAGCTTGAGTTTGGGGTGGTGGATCCACAATTATGGGAAATATTATTGGGTTGGGATTTTTGAGCATATTAAGTGTGCTATGTTCTATATTTTGATGATGATTCACAAGTTTATTATATTGTAACCCTTTGTCGGGGTAAGAGTAAATGAAAAAAGACGAAAAGCATGAAAAGAAAAGAAAAAAATATATTAGAAAAAAATAGCATGATATCTCAACATAAAAAATAGAGTCATAGCTATACAAAAGAAAAAAATTGATGTGAAAAGAATATATATTTGGACCGGCAAAGTGGAATTTTTATGTGAACATCTTTATGCTTAAAGTAGGTTATTTGGGATGCTAACTAGTGCATCAAGGAATTCATTGCGTTGAGTGAGAACGTTTTATGAGAGTAACTCAGGCTCTAGGGCGATTCATTGATGGCTAGTGAGGAGAGAGCCAAAAGCTCACTCTAAATTATCCAAATATACTTATCATACCGTCCCTAAGCCAACATTACAACCCTAAAGACCTTTTGATTCCTTGCTATGTAATCTAGAAGTGATTGAGCCGTTAGAGAGTAATTAAGTGGATCTTTGGATACTAGTGAAGTTTGAAAAACAATCTATAGCCTCCTTGGTAAACTGAGTAAAGATCTTCTCCTTCTTACCTTGGAAGCTAATCCAATCTCGAATTCAAGCCGTGTTGATTGTAGATATGACAAGTGTGCAGGTATGTAGTTTGTAAATATTATTACATGAAATTTTCTAAGTAGGTTCTTTGGGTTTATTCTATATATTCTGCTATCTTCTTTTCCCCTGTGCTTAATTGACTTAGTTGATATTTTAGAGACTTCCCTATGTTCTTATTTTTTATTGTATCGGGACGATACACGTTTGAGTTGGGGGTCTTGATGTCTCCCTAATTGTTCTAAATATAAGCCCTTAGGAGACATCATTTTAGGTAGAAAATGGTCTTTTTATATTGACTTTTGGGCTTAATTCGTAATTCTTGTCTTTATTTGATTAATTATTATTTTTAGAGCATATTTGGTTTAATTTTTGTGTTAATGTGAAGCTTTAACAATATGGAAATAAATTAGATGTCAAATCAATTCTAAGGAGATAAGAAAAGAAGATCTTGAAGAAATCAGGAGATAGAAGGAAACAGAGTTTAATTAGGAAAAGAAAAGATGTCAATAAATCTGAATTTCTGCAGCTACATCTAAAGAAGTGAAGATATAACTCCAAATTCGAGACGATTCTGGAATATCCCATTTGGAGGTAGAAATATATTTCTGTGAGGATTCTTCTGATATCTTACGGGCCAAAAACGGCCCAGTAACGAAGGAGATATGGTCAAAACAAGTCAGCAGTAATTATCCTTATCTATTTACGAATTTGAGTTGGGCTTCGACTCTTTTACTTGACCCCTACTCCAAGATTTCGACCTAGCACCTATATATATATATATATCAGTTCTAAACATTAGAAAATCATCCCTTGGCTGCATAAGCTTAATATACATACATAATTTATCATAGAAGCAATCAGGAGGATCTAGAGGAGGAAGAAGTAAGAGCTAGAGTTTAACTACATCAATTCAACACTTCTCCATCTCTATTCTTTGGGTAAATTAGTATTAGATCTATTTTGTCTATGAGGTATGTCTAAGCTATTTATTCAAGAGTTCTATTATGCATAATTTCTCTTTAGGATTGTAATTATATGAACCATTAATTATTGTTTTTCTGTTTTAATCTGAATCTGGGATTTTAGTATTTAATTGAATTGGTTCTTAGTTTCCATTGAATATATTCTTGTGCTTGTTTACTATAATTGACGTCATGAATCAAGGGTAGGTTTTAGTAATTGAGCTATTCACTTTAGTGGCGAAGTGATCATCCGACAAGGGGTTTAATTACAGAACTAGAATATAGACGCGTGGTATCCGTTAGTTGACCGACATGCTTGATTAACCACGTAGCCAAAAGGTAAAAGAACTTATCATCCGAATAGACATATTCGCCCATATAGGGGTTTATAGTACTTTAGGATAGCTCCTAGGTCCACCCGACAGGGGGCTAGGAGATTATAGAGTCCCGACTATTGTGGGATTTCCCATTCACCCTTATTCTTAGGAATCATAAATTAAATAGGATAGATTCATACTTGCATCTCCTTATCATATCTGCATAATTATTTATTGTTTATTATTTATTATTTATTTTATTTAGTTAATTAGAAAACAAACTCCTTTGCTACTTATATTTTTAATTAAAGAAATTAAAATTATCTATTCTAATATTGAACACGAAGTTAGAATAACCACTTAAATCCCTGTGGAGACGATAATCCCGTATTTACTTATTTATTACTTGGAACGAACCATACATTTGCGGTCTGTGGATCCTTTATTTCTTTACTTTTATTGCATTATTTTATAACACACAAGGACCCACCAATAAGGCACGTTTAGTTGCACAAGGGTATAATCAAGAAGTGGGTATTGATTCTGATGAGACTTTTGCCCCGGTAGCTAGACTTTCGCATGTTACTTTCTATTTATTATTATATAGATATTAAACTTTATCAAATGGATGTCAAAAGTACCTTTTTAAATGGTTTTGTAGAAGAAGATATTTCTATTAAACAACCATCGGGTTTTGAAGACCTGAAATTTCGAAATCATGTTCATAAACTTTCAAAAGCTTTATGTGGTTTAAAATAAGAACCACGTGCGTGGTATGATAGAATGAGCAAATTTTTGTTAGATAATGGTTTTAAGTGCGGTAAAATTGACTTCACTTTGTTTATCAAAAGATCTTCTAAAGATATTCTCCTTGTTCAAGTTTATGTGGATGATAATATTTTTGGTGCTACTAATGAATTGTGAGAATTTTTCTAAAAGTATGCATAAGGAGTTTGAGATGAGCATGATGGGGAATTAAACTACTTCCTCGGACTTCAAATCAAGCAAATCAAGGATGACATCTTTGTAAGTCAAGTCAAATACACAAAAGAATTGATCAAGAAATTTGGACTTGAAGATACAAAGGAAATCGGAACTCATATGAGCACATCCACAAAGATAGACAAAGACGAAGATGGTAAGGATGTCAATGAAACAACGTATCGAGGTATGATTGATGGCTTACTTTACTTAACTACTTCTAGACCCGATATTATGTTCTATGTGTGTTTATGTGCTAGATATCAATCTTCTCCTAAAGAATCTCATCTTAGTGTCGTTAAGCGTATTTTTCGATATTTGAAAAACACGCTAAGTTTAGGACTTTGGTACCCTAATTTCACGTCTTTTGAATTAATAGGATATTTGGATGCTGACTATGCCAGTTTTAGACTTGAAAGAAAGAGAACTAGTGATAGTTGTCAATTCTTAGGTCAATCCCTCGTATCTTGGTCTAGTAGAAAACAAAATAGCGTTGCTTTATCCACGACTGAAGTTGAATATGTTGCGGACGGAATTAGGCGACTCAAATTCTTTGGATGAAACAAACCTTGCTAGACTTTGTCCTATAGTAAGATTGTGCCCCCAGTGTGATAATACTAGCGCCATAAATCTTACGAAAAATCCTATCCAACATTCTAGGAAGAAACACATTGAGATTTTCCATCATTTTATTCGTGATCACACTAAAAAAGGAGATATTTGTTTGAATTTGTCACCTCAGAAAATCAACTAACCGATATTTTTAACAAACCTTTTCCACAAGATCTTTTTGAGAAATTTCGATGTGAAATTAGCATATAAATTGTTTGATTTTCTATTGTTCATACAATGATAATTCTCTTTATACGTGTTTTAATTAAAAAAATTTCAAAAGAATGCTTAAATTTTTCAAAAAATTTGGAAAAATCATTTTTTGCTTTTCTTTAATCATTAGGGGTCTCATTATATTTTTCTTTTTTTTAAAACAACCTTATTTTTCATGTATTTAATTTACATTTTCGTCCTATTTCTCTGGGTGCGGTACACCGCACCTACGGGTTTCCACCCCATTCTTAAACCTCTTTCACTTCTTTTCTCATTTCCTTCTTCTAAGAACCTACTTCTCTACTCCGCCTCTCTCACTCCCCTCTGCAAAATCCGCCTCTCTCACTCCCCTCATTCACCCTCTCAAAAATTTTGATTCCCTTTACTCTCCATCCACCGAGCATCATCAATGGCGCCTAAAAGCCGAAACTCGTTTGCTGCACCAAGAAGAACCGCGCTAGAGCTATTTCCTCCCTCGCCAGCCGCGACCTCCGCTCTCCGTCACTACTGCCGGAAAACCAGCCGTTTGACGTGCTTCCCGAATAAAATTTTTGTGCCTGAGCTTCTCCTCTTTGAATCCACATATTTCTTATTCTATCCTCCAAGACACTTCCTCTTTGTTGCAAAGATTTTCAAGCTCTTTATAGATTTTGTTCTCAAATTCTTGATTATCATCTATAATTTTTTGATTCTTACGAGCTTTTGAATAACTTCGGAAGAACGGGCATAGAATGATGAGCTCTCTTTGTTTTCTTTTGTGTCTTGTTTTCTTTGTTTTGTTTCGAATGTACTAGACTAATAGACCAAAAAAAATGTTAGATGAGCATTTTTTGGTATTTATTTATAAACACCCTATTATTTATGAAAGTTTTCCTACGGTAAGAGCTAAACATATCACGTCTTTTTTAAAACAAAATATTCAATATTGTGCGCCTTATTTTAACTTTTTCAACAACTTTCCTACAACATTGATTCTCAAGCCATCTAGATTAAAACATGAAATAGTTCTTATATTACCACTTGTGACATCGTTTTGAAAATGAATGATCTACACCAATAGGTGGATCGCCTTCAAAATCGAGTTTGAAAAAAGATTTAACCATTAATCTGAAATTAGAGTTCTATCTAGTCTTTTCTTAATATTTTCATCTTTGTTTCTCTTCCTATGAACATTCATCCTTCTGATTGGTTAACTTTCTTACTAATATATTAGTTACTTTTTGGAAAAATAAAACTTTTGTAACTTCCGGTTTAGGATTTAATAATACCAACTTGACAAAAAATAAAAATTGATGACATGCATAATTATTTCCAACTTGAAAGCAAGGTTGTCGACTTTCCCCTAGTGTACAATATAGGAATTGCCTCAGGTTTGAGACATAGCTAAAGCTCAATGCAAGGAAAATATCTCTACAACATCTAGGAAAAGACAAATTTCTAAGACACATGCAAAAAGTAAAAATCACAAGAATACTTAATAAATTACGACTTATATGCTCAAATTTTCCTCCCTTGGCAAGCTCTGAACAGTATCAGACCATCTTCCTGGTGAATGATCACTACTATTAGAAGATAAATGAACTTCAGCTCTTGCCTCTCTAATCAATCTCGCAACATCTTTCATCACAGGTCTATTCTCAGGTACAAGTGTGACACAAGCCATTGCAATGTTAAGAAGTGCGTTAAGCTTTTCCTCAGAAGCCTCATTACTTGAAGCAGGATCATCACCAGACTCAGTCTCTTCTTCCCGAACAGATCGTACCCATTTAGGAATATCTAAACCATGTTCTTGAACAAGGTCTTGAGAAGGTGTTTTTCCTGTAAGAAGCTCTAAAAGTAACACACCAAAGCTATAAACATCTGCTTGTTGTGTTAGTGGTATTCGTAAACTACGAGACTCTGGAGCTCTGTAGAATAAGGAAGAAGCACTTGATTCTTCGATTAACTCTGGGTTTCGAAATGGGGTAAGTCCATAGTCTGTGAGGCAGGATTCAAAGTCTGGGCCTAATAGTACGTTTGATGATTTTAAGTTTCCATGTGTAAGACCCGGGTTTTGATGGATATAAAGCATTCCTGTAGCTAAATCCTCTGCTATTTTTAAACATGATGTCCAATGAAGAGGTTTTGAACCACCTGAAGCTCTAGATCCTGCAAATTGTCATCATTAAATATAATATTATTCATCTCTAATTGAATACTATTTTTTTTTTAGAATATTACAGGTTCCAAATTAACTATTACATTACTGACTCCGAGACCAAAGTGGCTCTCCTATGTAACAAAAATAAATTAACTATTACATTAGTCAACTTTTAGAAAACGCTATATTTGCAAGGGTAAAATGGTCAATTGCTCATTTTTTATTTTAAGCCTAAACTTTTAAATTTTTATGAGCAAAATATTTTTAATTACAAAAAATCTCCAATAGTTTTTGGCAAATATTTGGTTCGGGTATTTTCTGTTTTCATTTTCTATAGTTTTCAAAATACTAATAAAAACGTATTTGCTAGAGAAAATGAAAACACTGTTATATTGGAGAACGTGAAATCGATGTTTTCCATATTTTCTGAAAATATTGGGGAAAAAAACGAAAATCATTTTCTCAAAATATATATTCTAAATAAAAATAGAAAATATTTTTACAAACCAAACAGGGCCTAAACCATTTCTAAAAAATGGTGACCGACGGACTTATCAATTTAGAATCAAGTGTTCCAAACAAAACTAGTGTCATAATTTATTGACTCCCAGAAATATTTAGTCTATTTTTTATTTAATTAATAAGATATCACAAAGAAAATAAAAAGTAAAATAAAGGATTAGTTGGCAAGATTTTGCTGCTATTATTTTTCTCTGTTTACTTTTGACTCTATTAGCACACAGTTAACAACAGGAACATGACATCGAAAGCCCACTATTTTCAAAATAGTCAAATAAATAAATAAAAAAAGTAAAGAAACTCCAAAACAGCAAATCACAGAAGAGACAAAGATTGCTTATGCATGAATAATTTATTAATCAACCGACAAAAATTGAATTAACATTACCATGAATGAGAGAGAAGAGACTTCCATTAGGGTAATAATCATATACTACCAATCGTTCTTCTTTAGCCTGAAAATACGCCCTAAGAGGAACCAAATTAGGATGTCTTAACCTACCGAGTATCTCAATATGTCTCCGAAATTCATCTAGCCTAGGGTAACGAGTATCCTTGAGTCTTTTAACCGTCACAATATAGCCAGATTCCATTACTGCTTTGTACGTACTTCCGATTGTACCCCTCCCTAATGTCTCAGCCGAAGCTTTTAATAAATCTTCTAAACTGTAACTCATTTGCTCGTCTTTTGGTCCTAAGAATACTAATGTACCTACTCCTTCCCCTACTTCATCCCATGAAAATCCCCCTACTCCTCCTCCGTTATTACCATCTCCGCCACTAGTGGTCCCACGTTCTCTCTCCGCCGCTTCAACCGCTACATTACTTTTGATATCTTTCGTTCTAGTTCTAGTACCGGTTCTAGAACAAATTTTCCATAATACTAGAAATGTAACACATAATAATATAAATCCACCTATACTTAAAAGAGTAATCAATAGAATCTTCTTTGTATGATTTTTATGACTTGGTGGAATTTCATATGACGGACTAATTGAAGGACCATATACAATGCTGGTTTGACAGGGCTTTCCAATTAATACACCGCATAAATCAGCGTTACCGAAGAATGACGATTGGTTAAACTGAGATAGAGCAGGGGTTGAAGGAATTATACCTGATAATTTATTGTTCGAAACATTGAAGAATCTCAAACTTGTCTGATTGAAAGGCGGAATCTCTCCTATAAATTGATTATCTTGTAAATAAAACACATATAATCTTGATAAATTAAGTAACGAGTATGGAATAGACCCAGAAAGTTTATTTCCAGACAATGTTATTACTTTGAGTCGATGGAGAAAGGAGAGACTACCCGGAAACTCACCGGAAAAATTGTTGTTGTTGAGGAAAAGAGATTTAAGATTGACTAAACCGAAAAGGGTAGGGATTTTACCAGAGATTAAGTTATCTTTAAAGCTTAAAACTCGAAGTTGATCTAATTGGTTGAGGCTTTTCTCATCTAATGTACCGCTTAAGTTTAACTTCTCCACTACTAATTTAGTAACTCTTCCATTCATACATTCTTTAACACCTTTCCATTGACACACATCACTACCCATTTCAAGTTTTCGCCATTCAAGTACATTTAAAGGGTCTAATGAGAGTTTCAATTCTAGTAAAGCCTCAGCATCTCCTGATCTCACTACTGGACAAACGAAGAATAATGAAAAATAAAAGATGAAAACGAAGAAGAAGAAGTGATCATGATACCTTGCCATGATTATACAATAGAACAATCATGAAGAAGATTGATTCTCCAGATCTAGCTGAGCTACTATGAATTTCCAACAGGATTGTGAATGATTGTGACTAAATGAGTTTGACCATTTGGTCATTTTTCTTTCTTACCAAAGCCATGAGTGAAGTGATGTGTACAATATATGGAAACTCATATTAATATTTTATTTTTTTCTTTTACAAAATTGATTTGCTTTGACCAGAAATATTCTCGTCTAGACTTAAATGAGGTTCATACGTTTCTTTACTTGTCGTGTAAAATATTAATGGAAATCATTTATCTTTTTTTTTTTTACATTGCAATACATTTATTTTAATTTTTTTTTCAAAAAAATAAGCAAATATATATTAGCAAAAAAGTTAATAACATCGATAGTTGGTCTAGTGCTCAAACTACTCCGTAGGACCAAAAGATTTTGGTACTCCTAGTCCAAAATCGCTCTCAGATGTATAAAAAGAGTTAACCAATCTCTACTGATGGACAGTCATTTTACAACAGTTTGGTTAATTGGAGAGATAAGAAGTAAAGGCATAAACTAAATAGAAAACTACTAAACTTCTATTTTACTAAATAATCAGTAAAACGGTTACAGTCTCTTTTAACACAAGAGAACTGTAACTTACATGTTACACAAGAATGGGTGATGTATTTCAAAATTTTACATAATTAAGTAGAGAATGTGAAACTACTACGTGCAAGGTTGGTCATGATCTCCGAACAATCATTTTCTATAGTAACGCTAGCAGATCGAAATCATGTTATAGTCATGCAGGCTAATCGAATCCCCATCTTGTTTCGGTTTCCATAGTAGATGCTGACACAAACTCAACTACTACTCCATCAATCAGTTTTCCCTTTGCATTCTAGACAACACAAGCAGCATAACCTTATAAGAAACTGAAAATCAAGAAGCATCACGGTTAACTTTATAGCAATAAGATTAGAGGGTTGCCACATAGGTGGTTTATTAGAATGCATTTGTATGGTAAGAGATATTTCTATCTTAATATGCTATTTCTTTGTAGATTCTAAATGGTTAACAACATAAGGGCATATATAACTATTATATTACTATTGTTAGCTCCTATATCCATTTATGTTAAGATATTCGGGGGCGGCAGATATCTCTTTTTAGGTGAGGAGCTGGAAGGTATTCTTTGTTAGAATTGATTTTCTTAGCTACCATTACCATAGGATGATGGGGTGGACCCATTAAAGGTATACTCATTTATGATTTTCTATATTGTCCACGTTATATACGCCGCCAAATCTACTAACAAACACCAAACGTCTATATGATATATCTGTAATCTAACCCCCTCCTAGGTGATAGTCAAGTTTACTAACCGTACCCACTTTTTCATCAAGGCAAAGGTAGCAAATAAGCATAAACATATAGCCAATGGAAAATAACTCCATTCAATTAAATACAATTATCCCAAAATCCAAGGAAACATCAATTAATTAACAATGGTTCATACTCTAAGCAATCCTCAAGCAATGATGGTTTAGTTCATATTTGAAATAAAGAAGCTAACAAATAAAAATGTAAATATCATGTTCTAAATGAAATATAAAATAAAATTACTCTAAAATTTGATAGGAAACAGATTTGTAATGGTGAAAATGGTGGATACCTTGTTCTCCTTCTTCTGCTAACTCCAGTCATTTTGTAGCTCCCCAAAAATATGTAATATCGTGTTATGATAGTCTAAAGTACTTATATAGCAGCCTAAAAATGTTTTGGGTCCAATTGGACCTACTTGGGTTAAAATAGTCAACCTGGTTTTAATTATTGTTAGACTAGTTCGAGCCATGGTGGAAACATTAGCTTAACTTCTTCATTTCAACC
The DNA here is from genome assembly GCA_029959085.1 of Nemophila menziesii. Taxonomy (NCBI): domain Eukaryota; kingdom Viridiplantae; phylum Streptophyta; class Magnoliopsida; order Boraginales; family Hydrophyllaceae; genus Nemophila; species Nemophila menziesii. Next base: position 8,404,822 of record JARWIR010000022.1, on the reverse strand, counting down.
CCGAATTGACTTCTGTCACTTCTCACACGTCACTGGCTTAAATATCTATCCAAATTAAAAGGAAATTTGTCCAAAACTCTGACCAATAAATCGAGGTGATTGAATCAAGTGGCTTCAAAATTGCGTCGATAAACACTTTAACTTCTCCAAAGTGAATTTTTGCTCTTTATACGCCTTGTATTGGGTTTGGACTTGACTTATTGACCTCTCCTCGTCATCTTGGTATAATATCTACACACTTAACACACAGTTAACGCACAAAAACTCTAAAAGTAACAATATCTCCAAAATAAGACAAGAATGCAAGATATGCTAAATAGTAGGGAAAATCCTTCAAATAGGTCCAATAAACCCCCAAAAACATGTCTCGTGATACATTTATTCTATCACAAAAGATGAGATATTAGTGTGCTACAACATATCACCTTATATAGAGACTTCCCCTTGTAACACATATGTTTCACAATTGTAAAATTTTCACGTTGTATAAGTAAAATTATAATAAATTGTCTTATTTATGTCTTTTAATGTGGACGGTTAGTTTCATATAGACATTTTAAAAAGAAATAAAATCCTTGTTATCATTCATATAACAATAGTTATTGCACGCATATACGAATATTCAACCATGATCAATTTGTAGTTAGGTTTCGATAATTTAAAGTAGTAAAACAACTGATTGAAATATCAATATACAATCAAGTACCTGATACTTATAATTCTTAATTAATATACAATATTTGACATTTATGAGATGTTAAAAGTCTCATAATTAGCAATTTACTCATATTACTGCTCTTTTACGCTATCTTTGGAACTAGATAGATTTATTGCACTTTAGACTTTCAATAGTCTCATTTATTTAGATATCTCTTCTCAGACATAAAGTTAAGAGTAATGATATTTGTCACCCTTTTTGTATCACCATTTTATCACCTCCTACGTGTATGCCTACATGTACCAATGAATTGATTTCTCTATCTTATTTAATTTTTCTCTATCTTCTATTCAAGGAAATCAGAACATATATTTAGAAGGGTGATAAAAGGGTGACATGAAAAGGGGTGACATATATCATTACTCTAAAGGTAATCAGAAACACTGATAACTGGTTATTTTGACTTAGTCACCACACCTTTGCAATATTTTTAAACATTTGAATGATTATACAAGAATTAGTATAACTAGTGTATTCTTATATTCTAATTTTCATAAACATCATATATAATATGTTCTCATAATTCATCTTTAATTCTTTATGTAAAGTGGTGGAGCAATAATAATAGAAATCACACAATATTTTAATGAATATAATATTAGTCTTTGACCAATAAGGTATTTTAATGAGTAGTGGTCTTAATTCGTTATAAACTATTCTATAAATAAATTTATTAGACTTGTATTTATGCCTTAATTTCGTTTTAAAAACATAGTCAATTGGCTAATATTCACTTGATCATCTAAATATTTAATTATCTACAATTATAAATATTCAACTAATATTTATATTATTTATGTTTTATCAACATGTATCATGATTTAATTAAAAAATATACTTAATTAATTTTATAAATATTATCAAATAATGTTCATTTGTCATTTTATTTCTCACAAAACGGATTAGAAGGTTGTAATATATCAAATCAGATATATTGACAAGTGTAACAAAGTTTAAATAAAATTGTGTCAATATAATGAAATTAATTGTACGAAAATTGAATTATTGTTATAAACTATTTGATGTGGGTATTAATCCTTAGCCCATGGATTTATAGTCCATCTATCAAGCCCAAAAAGACAAAGCCCTATTAGGGTTTACTCTCTATATATTAGACTATAAACTGTATATGTAACTCTTATACGATCAATAATACTACTCTCTCTTCCTCTTATTCTTTGTCTCTTACTTTTCTTTTTAGTTTTATAACACGTTATCAGCACGATAGCCCCTATTATTTAACATTCAGGTAATTGATCATTATTTTTCAAATCATATAATATTAGATCATACTCTTTTTATATTTTATAAAGAGTTGATTGTAGATCTTTTGATCTATTCGAAAAAATGCTTTGATCAATTCGAATGAAAAAAAAGGTTCTTTAATCTATAATATAATAGATCTTTTAATAGTTTTTGCTTTCAATATTTATATATTATTTTAATATAAATCATTAATGAAAGGTTTTACCTTTCTGAAGAAATAATCAAAGCAAAAAGTAACGTAACACATTTCACTAATGTGAAGAAGAAGAAAACACTATGAAAAAAACAAAGCAAAAAAAAAAAATGATATTGTCTAACGTTTACCACTGTGAAAAAAATGAAGAGTCATTGTTTTGACTAAAGAGAACGAAAGAAACGTTATGGAGAACTTTCAGTTTTCAGCCAAAAAAAAAGGAGAAAAAAAGAGAAATAAAAACAGCTTGTTTAATATGATATCATGGATTAATATCTTTTCTTCTCCTTGGTCAAAGAAAAAAAATACTCCATGGAGTAGATTTGACTTTTATGTCTTACCATTTTGAAATGAAAAAAAAAATAGTGGTGACCAATAATTTACAATAGTAGACAACTATTCTATTCTAATTTGGAGTTTTTGCTCAATCTGGAAAAAAAATATGGAGGTTTTATTTATCTCTTTGGTTAAAGAAATTATGAATCTTTGACATTTTTAAATATTGAATTCTAATCTCATATCGGAAGTAATTATAAATGAATATGGTCATGACGTAAATTTACTGTTTTTAGAAAAAAATAGCTAAAAGCATGGCTGTGTTTTTTTTTCGTTATTAATCTATAAGAATAATTTTTTTATCTGATTAGTGTGATAAATACAAATCTTTTTTTTTTCAATTTTTTTTTCATTTATTACCCTTTCTTTTCATTTGTATTAAATACAAATTATTATTTAAATAAATATATTTTTATATAATAATTCATATTGATAAAATTGTAAATCTGAAAATTTTGTTAAAGAAAAATACCTAATTCAAGGTATATATCAAATCTGACTATTTGTATATATATTTTATGATTATACCCTCTAATATAACATGACTTATGAAAAAGAAAAATTTAGTATACAAAAGTTATATATGTATCTTATAAGTATGTATCATTTGATACAACATAATTTTATGAAAAAATAAGGTATATACACTACTCGTATACATATTTTATGCGAATGTCTTTCGATATCACATTGCAAATTAAAAAAAAAAGTCATATAGATATATATGAGTTATATATTATCTTATGCATATCCTTTGATATAGCATAATTTATAGAATGTACGTGAATAAATTTTATATGGCATGTACGTGAATATCTTTCGATATCACGTAAAGTTTTGCAAAATAAAACTATAAATAGAACATACTACATATATGTCCCTTACTCGAAAATGTGTGTATAACATATTGATAAATGATTTATGCGTATATCCCTTGATATCACATAACTTATCACAAAAATATTGTATAAGGCATATACACATATGATTTATGTATCTTTTGCAAATATTTTTGATACTGCATAATCAATCAGAAGATTTTTCATCAAAAAGTTGAACATATTAGTTATTCTTATAAATATCATATTGATTTAGATAGAGATTTTATCCTCCTTGATATACAAGTTAAACGGTAAATAATACGTCTTATAATTTTGTATGAGCAAACAATAGTCAAATTTGGAAAAATAAAAAAAATACTTTTCATATTTTGGTTGAAATTTGTACTTTATTTTTTCGTGTTCATCTAATCTTGACATAAATTTATTCAGGTTATATTAACCTAGTCAAGATTTCATTATGATATATTACTCTTTGATGAATAATCATCAATATGATCATTTAATTCAAACCATATCTTAAAGTGAAGGTAAATTCATATTATGAATATGCACATGATTTTACCTTACATATTAATGTGATATTAGTTATAAAAAAACGAGTTTAAAACTTATGAAGATGAATTAAACTGAAATTAGTTATCAAACTAGTATTAAGATATTATTTATATTTTACAAGGATATTATTATATTATTGCTCATTATAAAATATTTGCAGTCAATAAACAAATTCAAGGGAAGACATATATGATCTAGCAATATATATATTTTCTCATATATTAAACTTTGCTAGGCAATTGGTTGTGAATTTGTCTTATATAATTTTCTGACTCACAATTTTACATAATTGTAACATTACAATAAAGTCCAACTACTAAACATGAATTCCCTCATTGGTCAAAGACTAATAGTATTCTATTTGTGTATTATATCTTGTGATATGTACTGTAATGGTTCTACTACAATACACAAAGATAAATTATGAGTAAATATAAATATATAGTTGATCTCCAATAATTTATATGCAACTTAGATTTGCAAACTTGGAGAAAGTTATTAAAGTGAAATGTTTATTAAGTAAAATTCTCATGACAAGAGGGATAGCTGAATATTATTTATAAAATTCATCATAATTCTCGCTGATGAACTATGAGCTCAATGTTGAAAAACTAATGCATTCATAAAGTGAATAAGTCACATTTCAGCTCTAAAAGCTCCTGCTCTTATTGATAGAAAATCTATTTCAACGCATATAGCGTGGTCGATCTTTCGATTCCAAATTTATGAAGTTGAGCAGTATGAGCAAGTTGTCACTTCTACAAGTTTAACATCATATTTATTTATAATGAAATAAAGTAGATAATATATAACTAAAAAATATAATACTATTTAGATTATCAGGTACCTAAATATTTTTATTATTGAGAAATTAAAATTTAAAGATCTCGTTCAGTCATACTACTTCAAATATATGGAATCGAAAAATAAATTTGATCATGATCAAATAATATGCGCAAATGATCATATACAAAGAAAGGATCTTGAATTTAAATCCATTCAAAATGTTGAAAAGTAATACAATTTTGGCCAAATATATAAAGACGCTTCACCCAGATTCATACCCATATGATAAATATGAATGTATGAACTTTTATAGCCTGAAATTTTAAAAAGGACTTCATGTGCGTCTAAGGTAAACAAATTTAGTGATATATCTTATGATATACAAACATTCATATGAAAATCCTTAAAGGACTAAAAGTGCTTAAATATAAACTCCGAGATATATAAATTAGAGTGTCATTATCTGTTAATTGTCGTATATGTTGTCATACAATGTACCCTATATATTTATTTATTCTTTCGTAAATAGAATATGTGTATATATATATATGATTGTACATGAATAATTGTTATTGTAGATGAACCTAATTGTTTCTTACATTTTATATACATGTATTTGTGTTTTGCATAATTTCAGTGATGTTACTAAATGTGTTGTCTAATCTGAAATATTGAAATATGGTTACACTTATGATACTATTTGAGACTTTGGAGATCGAGAGTATATGTGAACTTGAAGATCATCATTGCTATACTTACATGAGGGGGAGATAAATACGTACTGCACTCTTTTTCCCTTCATCAAGATTTTGTCCCACATGGTTTTTCTGAGAAGCTTTAACGATGCAGATGTGAAGCGTAAGGATATCGTACTCTTTTTCCTTCATTGGATTTTGTCTCAAAAGGTTTTTCCAAAAAAAATTTAACGAGGCATATTCTTAAGGATTTAATATCCAAGTGGGAGTGTTATAAATTATTTGATGTGGATATTAATCCTTAGCCCATGGGTCCATCTATCAACTCCAAGAAGACAAACCCTTATTAGGGTTTACTCTCTATATATTAGACTTCGTACACTATATATGTAACTCTTATACGATCAATAATACATTAATACTATTCTCTTTTTCTCTTATTCTTTGTCTCTTACTTTTCTTTTTAGTTTTACAACAATTATAGATTTTAGTCTAGATACAAAAAATATTTTTTTATTATTTTTGAATTTCGATTTATCACTATTTTCTAATAATCTCTTTTTTAAAACATTTTAAAACTTGGTAGAAAAAATTGAGTTTTTTTAAAGAGTGAAATTTTAATAATTTTTTAATCTCGTGAAAAATTAGTTTAAGGTAATCACAAAATGTTATATCTTTTTCTTTTTTTTTTGTTCAAATAAATGTTATATCTAACATCATGCTTCTAAAATAGTACTCCTATAACTATTACGGTGCTCTCATTACACATACACATTACAACTGTGATTCGTAATTCGTGATTCCCAAAGTTATTGCAAAGTTAGTTCATCACGGACACATGCCTTAAATTTCACGTGAAGTTTTCGCAGTGCCAGCAAGAAGAGAACAGGCCTAAAAAATACTACTCCTACTTGTTTTTCTCTTTCTTCTAGGGACAACGATTTGTGCATTATATAAAATTAAATATTGCATTCTGATGAAACCCATGCAAGATTACACGATAGTTTGCTGATACTCATTTATATTAATAGTTGCCAACCAAAAAATATATACTATATATTTATTAATAGTTTGGCTCTTGTTAAACCATTGGATCCATTACCGGCTAGTATCTTTTTTTTACAGGTTTGAAACTATGGAATTAATCCACCCTGCCATCCGACCCCGAATCCTGTGAAAATTCCTATAAACGAATTTGTTGTTGTCGCATCTCCGTTGGGTCTGTGTCTAGCCATCTTAGCAAGAGCGCTGGCCATTAAACCTCTCGGTAGATACCGCAAATGTTACTTAGCCCGATTTCTCTGCCATCCTCTGGATTCTTTGGATGACCGGCTGAATCGTTCATCTTGCGACTGACACTTCCCTGATACCTTGTCCTAAAACAAGGTTATCTGTGTATATTACCTTTGGTGTATCCGGAAATTCCATCGTCTGTTCCGTTTCTTTTAGAACTGCTATCGCTTCCCCTATTAAAAATTGAGTCGCATCTGACTGTGTCGTGGATTTCTTTTCGTTGATTTATCCTATGGTGTATTTGTATGATTCTGATACATGCGGATTCGTATTTAACTCTAAAAGATGCATCAAATAAAAACTTAATACCGTCTGTGTCGACGGTCAATTGTATGGTTGTTGCCGTTGTAGGGCCGTTGTTTGGGTATGGCTCCTGTCTGACAGCCTAATCGGGCCCGTGGAGCTCTTCCATCAAATTTTGTGTTGTTTTTGTTATTTGGTCCACATCTATAAAGATATCTTCATGGAGTGATTTCATCTTGACTTTTTAAATGTTTCATAGGAGGATAAATATGTAATTCGTTATTTTGTTCCTTTCCCATCCACCTTCTTCATAAGATGCTATAATCTCCATTATCCATTCTCCTAACATCCGTGTGTCCAGTTGTTGTATTCTGATTTGGTATTGATGCTACCCAGATTGCCTGTGTAACCTTGCATTGCAAAAGTAAGTGTTCCACCGTGTCTTCCTCCGATTGGCACTACGGACAATTTGGTGAGTCTGCACATTTCTTCTTCATCAGGTTGTGGGTATCGCGTTGTTGCATGCTTTCCAGATGAAAATTCTTATCTTTTTTGGGACGTTTATTTTCCACACCTTGTTCCATAGCGTTTGGTTATTGTTTATTGTCGCCGTTGTTGTTTACGGCCTGTTAATTACTTTCTCTTCTGTTAAGATTGTGTATCCCGTTTTTGTGTTGTATTGTCCATAGTTTGATGGTGTCCATGTGAGTTCGTCTTTGTTGTTCGTGTCTAGCAAACGTATCCTTGTAATTTCTGATAACAGGGGTTGTGGAAATATTGTGTACAGTTTTTCCGTGTCCCAGTCGTTGGTGCCCTCCTGCCATAGTTGCTTTACCATTTCCAAAGTGCAATGTGGTAGTCTCTCTAGTTTCCGTGTTGTGTTAATCCACTTATCATTCCAAATATTTACCGTTTTTAAGTTTCCTATTTGATATATTCCATTTAATGATGAAATCTCTTCCTTCTATTATGCTTGCTGATGTCTCCTCATTTGTGATAGATTAATGTTAAGATGAGACATCATTTTTAGTGATTTAGAAGTCATAAATGTCGATTTTCTTGAGAAATAGTGCACTTTCCTATTTTGAGTCTTGATTTAGTAAAATAATATTTTTAGAGCATATTGAGTTTAATTGTTTATTTAGTGTGTAGCTTTAAAGATAATTATGGAGATTAATTAGAGTCCAAGTCAAAGACTACAACTTATGGAAAGAGATTTGCATGGTAATTGGAGATAAGGAAACAAAAGCTAAAAAGATGGAAAAGGAAAAGCTGCCTAAATCTGGGATTCTGAAGCACACGCCTAAAGAAGTGCTATTTACCCCAAGAAATAGGCCGATTTTGGTAATTTCCTTTCATAGGGACAAAGATAATTCTGTGAGGATTCTTTTGGTATCTTATGGAGCTCAAACCGACCAATAACTAAGAAGATATGCTCAAAACGGTCCACCAGTGTTTATCTTTATTTCCATACGAATTTGAGTTGGGCTAGAAGTCCAATACTTTATCTCTTCCTCAAGAAAACGAATTAGGTCTTCTAAACACCTATAAATACACCCTTATATCCCTTGTAAAACTACCCTAGTAATCATTGCCTCATAGTAATTAGTTCTTAAGATTTTATTCTTCCAGTTTATTGTAGAGAGCAAGATGATGTCTTTTGTAATTTCTTTTAGTTTATTTCCTTCAGGTATGAACTAAACTCCCCATAGCTTGGGTTTTGCATAATGTATAATCTATGAATTCTAATTCTTCTATCTAAGTTTCTTTGGGATTTATATGTTTTAATTTGATATTAGCTACTTACTTAATATTTGTTTATGTGTTTTGATTTAATGTCTTTCCTAGAACTGATCACTTTAGGATTGTTTTAATAGTAGTTAGATGGTCTCCTTGACAGGGTGTTTAACTATTGAACCACCACATAATGTCTAGTGTCGATATTAGTTTTGACAAAACATGATTCTAACTAGATAGTCATTAGGGTTTGTTTTAATCACCATATCACCAATTGATTGTTGCGATTGCTTAGGGCCTTAGTAGCGTTTGATAACCCTATTCTAAACCACGTCTTGGTTGTGCCGTAGCCCCCTTAGTCGCTCTCAAGGTCTAAGGTATGGGAATTTAGAATCCTGACTAAGTATACCAAGAGCTAATATTCTCCCTTATTAACTAGATTTATAGATAGAATTAGAAGGATTAGTGCATACTAGCAAAACCTAAGCTATATCTCTCATCTCATATTCTTAATCTTTTACTTTATTGTCTTTATTTCATAGTTATAATTAGTTTAATTCCTGAATCTCGAAAATCTATTTGCTTTTATTTTCTGTCTTTTAATTATTTACTTTTACTCGTTATTGCTATCCACTCGTATAACACACTTAAGTCCCTGAGAACGAACTTAACTTATCATTAAAACTTGCATACGTCCTGTAATACTTGCAGTTTTGTGCCTGTCTAGGGTGAGAGTGCGTAGTTTCTTGACTTAATTTTATCTTATTTTTATCACACCCTAGGCGACACCAAGTTTTTGGCGCCGCTGCCGGGGACTTGTGTCTCGTTAGCGTGTGGGTAATCTATTTTGAGTAGTAGTTTTTAATTAGTTTTTATTTTTCAGTTTTTAGTTTTTATTTTTTCCAGATTTACGCTTGTGGTTTGCTTTAGTCTTTTTCAGGTTTCACAGTGTTTAATTCTTGGCCTTCTTTATCGGAGCCTGAGAGGAGCTTCAGACCTTACAACAAACGAGTTCGTGAGGAAAGAGCCTTAAGAAGAGTAATGGCAGCCCAACAAGATCCACCACTTGGTGACCAACTTGGAGAAAATCCGAGAGGTCCACTACCACCACCTGGTGGACTACAGCAAAACCCACCGGGGATCCAATAGCATAATCCACCTGGTGTGCAACTACCATTAGGAGGAGGTAATGGGCAGAATAACGTTAATAATCAACAGAACCGAGTTGAACAAGACCTTCCTGGCCTTCATGTACCATTTCATGTTCAACCAATCGGTTACCGCCCTCCATAGATTCCGAATATTAAATTTAGACCCGATCCAGGTATGCTCAGTCAATTTCAAAGTTTCGGACTCTACACTGGTACAGCAATTCAAGATCCGGTAAGATCGATTCAGAAGTTCATGCAGATTTGTGATGCCTACATTACTCCTGGCATTACACGCGAGCAACTCTATTGTCATATGTTTTCGTTCTTCTTGACCGGTAGAGCTAGCGATTGGCTAGAGAAACAACCACATGGAATCATTCATTCTTGGAGAGAACTTCAAACCGCGTTCTTTAACCGTGTTTATCCGAAAAGCATGAGACTTAAAGATCAAGCCGAGCTTGCAAGATTTTTCCAAGAAGATGGAGAAACAGTGGGAGAAGCATGGACAAGGTTTCAACAAAAATTAGCTAGATGTCCGCTCCATGGTTATACACCTTCTCTACAGCTTGCTTTATTCTATGAAGGTCTTAATGATAAAGGTAGAGAGAAGGTGGATAACATTGGAAAGGGTAATTTCGTGTCCATGAATCACAATGAAGCTTCCGAGGTGTTAGGAAATATTATGGAACAAGAAAGAAGTTGGCCCTCAACGCGAGCTTCTGTAGCAAAGACCCGAGGAACGCTTCGTTTAGACGCAGAAGCTGCGAACTCAGCTCAAATATCCGCATTAGAAAATAAAATCAAGGAGCTGAAAATAGACATGCAAAAGAATTTAGCCGCTGCAAACGTAGTGCAAGAAGCACAAGGTTGTCAACAATGTGGGGTTAACAATCATACTTGGGAAGAGTGCAAATCAAATCTGCAATCTGTTTACTTTATATCCAATCGCGGAGGTTATCAATGGGGTAACCGAAACCATCCGGGTATGCAGTATTCAAATCCACAAGGGGCCGCTAATCCTGGTCATTATCAACCGCGCCCCCAAAACAACTCTTTCCAACAGAGAGGCCAGTACCAAAATCAATATCAGAATAGACCTGCTCCCCCTCAACAACCTGCTCAAGATGCCTATACCGATTCATTAGATCAAAAAACTTTACCTCAGTATCCTCAAGAAGGATCTATGGACAATCAACAGATAGCACAAGCTCTGGACCGTTTGACCACGACTATGAACGCTCAGGAAGAGAAGGTCCGAGGACAAGATGCCATACTTCAGATGTTAGGTACTCAAGTAGAACAGTTAAACAAAGTTTTAACAAATTTAATAGAACAAAAGAAAGTAAAGGCAATCGAAGGAGGTGAAAACAATGTTGGGTTCGAAGCTTGCAAGGCTATTTGCCTTGAAATTAAAGAAAAAGAAGAGGAAGTACCACATGCTGCCGTTAGTTCCGTGGAAGTTCCAAGTACCAAAGAAGAACCAACCAAGTCTAGCCCCGTGGAATCGGACTGTTCTGAGGTTTATGTGGAGGACGATCAAGAGAAAGCCGAATTTATACAGCTACTGAAGAAGATGCAAGAGGAAATTCGATCGGTTATGGATTATGAAGCCGAGCTGGCTAAAGAGAAAGAAGCCTCAAAGGAGGAATCAAAAGATGAAGTTGCACCTGCTGTGCAAGAAGAGAAAGAAGAAGAGAAGGTGGAATCGCCACCTATTGTTCAACCAGTGTCATCAACTATTCCTGATACAAATCCTAAGGATGACACTATACTCAAGACATTTGTAGAGGCGTATCAACCTGAAAATATTAACGCCCAAATGCTTGTGATTGCGAAGAGAGGACTTACACCGCAACAAGTTTTTACGCAAGTTATTCCTGAGAAAGAGGCGAGTGTAGAGATCCCAAGAGAGAACCTGAGGGTTTCAAGAAGAAGTGAAAGAGAGCTACCAACAAAGCTTAAAGATTCGGGAAGTTTCAACCTTCCTATTCAATTACATGGTATGCTCAAGGTGATAGCGATGTACGATGTGGGTTCTGGTGTGAATCTTATGCCTAAGTCCGTGTTCGAGAGACTCGGACTTCAGAAATTAGAGAAAACTCCAGTGAAGTTGCAGTTCGCTGACAACTCAGTTAAAAGGACATAGGGAACAGTGGAGGACGTCTTAGTCCGTGCAGGTAATATCGCCATCGCTACTGACTTTGTTATTCTTGAGTTTGATGCAGATAAGCAGGTTCCAATCATACTTGGACGGCCGTTCATGGCCACAAGTCAAAGTGTCATCAACTTCCAAGAAGGGACCATCACCCTTCATGCAAAGAATGTATCTGAGACCTTCTATGTCTTGGGTAAGAAACCAAGGAAGTTAGATCCCACCGTTCCTTTCATCCACATCCTTTCACATCACAAAGTCCCTCCTGAGAAGACCCACTTAAAGCCTGTGGATACTGAGCCAAACATTGAGTTTGGGGTTGGCCATGAAGTTATATGGAAAGCTCACAAACGCGAGAATAGGCCACGAAGTTTCAAAGACTTGTGGATGGGACCATTCATTGTCACTAAGGTTGTCACAGCCAAGGTGATAGAAATTCGCCCCAAAACTGGGGTCAAGCGCAGATTACTGGACGTTCATAGCCTTACTCGTTGTTGGGGAGGCTATATTCTCAAATCTTGACAGAGGTAACACGTCTAACTTTGAAAGACGTTAAACAAAAGTGTTGTACGGGAGACAACCCGTAGTTTTTTTAGTTTTTATGTCTTTTACGTTTTTCAGTTTATGTTTAATTTAGTTGTTTTTAGTTGATATTGCATATTTGAGAAAGGTATTAATGTTTTTGATGATCAGGTATTGGAGAAATCGAGTTAGGGAAGCGAGCAAAAGTTTTCGGAACAGAGAAAAGACCTATGCGGAGTACCCCCGCGGTGTACCCCTATACCGCAGGTATGGTCTGCAAGGCAAAAACACGTACCACGGGTAGGAGCCGCGGGTCTTATCTAGAACCGAGAAAAACCGACCCTGCGGACTACCCCCCAGCACCGCGCCCAGCACCGCACGGTTAAAACCCGTGCCACGGGGTAGGACCACGGGTATTTTGACGAGGACAGCTACAGAAGGCACGGGGTACCCCTGCGGTGTACCCCCTATACCGCACCATGGTCCGCAAGCCAAAAAACGCGTACCACGTGTATTGAGCAGAGGCTAAAAATTTTCAAACATCAGATGCTGCGGTGTACCCCGCGGTACACCCCTGGTCCGCAGGTATGGTCCGCACGGCGCCACCAGAGAGAGAAAGTTACGGATTTGAGTGTATAAAGGAGGTATGAAGCCATTATTCCGAATTTTATAAACCTCAAACCTATTTATCCTCTCCAAAACTCTCCCAACTCCATTGAAGCTTATCAAAACCTTCACCAATCACCAAAACACTACCCAATCATCAAGAAAAACACATCTAATCTTCTCTCCACATCATTACAAGAGAGATTCAAACACCCAATCTTCACCAAATCCATTCAAATGGAAGAATCAAGAGCTTAAATTTTCAAAATTCATCCTACAATTTCTTAAAATCCAAGCCAACCCATTACAAATCCACCTCACCCACATAGAAAATCATCATCAATTCACCTATCCTAGGCCAAATCAAGCTTGTTCAATCAATAATTCACAAGTTCAAATTTCAAGGGTTGCTAAAGCTTTGAGTTGAGGGTTAATTGAAGATGACTAATAGAACAAAATTTTTAGCTAACAATAGGGAGGTGAAGAACAACAAGGGATTGGATTTAATCAAGAAGAAATCAATTGACAAAGGTTCTAGTTCTAAATCAAAGGGTAAACATAGAGTTGAGAAGAGTGGAATACCTTTGTTTGATCGTAATGGTAAAAAGCTTTACTTTTATGCAAAGGAGAAAACACAACCTCCACAAGGTCTTACACCCAAAGAGAAAGAGGAAACTTCAAGGGCCCTGAAGACTTCTGTAGAGAAACAATTCAAAGAACTACCTTTCGCTTATGAGAAAGTATTCAAGGAAGAAGTTGGTACAGGAGAATATGCAAGATTCTTAGAGCTTGGTGAGAAACTGGGTTGGTCTACGTTCATGGTAAGACGTTCTGAATTATGCCATGAGTTAGTTTTGGAATTCTATTTAGGCCTCTTTAGCCGAGATAGAAACGATTGTGTTCCGATTAGAGGAAAGCTAGTTACTTTCACAGTTGAGGAGACTAGAAACCACTTCAAGTTTAAGATTGAAAGGTTATTGCAAATTTGAAGAAGCGGTTGCTAAACGAAAAATCTTTGATGAGGAACTACTTTTTGAGCATGTATTAGACAAGGAGAAAGTGCAATCACATAAGGGAGAATTGAAGGCACCTTGGCCTTACAAATATCTTCAATCGGATGCAAGAATTTGGCACAATTTCCCTGTCCCTAATATCTTTGGGACCACACGAACTTTGGATGTGACTATGAAGTACGCTCTACTTTTGGACTGTATTTTGAGAGGAGAAGAAGTAGATGTGGCACAGTTGATCTATGAGGAGGTGATACGATTTTCGGTCTCTCCTAAATCAGTTTATAATGTTAAATTTCCTACTATGATCACGTGTCTTGTGCGAAAAGCGGATGTTACATTGGGTGAAGAAGAGAAACTCGAGTTTAAGACGAGTTATATTGATAATGCTTGGATCAAGGACATCTTTCGAAGAGCGGGTTCTACGCAAGTCTCGAAAGAAGAAAAGGAGAAAAATTGGCAAGAGAAGATGGAGGAGCGTTTAACGAAATTTGAAGCAGCTCAAACTTCCTTAGTCAATGATGTGGCACAAATCAACGCTAATCAAGTGAACATCATAAAACTCCTTGAGAAATTAACGAAAGGTCCAGCAAATCCAACCTTGGATGTCAATGATGCGAGGCAATAGCCTCGAGAGTATGTTCTCTTTCTTCCTTACCATTTCTGTAAATATGTCTATCTGCTAATTTTAATTTCTGTTTTTCGAGTCTTTTTCGAGTCGTGGGGACACGGCTCATTTTTGAGTTGGGGGTGTGGGGATTCGTTGTCTCTCATCTCCATTTTTCTGTTTTTAGGTAGAAATTAAAATTTTTGATACATGGGAATTAGATGTAGAGTGTGTTTAATAGCTTGAAAGCATAGGCTCAATAGATTGATGATAGTAAGTAATATGTTTATGAGCTATGTTATTTGTATGCTTTGAGTATTTGCAGGAAAACACATGTTGATAGTAAAGAAAAGATTAGTGAGCAATGCGATAGAAAGTATGTTCGATCTCAGGGAACCTTGAGAAGTGTGTAGGCCGTGAGATCCAAGCTAGTTGAAAAACCATTTGATGAAAGTGCTAAAGGTAAGAAAATAACGAAATTACATAGTGTAGAAAGTGATTAAGGCGGTTCTTTCATATTTGAAGCCCTTGAAGCCTTTTTATACCTTCTCACCTTGTGATTTTTATTTTATTTTATATGCTATATCCTTCTGAACCCCTTCTAGCCTTTCTAAAGCTTTTTATTGAAACACGTTATAAGCCATATCCCTTTAGATTATAGGACTTTTCCATATGACCCGCACTCGAATCGCGATGCATAGACAGTTGTTTTAGAGCTTGAGTTTGGGGTGGTGGGTCTACCATTATGGGAATTGTTATTTGGTTGGGATTTTTGAGCTTATTAATTTTGCTTTGTGCTTTATATTGATAATGATTCACAGATTTTTATTGTAACCCTTTGCCGGGGTAATAGTGAATGAAAAAGAAGCTACGAGCTAATTTTGCCAACAAGGGCATTAAAAGAAAAAATATATATATGAAAATGGCGTGATATCTCAACATTAAAAAGAGAGTCATAGCTATAGAAAAATTGATTTGAAAAGAAAAGAAAATATATATATTCGGACCGGCAAAGTGGATTTTTATGTGAACATCTTAAGCTTTAAATGGGTTATTGGGGATGCTAAATTATGCATCAAGGAATTCATTGGGTTGAGTGAGAAATGTTTTATGAGAGTAACTCAAGCTCTAGGGAGATTCGTTGATGGCTAGTGAGGAGAGAGCCAAAAGCTCACTCCAAATTATCCAAATATACTATCATACCGTCCCTAAGCCTAAATTACAACCTTAAAGACCTTTTGATTCTTTGCTATGTAACTGAGAAGTGATTAAGCCATTAGAGAGTAGTTAAGTGGATCTTTGAATACTATTGAATTTCGATGAACAATCTATAGCTCTCTTGGGGAACTGAGTAAAGTCCCAATCCTTCTTACATTGCGAAACTAATCTGATCTTGAATTCAAGCCGTGTTGATTGTGGATATGAGAAGTGTACAGGTATGTAGTTTATAAATATTATTGCATGAAATTTTCTGAGTTATGTGCTTTAGGTTTATTCTATATATTCTGTTATGTTCTTCCCATTGTGTTGAGAATTTTATAAGTGTGCATTTATAGACTTCCCTTTGTTTTTATCTTTATTGTATCGGGACGATACAACTTTGAGTTGGGGGTCTTGATGTCTCCTCATTTGTGATAGATTAATGTTAAGATGAGACATCATTTTTAGTGATTTAGAAGTCATAAATGTCGATTTTCTTGAGAAATAATGCATTTTCCTATTTTGAGTCTTGATTTAGTAAAGTAATATTTTTAGAGCATATTGAGTTTAATTGTTTATTTAGTGTGTAGCTTTAAAGATAATTATGGAGATTAATTAGAGTCCAAGTCAAAGACTACAACTTATGGAAATATATTTGCATGGTAATTGGAGATAAGGAAACAAAAGCTAAAAAGATGGAAAAGGAAAAGCTGCCTAAATCTGGGATTCTACAGCACACGCCTAAAGAAGTGCTATTTACCCCAAGAAATAGGCCGATTTTGGTAATTTCCTTTCATAGGGACAAAGATAATTCTGTGAAGATTCTTTTGGTATCTTATGGAGCTCAAACCGACCAATAACGAAGAAGATATGCTCAAAACGGTCCAGCAGTGTTTATCTTTATTTCCATACGAATTTGAGTTGGACTAGAAGTCCAATACTTTATCTCTTCCTCAAGAAAACGAATTAGGTCTTCTAAACACCTATAAATACACCCTTATATCACTTGTAAAACTACCCTAGTAATCATTTCCTCATAGTAATTAGTTCTTAAGATTTTATTCTTCCAGTTTATTGTAGAGAGCAAGATGATGTCTTTTGTAATTTCTTTTAGTTTATTTCCTTCAGGTATGAACTAAACTCCCCATAGCTTGGGTTTTGCATAATGTATAATCTATGAATTCTAATTCTTCTATCTAAGTTTCTTTGGGAATTATATGTTTTAATTTGATATTAGCTACTTACTTAATATTTGTTTATGTGTTTTGATTTAATGTCTTTCCTAGAACTGATTACTTTAGGATTGTTTTAATAGTAGTTAGATGGTCTCCTTGACAGGGTGTTTAACTATTGAACCACCACATAATGTCTAGTGTCGATATTAGTTCTGACAAAACATGATTCTAACTAGATAGTCATTAGGGTTTGTTTTAATCACCATATCACCAATTGATTGTTGCGATTGCTTAGGGCCTTAGTAGCGTTTGATAACCCTATTCTAAACCACGTCTTGGTTGTGCCGTAGCCCCCTTAGTCGCTCTCAAGGTCTAAGGTATGGGAATTTAGAATCCTGACTAAGTATACCAAGAGCTAATATTCTCCCTTATTAACTAGATTTATAGATAGAATTAGAAGGATTAGTGCATACTAGCAAAACCTAAGCTATATCTCTCATCTCATATTCTTAATCTTTTACTTTATTGTCTTTATTTTCCTAGTTTTAATTAGTTTAATTATTTACTTTTACTCGTTATTGCTATCCGCTCGTATAACACACTTAAGTCCCTGAGAACGAACTTAACTTATCATTAAA
The DNA here is from genome assembly GCA_029959085.1 of Nemophila menziesii. Lineage (NCBI taxonomy): Eukaryota > Viridiplantae > Streptophyta > Magnoliopsida > Boraginales > Hydrophyllaceae > Nemophila > Nemophila menziesii. The sequence continues at coordinate 8,387,097 of JARWIR010000022.1, read as the reverse complement.
ACTTGCATACGTCCTGTAATACTTGCAGTACTGTGCCTATCTAGGGTGAGAGTGCGTAGTTTCTTGACTTAATTTTATCTTATTTTTATCACACCCTAGGTGACACCACTTGCTCAGCTCCATGTTCTACTTTGTCGTAATTTGACCTTTGTTATGTCTGATCTTGGGTAGTATATTCCTTTTAGTAGTTGTGCTGCTAGTGTGTCGGTGTTAGACATGATCCTCTATCTTTGCTCTGCTAGTAACACCGTGTTCATCCGTTAGAGGTCTCTGAAACCCATTCCCCCTAGTATTTCCCAATTGCCATCTTCTCCCATGCTATCTAATGAATTTTGTTCATTTCTCCGGAGTACCCCCAGAAATCAAAATTTCCTATACTAGCTTCTTGCAAAAAGAGACAGGGTACGAGAAACTTGACATAGTGTACACTGGGAGGCCTTGAAGGACTGCTTTTATCAATACTTCTTTTCCTCCTTTCGATAATAGTTTGGCTTTCCATCCTCCTGTTTTTTAGAAAAGTTTGTTTTCTAATTATTCCAGGGATTCGATTTTTGATCTTTTATGGTAGAGCTGTATACGTAGGTGCCGACTTGATCCCGTATGTGTTGTGGTGTCTCTTTGCTAATACAAAGTGACGAATTTTGATAGTTAATTTGTTATCCTGATCCTTCATAATAGTCAGTCAAGCATCCGTAAAAAGCTGAAAATTTTGTTTCTTCGATAGTAAGAAAGAACAATGAGTCATCTGCAAAAAACAAATATGATATAATAGGACAGTTTCTTGTTATTTGTATTCCTTTGATTGTGCCTTCCAGTAATTTGTATTCGCTCAAGGTAATGAGTGCTTCCATCATGAGCGAGAAAGGAAATGGGGAAAGGGGATCACCTTGTCTTAATCCCCTTCCAGATTTAAAGCTCGCCATTTGGTGGGTCCTAGGATGTGATAAAAATCAACACTAAATAGAAGGATCTACTAATCGCAAGTGTACGATTCGTTCAAAGTAATATATATATATATATATATATATATATATATATATATATATATATATATATATATATATATATATATATATATAAGGGATTTCGTCTCAGGGATTGCATAGGTATGACCAATGTGTTCAAGGGATAAGTAGTAGTAATTGCAAGTACGGAAAATAAAAGGTAAAAGATATATTTGTTTGTTTTTTCAAAGATTAAACTACTGGACCCAAATAAATAAATTACTAAAGATTAACTGAAAGTACTTGAATTAAAAACTAAGAGATATAGATGCAAGGATGAGAGGTGTACTTGAGTTTCGCAAGGGATCCAACTAAATTCATACAATTAATGCTTCCTTTTAAGGGTAAAGTCGGTATTTATGTATTAGTCGGGACTCTAATATCTTCTAACTCTCGTTAGGTGATGTCTCCCATTTTTTTCTAATTATATTTGATTAATTTGATAGACTTTTAGTGTTGAATCGTTATATTTCATTTTTCATTCTTGAATTGTAGTATTTTGAATTTATTAAGCTTTTGCGCGTAAAATGGTTTGTTTTTAGTGAAAAGATTGTAGGTTTAAAGATGCTAGCAAGGAGAGGATCAAGGATTAGAGTCTTAGATCATGTAAAGAAGTCAAAGACAAGAAGAAATATCCTGAAGAATTGATTTAGGAAACTGCAAATTTGGAAGGCTGATGTTGATTGCTGATTTTGAGCCACTTAGACTTGGATTCAGCCTTGACCCGTGAGACAAGCTTTGATCCCTTATTGAGTTACGAAGATTTAACAAGTTCAATGGGTAAATTTGGAGTTGAAATGAGAAAGTTAAAGCTGTTTTAGTGAAGGTTGTACATCAATTACGAGATTTGGAATGAAAGAGTGGACTTGGGCTTTTTACTATTTCATTTATTTACTTAGGTAATAGCCCAAGTACGAATTTTAGAGTATAAAAAGACCTTTGGACTTCTATTTTACACACAAGTCAGAATCGCCAGAGAGAAAGTCAGAAGCAAGGAAGAGGAGAAGGCTAAGAGTTGGAGACTTCATCTACTCCAAACCATAGCCAAACCCAATTCCTCAATTAGGTTTTCTTATCTTTTAATTCTGTAATAGACATGAGTTCATATATTTTTATTTCTTTAGTTTTAATTTCCATTATGAACTAATTTCATTTGTGCTTGAGAATCGCTTTAATGGGTCGAGCCCCAATTTATTTAGTTGGTGATTTCGAATTTGGGATTGAAAGATTTAATTTGAATTAGGTAATTTAGTATTTTCTATTATCATGAATTTTTTTTACTGTCTTTGAAGTCATGAACCAAATACATGAATTAGTAACTAGGTTATTCATTATAGTGGTGTAATGATCACCTTGACCCCGGGGGGGGGGGGGGTTAGTTACAGAAATAGGTAATAGATGTAAGATATAAATTATTGATCTTGACGGACTTAGTTAATCTTATATCCAATTGGTTAAAATACTTGAACATTCAAAGGTAGCTTATAATCGCCTTGACGGGGTTTGTAATACCCTAGGATAACTCCTAAGTCCACCCTGACGGGGGTTAGGAGAAACTAGAATCCCGACTAGTATTAATTACCAATTCGACCCTTAAACGAAAGCATTAATTGAATATATTTAGGTGAATCCCTTGCAAAACTCAAGTACTACTTCTCATCCTCGCGTCTACTCATATTTTATTTACTTTTGCATTAGTCAATTTAATATTTTACTTTATTTGCACTTTAGTCCTTAAACAAAAACCCAACAAATATTTATTCCCTTTTACTTTCCGTATCATATAACAATTATCTACACTTATTACATAACATCTAAAGTCATATACAATCCGTCCCTGAGATCGAAATCCCGTTTACCGGATATTACTTGGACGACCCGTACACTTGCGGTACGTGTCTTGCCTTTTTAGGTGTGTTATTTTAGAACACACAAGGAGACGCCATTAGGGTAGACTTAGGAGCTATCCTATGGTATCACAAACCCCTTTAGGGCGATTATAAGCTACTTTCAGATGTTGAAGTGTTTTACCCGATTGGTTGCGTATTTAGTCAAGCCCGTCGGGATCATTGACGAATACCATACGTCTATTACCTATGTCCGTAATTAAACCCCCCACGTCAAGGTGATCATCGCCACTAGTGAATAGCCCAATTACAATTACCTATTTCTAATTCGCGCCTTAATTAAAAATAGTAAACAAGTTCACGATAATAGTCAATACAAAATACCAACTTAAATTAAATTAAACAATCCCAAATTCGGAGAAAAATTAAATTGTATAAATCAGAGCTTAATCCATGTTGTGATTCTCAAGCACTAAATGTTTGGCTCATATTCAAAATAAAATAATAAAGAAACTAAAAGCATACATATTTTCCTAAAACGGAAATAAGAATAAGAACCTAATTGAAGGAATAGATTGAGTTGTTGTTAAAGAGAGATGATTTCTCCAGCTCTAACTCTTTCTCTACCATTTTTCTCTCTTCTGACTTTTGTAAAAAAATGGAGCATACTAATAAATGAGGTTTGAAAGGCTTTATATACTAAGTAAATTCGAACTGATCTTTTATCTTATTTAATTAAATGATTAAAAGCCCAAGTCCAATTGGTCTCGTAACTGATGTTCACACTCTAGTAAAACATGTGTAACTTTTGCGTCTTAAGTCCAAATCACCTAATTCCAGTCCTAGATTTGAGCTAACTCAAAGGTGTGCCTTTTTTCATTTGAACCACCAGAACTGGGTTAGTACCGTTTGAGCTCGAAATCAGAAAGAAGTGAAGCTTCTCAGTTTCTTATGCTCCTATTCATATCCTCGAGTGGTACCTTTTGCTCTTTTGACATCTCCTTTTGATCTAAGACTTTAAACTTCACTCATCCTCCTCATATTGGTGCTTCGAGCATCCATGTACCTAAGAAATTCATGCTAAAACAAACGAATCAATGCATAAAATCTCTAAAAAATCAAATAATACAATTCCGAGGGAAGAAAGTGCAATATGACAAAATAAGCTCAAAGGTCTATCATATAAGTCCAATTTATACCTAAAATTATGTCTCCTAAGGGCATATATTTATCACAAAAAGGGATACATCACCATTCTTTCTCCGTTGAAATTGATTTGCAAAGAGACTGTTGAGATACAATTTTTCATCCACTCTATCCATCTGTCACAAAAACCTAACTTGTTAAGTAAAATAAATATGAATTCTCATCTTACTTGATCATACGCTTTTGCCATGTCAATTTTGATTGCCGCCATATTTTTAGAATTTTTACTTTTCCGGTTCATGTAAATAGAGATTTCTTGTGCTATTAAAATCTTGACCTGTATTGCTCGTCCTTTGATGAAAGATGCTTGTGTTGTTGAGACAATCTAGCTCATTATTTTTTTTAGTCATTAAATAGTATTTTTGCGATTATTTTGTTATCAAAATTAACGCAAGAGATTGGTCTGTAGTCCCCCAGCACTTCCTGTAGATCTCCTTTTGGTATCAGTGTGATGAGCGTATCATTAAGACTTCCCAATGAAATGTTGTTGCTAAAAAAATCATGTACCATCAGCAAAATGTCATGTTTAATTATGTCCCAAAACTCGTGGTAGAATTTATTGTTAATGTCATCTGGTCCTAGTGCTTTTGTTGGTAATAGATTGTGAACTGCTTGTTCCACTTCTTCCATTGTTGGTTGTTTTGTAGTTCAGTATTCATGTCCTCCGTTATTTTTGGTTGTACATGTTGTCTGATTTTTGCATTTGCTCGGCTGTTACGTTGATTCCTTCAAAAAATTGTTATAATAATTTTGAAAACACAATATTACCTCTTTATCGTTTTTTGTCCATTCTCTTGTGGAGTTTCGTATTTTTCTTATCTTATTGTGGCTTCTTCTTTGTATGGTTGTCATGTGGAACTTTTTTGTATTTTTATCTCCACATGTCAGCCATTGTGTTGGCCTAACATCCTTTTAATCTTGTTTTAATATTTTCCGAGTTGTGTTTTAAACATCTCCAAAAAAAGTGCATTACACTTGTCCTAACTAAATACATTTTCTCCATGAATTAAACATTATTTTTCAAGGATTATTTAGTAACCGGACCGGCATACCGGCGAAGAGAGTCGTTTACCAACGGTCACATGCAACGTCAAATCTAACCGTTGACTAGAAAACAAGCCGGACCAGCATACCGCCCAGAGGACCGGCATACCGGCCATAGTCAAAAAGTTTGTTATAAAATGGGATTTTATGCTATGAAATGATTCACCTCTTACCAACACACTTCATACAATCTTATACATTCATTAGAGGTCTCAAGCTATCAAAGTATCAATCCAAGCTTGATCATTCAACTTGTTATTCTCAATCAAGTTAATCCAAGAAGCTTCAAAGTTCTAATCTACTCAAGAGAGGTTTTAAGCTTAGAGTTATATCCTCTCTTTAGGAGTTCTTAGAAAAGTTGTAACAACCATTCGAACACTTGTTTTTATCCTCTTAAGTCTAGTCTTTGTAATAGATAGATTAAGAGAGAGTGTGAGTATAGGGAGTATACTCGGTTTCCTTATGCTGCGATAGCACAAGAGTTTGCTTCGTGAAATCAAAGTGGTTGTAAGGGTATTGTGTTCTCTCCCCCGTTAACAGAGACACAGAAGCTTAGTTAAGAAGCTTTGAAATCCTATGGTGGCATCCTTAGGTAGTGGATATAGGGATAACCGAACCACTATACATCATTGTGTACTTTCTATAGGCTGCCTACGTACCTTTTCTATAGGTAGCGTGAAATGCATACCCAGAAAAGGATCAAGCCACCACGTAGTTCTGTAAACCCCCTTGGTAAAAATGTTAGTAATTTTTTCGATAAATAACTTTGAATAGATAAATGTACAAGAAAGAACTCACCACTCATCTTCATCGAGGTGGTATGATTATGAAGGATTTGAACCGTCACTTGAGCTAGTCAGGTTGAATACTACTTCCTCGTCATCAGATAAAGCATCCAACTGGTCATGTGTTAGGACATCTGCCTTCATCCAGTCTTGTAGCTGCACCACCTATTCTAATGTAGACCATATCATACTCTGCCGCTGATTGGACAGTTGTTTCTTACCTTCACTGAAAGCCTACTCTGATCGAACTGAGGACGATGGTATATTGAGCAGGTCACGTGCCATGAGAGACAGAATAGTCCCGTTAGAATACCTTCTCTAATAACCGATGATATCATAGTCTTCCACATACGGCTCCAGGGTAGCCTTATAGTAGGAGTCGAGATCATTCCAGTCTTCTTCGTTATAGCTCGGAGACGATGCGTTTGCTGCGTCTATCATTTTTCTGTCTCTCGATCTCACAACACCCACTTATAAAGGTTGTGGGGTGTGGGGTGGTTTACCGTTACGACATAACTTAGCCACGTAAGTCTTGTACAAGTCATACATTATCTCCATAACTTTCTTCATGTATTCATCGACCTCAAAGTCGGAGTAATCCATAGATTCATAGATTGCTGCGATAAATACCCTTGTAAACTTCAACTTGTAACGCAGATCAAGTACCGATGTCTCCCTATTTGTAATGAATTAATCTAGGTTGGAGACATCATTTTAGGTGTATTTAGGAAAGTAATACTCGATTTTCTAACATATTATTAGATTATTCTATTTCTTGGCTTGATTTGATGAATTATTATTTTTAGAGCATTTTTGGTTTAATTTGTGTGTTAATGTGAAGTTTTAAAGATATATGGTATTTAATTAGATGTCAAGTCAATTCCAAGAGAGAAATGAAAGAAGATATGGATGTAAATTTGAGATAAAGGAAGGAAAAGATAAAATAGGAAAAGAAAAGTTGTCAAGTAAATCTGAATTTCAGCAGCCACGTCCACTAAAAGGATAATAACTCAAAATAGGCTCGGAATTTGGAAGAATGGCTTGAAGAAAAAGTGTAAAGCTTTCCGAGACGATCAGTTTCGATATAAAGAACACATCAATCGGAGCAGTATTGAAGAAGTTACAGCCAAAACAAGACGTCAACAGTTTATTACCTTTTTTTATATTTTAGGGCTACAAATTTGATTTGGTAAAGGAGTCCAATTACTTGCCTTCTACTCCAAGAATCCGAATTAGGGCTTCCTAAACACCTATAAGTACACCTTTTAACTATTTTAAACATGTCCTTTCTTAGTTCTAAGCTATATATTAATCTTTGCTTGAATATTAATCCTTAGTATCAGTTTATCATCCACGAAGCAAGCTGGCATGTAGAGGAAGACAAGAAGCAAGAAGTTGGAGAGTGACAAACTCCTCTTCTATATTTCTCCTTATCTATATTTAGGGTAATTAGCTATAGATTTGTGGCTTCTACTCTTAATCATTTGGGTTATTATTTGTCTTAAAATTCATAATACTATTTGTTATTTTAATTAATTTGAGCTTGACGTATATTGGTATTGTGTGCTTTGACTTATTGTTTCCAGCCCTATATTTGGCCAATCTTAGGACTATCCTTAGTAATTGAGTTAACACCCGGAAGGGGGATTCAATTATTGATAACACCACATAATCGTCTAGTGTGCAGTAGTGATCCTGACGAGGTTGCCTAACAAGATAGCCATAAAGGTCTGATTTAACCACTGATCATTACTCAGGGTCCCCGTGTCTAAGTGGTTAAAAGTTGTATCGGGCTGCGCGTCCATCGTGTTTTGCGTGTTGTCTAGATCCGTCTCGTCATCCAGATCTAATGGAAAACAATATTTTCATTTGTTAAGCGTAATTTATTATTTGTTTTTGTGTGGTAGGTTTATACCTTGAGATTCGTTAAAAACGGAATTTCTAGTTAGCCCACGATATTGTACCATCAAAGCGTCTATTTGCACCTGTAATTCGGCAACATTTGTTGGTTTGAACATCCTCTACCCCCACGACCACCATTTCGCCCACTAGATTGTGACTGAGACATGCTATCTAAATAAGACAATAAACTATTAGGGATTGACGGTGGTTGTTAAAGTTTTAGTAATGTTGTTTATATAAGTTGGTTTTAATTAATAAGTAGAAATAAGTGTACGCTGTTTATATAAGTTTATTAAACTTTTAATTAGATGATTTTATAATCATAAAACAGTTTGATATAAATGAGGCTGAGTTTATTTTTAATAAAAAGGTAGAGTTTATTTTTAATAAATGAGGTAGAGTTTACTTTTAGGGATAATTCCTAATTAATTATAATTCCACAATTTACATTTCTAAAAGAAAAGGAAGGAGCAAATTACTTCCTACTTATTCACAAATTATCAATTTAATTCTCAATTAAACACATTGTCATATTTACCTTCCATTATCGCTCTTATGTGATTTTTGTATTTTTTTATTATATTTTTGTATTTTTTTCTCAATTTTTTTTTTAAATTTCTTTCCCCGATTTTTTTTAAATCGAAACACAAATATAGATTTATGTGTTCCTGTAACACACACAGTTATAAAATCGATCTAAAAGATTATCTTCTTTAACAAAATTGTATTTTTCTCTTTATTAATCGCATATACCCTATTTTTACTCGTTTTTAATTGTCTTCATATATTATCTTTTTGTCCAACACTTTTATTTTTATTTTTATGTGTTTATGTTTTAGGGTTTTGTGTGTTATTGGTCACACAAAACTTGATTTTGTTTATTCTAATTCTATGTATTCCTAGAACATACAAATCTCATAATTGTGTATTCTTAGAACACACAAATATAAGATTTTTGTATTCATGGAACACACAAAACTCAAATTTGTGTATTCAAAGAACACATAAAAATCAAATTTATTTATTCCTAGAACACACAAAACTTGATTTTGTTTGTTCCAATTCTGTGTATTCCTGGAACACACAAATCTCAGATTTGTGCATTCCTGGAACACACAAATCTCATATTTGTGTATTCTTGGAACACACAAATCTCATATTTGTGTATTCTTGGAACACACAAATCTCATATTTGTGTATTCTTGGAACACACAAATCTCAGATTTGTGTATTCATGGAACACATAAAACTCAGATTTGTGTATTTCATGGAACACATAAAAATCAAATTTGTGTATTCATGTAATACACAAAACTTGATTTTGTTTGTTCCAATTCTGTGTATTCCCGAACACACAAATCGCAGAATTGTGTATATTTGTGTATTCATGGAACACATAAAACTCAAATTTGTGTATTCCTGGAATATAAAAAACTTGATTTTGGTTGTTCCGATTCTATGTGTTCCTGCAACACACAAATCTCAGAATTGTGTGTTCATGGAACACATTAAAAAAAATTTGAAATTTTTTTTTCGAAAAAATAATTGAAAAAACACTTTTAAAAAAATAAAAATGAAAATAAATAAATATTATTATAAATAAAGTAATTAATTGTCTATGGGTGTTTTTGTGATCTTCCATTTTTTTGTGCCTATGAGGATCCTTTTAATGGACTGATTTACATTACTTTTGTATATAGAGAAAAAGTTGATTTTTTAAATGGTTTTCTAAATTAAACAATTCGCAGAATTGTTGGTGTGTACTGGGAGACTTTAATCTTATCAGGTTTCCTTCTGAGAAATTAGGTGGAGATATTGATAATATGAAAAGAAAAAATATGGGTTTTTTCAACGACTTTATTAATAAGAATGACTTGATTTAATTACAATCAAAAGGCTGTAATTTCTCTTGGTCTAACAAGAGGAATGACAACCTTCTGATTAAACAAGTTCTTGATAGGATCCTGGTGAACACTAAATGGAATGATTCTTTTTCTAATGCTTGGTGTTCTCTTTTATCCCTACTGGGTCTGACCATACTCCTATTATTTTAAATTTTGGGAATAAAAATAATACTTTTTAAAAAAAAGATTCCTTCTTGAGAAATGATGGTTATTTGACCATTCTTGCTGTGAACTGATTTTGAAAAAAATGGAAGGTTAAGGATCTTGATTTTTGTAGAGGTATTCAATGATTTGGGATTAAACTAAAGAGAATACAAAGGAGTGTCTCCCGGGCTAGACAAAGAATATTAAATAATAAAATTCTTATCTCTAATACACTTGATAAATTGGAGAAAATTTATAATGATCCTTTTTCTGAGGAAAACAAAAAGAAATTTGAAACTCTTAGCACTGATCTTGAACTATTTTGGAAAAAAGAAGAGTTATAAAACTGGGGGACAAAAATACCAGATACTATCATGCTATTACTAAGGTCAAAAGAACAAAAATTAAAATCTGTAGGCTTAAAAAAGCTGATGGCAATTGGATTGATAATAATTCAGATATTTTAGAGGAAATTACCTCTTATTAAAATGAAGTGTTCACTTTTGTGGGCCCAAGGAATTATGACCCTATTCTGAAATGTGTAAAAATTAGTTACACAAGACATGAATAAGGAGTTGATTAAACCTGTTAATGAAAAAGAACTTTGATATCTCCTCATTTGTGATAATAAAATATACTTCTGAGACATCATTTTAGGCTTATTTATTAGTTTATAGGTTGAATATAGCTTAATTTAGTGCACTTTCCTATTTTGGGTCTTGATTTGGTACCCTAATATTTTTAGAGCATATTGAGTTTAATTGTTTATTTAGTGTGAAGCTTTAAAGATAATTTTGGAGATTAATTAGAGTCCAAGTCAAAGACTACAAGATATGGAAAGAGATTTGCATGGAAATTGGAGATAAAGGTAACAAAGGCTAAAAACATGGAAAAGGAAAAGCTGCCTAAATCTGAATTTCTGCAGCAACGCCTAAAGAAGTGGTGATTTCTCCAAAAGGAAGCCGATTTTGGAAGATTCATTTCATAGGGACGTAGATAATTCGCTGAGTATTCTTTTGGTATATTGTGGAGCAAAAACCGACCAATAACGAAGAAGATATGCTCAAAACAGTTCAGCAGTAATTATCTTTATTTCCATACGAATTTGAGTTGGGTTTGGAGTCCATTACTTAACCTCTCCTTCAAGAAACGAATTAGGTCAACCTATACACTATAAATACAGCCTCTTAACACTCTTAAATCATCCTTGGTGAAACCTTAAACCAAGAGGAAGCTTACAACACAAGAAAAGAAGTCTGGAAGAAGCTGTCATCAACACTCTCTTCTTCTACCTTTAAATTTATAATTTCTTTCTTTTCTTGCATGAACGAAATTTCTTTAACTTGAGTTTTAGCATATATGTATGAACCCTAGTTTTGATTGACATCTATCTAATTTGGGAATTCTATGTTTTAAATTGAATTATAGTTTTTATTCTCTGTTTATGTGTTTGGGTTTATATTCTGTGTTCTTGTGGACTGCAGCCATTTAGAATTACCATCTAGTAGTTAGGTCACCATTGACAACGGTGTTTAATTACATGTTTAGCACATAACGTTTAGATCTGACAAATCAACCTAACTAGATAATCACTAGGGTTTAGTTCTTGTGACTATTTACCAATTACAGGAAAAGTTTGCTTAGGAAGCCTTATTGACACAGGTAAATCCTATTTAAAACTACCTAGCGTAATTGGAACCGATTATTAAAATACTACATAATTCACCCTTACATGTTTAGAACGGCAAAACTAGTGGGGATTACATGCTAATGACTCAAGCTATATTCTCTTACTACTTCTCTTTCATATTTATTTTCATTCTTTTAATTCTTAGTTTTAACATAGTTTAATTTAGTTTAATAAAAAATCCAATAAATATCTATTTGTCTTTATTTTCCTGCGTTTTATTTGTTCTAGCGTTAATTATTTGCACTTGATTTTTGCATAAGATTCCCCTAACCTTCGTAGTCTCTGCGGAACGAATCTTACTTATTTTCTAAAACTTGCATACGATCTGTATACTTGCAGAACCGTGCTCAGCCTAGGGTGATTATTTGCTCTTTATTTATATCTATTTTATCACACCCTAGGTCCCACCAAACTTAAAAAATCAGTATGGTCTCTTGGAGGAGATAAATCTCCAGGACCTGATGGCTTTGGTGGGGTTCTCTTCAATTTTTTTTGGAAGGACATAAAACTGGACCTTATTAAACTGGCGTCTGACTTTATTATGCAAAATTCTTCTTTGCCAGAGATAAATAGCACAATTATTGCTTTAATTCCTAAATGTACTAACCTTGATATAATTTCTTCTTTCAGGCGTATTACTTGTGAGAATTTTATTTACAAAGTTATCGCAAAAATACTTGCAAATAGGTTACAACCTTGGCTTTGCGAAATTATTTTTGAAACTCAAACTGCCTTTATTCCACGTAGATCAATTTTTGAAAATATAATTATAGCCCAAGAGACTAGTCATTATTTGAAGAATAAAAGAACTTCAAAAAAATATAATATTGCTATTAAAGCAGATATGAGAAAGGCTTATGAAAATATAGAATGAGACTTTTTATTGGACCTTAAAATCATTGGTTTTCATGAAAGATGGATAAGTTTGATTCAAAATTGTATCTCTACTATTACATATAAAATTCAAATTAGTGGGTGTTTATATGTGATGTCTCCTCATTTGTGATAGAATTATGTTAGGATGAGACATCATTTTTAGTGATTTAGAAGTCTTTCTAATAGTTTTTCTTGAGAAATAGTGCACTTTCCTATTAGGTGAGTCTTGATTTAGTAAAATAATATTTTTAGAGCATATTGGGTTAATTATTTATTTAGTGTGAAACTTTAAAGATAATTATGGAGATTAATTAGAGTCCAAGTCAAAGGTTAAGAGATATGGAAAGAGATAAGCATGGTAATTGGAGATAAGGAAACAAAAGCTAAAAACATGGAAAAGGAAAAACTGCCTTAAATCTGAATTTCTGCACCTACGACCAAAAATCAGCTTATATCTCAAAATCGGTGTGGAATTTGGAGAAACGGTCAAGAGAAAAGTTGAAGATCTTTCCTAAACGATGAATTTCGACTACTCATACGCGTCAAACGGATGAGTATTGAAGCTGCTAGGACCAAAACAAAAACGGGTCTGATTTCGTGTTTTAGGATTACGAATTTGAGTTGGGCTTGGAGTCCACTACTTACCCTCTCTTTCAAGAAAACGAATTAGTTCTTCTAAACACCTATAAATACACCCTTATATCACTTGTAAATCATCCTTGCCTCATAATAATTAGTCCTTAAGGTTTTATTCATCAAAGTTATTATAAAGAGCAAGATGATGTCTTTTATTATTTCTTTTAGTTTATTTCCTTCAGATATGAACTAAACTTCCCATAGTTTGGGTTTTGCATCATGTATAAACTATGAATTCTAATTTCTTTCTATCTAAGTTTCTTTGGGAATTATATGTTTTAATCTGATATTAGTTTCTTACCTTTATATTTGTTTATGTGTTTTGATTTAATGATTGTTTTCCTTGCTAATGCACGAGTATAGGATTACCTTAATAGTAGTTAGATGATCGCCATAGCTGGGTGTCTACTTATTGGAACACCACATAACATCTAGTGTCCATATTGGTCCTGACAACACTAATTCTAACTAGATAGTCATTAGGGTATAATTTAACCACTATCACCATGTATGGAAATTGATTGCTTAGGGCCTTGGTAGCGCTTGTAAACCCTATTTGAACCAGCCTCGTGGTATGTCCGTAGCCCCCTTAGTCGCTCTCAAGGTCTAAGGTATGGGAATTTAGAATCCTGACTAAGTATCTAAGAGCTAATTATCTCCCTTATTAACTAGATTTGATAGAAAGAATTAGAAGGATTAGTGCATACTAGCAAAACCTAAGCTATACTTCTCATCTCATATTTCTTCGTATTTATTAAACTGTCTTTTATTTTCCTTAGTTAATTTAAGGGTCAATGACCCAAAAAATCAAAATAATATTATACTTGCCCCAAAGAATCATCCATTAACTTACTATTATAAGATTACATGTTTACCCGTCAAGAACGATTCCCGTCAAGGACGATTCCCATCAAGGACGATTCCCGTCAAGGACGATTCCCATCAAGGACGATTCCCGTCAAGGACGATTCCCGTCAAGGACGATTCCCATCAAGGACAAAATTTAGTTAATGATGTTATTGGGAAGAAATTTTGTCATTGATGTTATTGGGCTGAAAATAATATTATTTTGATTTTTTGGGTCATTTTCCCTTAATTTAATATCTCGAATTATTCTCTATTTATTTTCTGTCTTTAATTAATTGCTTCTTACTCGTTATTTCTACCCATTCGATTAACACACTAAGTCCCTGAGAACGAACTCAACTTATCATTAAAACTTGCTTTCGTCCTGTAATACTTGCAATACTGCCTGTCTAGGGTAAGAGTGCGTTGTTTTCTGACTTATTATTTATCTTATTTTATCACACCCTAGGTGACACCATATATATATAACCATCTTAAACTCTCCCGGTGAAGAATAACAACTCGTAAATCCACCATGGATTAATAAGAGAAAATATTAGAGATTAGAGATTACAGAATATAGATTCAAGAGATGCGTAAGGATGAAGATGAGAGGGAGTAAATGAGACGGGGTAGGTAAAGGTGAATTAATTGGGGACGGATGGGGTGGGGTGGGTAAGGATAATTAAGTCGGTGTATAATAAAAGAAAATTAATTACTTATCGGTCCGGTCTAGTTTTTTTTAAAGAACTAGACCTATAAGGGTTAGGGCGGTCCGGTCTGTTCCGGTCCAGCCTTGTAGCTCCGGTTTAGTTCCGGTTCTAGAACCGGCCGGTCAGTCCGGTGGACCGGAAGATCCGAACCATTAGCCACCCTGAGACGCGGCTAAGTAAAATGTCGGAAATATTCTCATAAAAAACTACAAAACGTTGACTTACGGCAAAAACTGAAAATGTACGACTTTCAAATACTCTTTTAGTCCAATTTCAAACACAACTTTCAAAGATAAGGACCGAGCGGATTTGGGAAGATGAAAAGAGGACCGTGTTAGACCGTTGTTCAAATGGAAGGAGGCAAGTTATGAACCATATGCCACATTGTCTCTTAGATCAACATATTACCGACCATGTGATATATCCAATTATCCAAGACCATACAAGACCATCTCCAACACTAATAGATGGACCATTGACACTTCTTCGTTAGCCCATCCATCGTCAAATCATGTGATTATGATGAAGTGAGTGCTTAAACCTTCACTAATATCAACATAAACATAATCCATGCTTAACACCCTTATACCCTTATGTCCAGTTAAAAAGACCAACAAGGTCACTATAACCTTCAGATTCGCCTGAGTTTTTTGGGCGTTTAACAATTAAAAATAAAAAACTACCAATCTTTAAGAAGAAAACAAAATCACAACACTAACATTATGTCTCGGATCTCTTATATATGAGATCTTTTTCCAAGACTCCATCTATCCGCATAAAAAATAACTTATCAAAATTACAAGAATAGATGAAATTTAGCACTAGCGGTCGAGAATTCAAGAATCAAAATATATATATATCCGCATATATAACTGGGTTTGATACACAAGAGTCAAACCATACAGAAACTCACTGATTAAGTCCACAAAGCTAACATTTGTTTAGTTCAAAGATAAAACTAAAATCAAACCCATATAAAAAAGTCTAGTTTAAAGCAAGAAAACAGAAAAGTTATAACGATTCATCGTCCATCAGTTGATGTAAAGGAATGAGCAAAGCCAGATGGACGATTAGGTATACTTGATTGAGTATTACCACTACTTTCGATACAAGAAGAAGAACTATCAATAGTACTCCTTCCTTCAAGAGCTTGCCATTTCATAATAGCTTGAGGTAAACTCATATCATAATCAATCCCATACGCTTCATCAACATCAGGTTCAGTAGGTTTCCAAAACTCAGTAAGAGAAGAAAGTACGTTCACTACATGACTCATATCTGGTCTCAGATGTGGGTCCCTTCCACAACAATGTCCCGCCAACTCAGCTATAGTGCTAATACTATCTAAAACTTCACCAGTAATATTAATCGTTGGATCAATTGCTTTATTAAACATGTCCTTGTTAATGTGCATTCTTTTAAACCAGGTCACTAAATGTGCACTATCTTCCTCTTGTGTTTCGTCTAAAGCTTTTCTTCCTGTGATCAACTCCATTAATATCACTCCAAAGCTGAACACATCCACTTTAGTAGTTACTCGTCCCGTCACTGTAAATTATAAAAATTAAAATAAGTCTCAAACAAATACAAATGAGTTAAATTTAATCCATTACTTTTACCCAAACTACCCAATCACTTACAATTATGCAAAATACAACCTTATGATTTATATGTATTCTAGTTTTTGTGTTGAATAAACAATTTGAAGTACAATCAATATGTTTAATGTTTTATAAAATTTTAAATAACTTTAAAAATAGAATGGATTTCGTTTAATGTTTTATATGTGGCAAATCTGGGGGTGCAAATGCAAACTTATCAATATAAAAATAACATAACAGAAGAAAATTATTAAAGTGATACACAAATAATTTTAAGTTTATATCTTCAAACCAAAAACAAAAGTTTATCTTTGAAAAACAAAAGAACCTCTTTATCAATAGTTTAGACTTTCTTTTTGTCAAAAATAGTTTAGACTTTCAAAATCACTATGTATATGTAAAAATATGAAAGTGTTTCAATTTTATAGAAATTTGATATATTCTTAAATTAGTCGTGTCTTTAGAAGCTATAAAAAAAATAATACGTATTCGAAATTGTTTATATAAACACAAAATCCAAAATTGTTTGATACAGGGGAACCACCGAACCAGTATAAACTTAAAAATTCATGGGGGAAATGGATTTAAATTTTAAAAAAATAGAAATAAAATAAACAAAAATGGTTATTTACCTGCATATTCAGGTGCAAGATATCCGAAAGTTCCAGCTAATCTTGTAACAAGCGATACTTTTCCATCTTTTCCATCAGGAGCAAGACGCACAAGTCCAAAATCAGCAACTTTAGCTCGTAAATCATCGCTTAAAAGTATATTAGAAGGTTTCAAATCTCTATGAATAAAGCTTTGTTGAGCTAAACCATGTAAATACTCAACACCTCGAGCTACATCCAATGCAATAATCAACCTTTGACTCCATTTAAGAGGTTCCAAATTTTCTTCCCTCCAGTTAAAAAGGTACTGACTAAGTGTACCTTGAGGCATGTATTCAAATACAATCAATCTTTCATTACCATCTAAACAATAACCTAGTAAAGCCACTAAATGTCTATGTCTCACTTTTGTAAGTACAGTTATTTCAGATTTAAACTCATCTAAACCTTTTTCAGTTATTACACCTGACTCCATTCTTTTAACCGCGATTTTAGTACCATCGTGTAATTCACCTTTGTAAACTGTTCCAAATCCGCCTTTTCCTAGTATATTCTTTTCACTGAAGTTATCTGTTACGTTTCGTAATACTTGAATAGATATCATCATGTTACCTGATTCAATGTCATTAGGCCCCCCACTAGTGTTGATACTATGAGTATCACTTGTTCCAATATTACTAGATGATGCATTTTGGTTTGACCCTGAATTACGAGGATTAATAACAATATTATTTTGATCTTTTGATTTAATACCAGATTTTTTAGGTTTTCTGTAAATATACAAAAATAACCCTCCAAATATAGCTATTATACTAGCACCACCAATAATAGATCCCCAAATCATGCCAGTTGAACTCTTATGGCTAACATTCTCAGTACTCTTTCCACCGCCACTACCGGGGGTTCCACTAGGAGGAGCACCGCCACTACCGGGGGTTCCACTAGGAGGAGCACCACCACTACCGGGGGTTCCACTAGGAGGAGCACCACCACTACCAGGTGTTCCACTAGGAGGTGTACTTGGAGGAGGAGGAGGAAGAACATCCTTCCCTAAATTGGTGTTCCCATCAGTTTTCACAACTACAGTATTTTTAAAAACTGGAATTTTACCGAAAAGTTGATTATTCGAAACATCTAATAATTGAAGACTTAGTAACGATGTGAGTTCATTAGGGATAATCCCTGTCAAGTTATTATTCGCGAGAAGCAGTTTTTGCAAAGAAAAAAGCTCTGAAAAACGTGGAGAAATCGAACCGGTAAGACCCATATTTTGAAAATTCACCACAGTAATATTTTTTATATTATTACATGTAATCCCTCTCCATTGATCACAAGGGTTATTTCCTTTCCAATTCTCTGCAAATACTGTAGGATACCCCATTTCTTTAACTGCACCAAGTAATGTATTGATCTGGGGATCACAAGTTGAACCAGGAGTAGGCAAACAAAAACTATTCGAACCTTCTATCATATCTAAATTCACTGATTTACTAAATTCTGGTGTTGGACCTTGCAACATATTATTAGTTAAATTCAAGGTTTCTAATGTAGGAAGTTTTACTAGTGAGTCTGGGATAAGACCTGTAATGCTATTATCCCTGACGCTAAAACTCTTTAATTGTGTTAGCCCTGAAAAGTCTGGTAATGGGCCGGTAAATGAGTTGGATTGAAGCCAAACCTCAGTTAACTCGGTCATGTTTTGTATAACACTAATAGTTCCATTTAATTTAGAATTACTATTCTGACCATTTAGCCATAAAGACTGTATAGACGATCCTATTACTGGAGGCAATTCACCCTCTAAATAATTATAAGATAAATGTAAGCTTGTTAGCCCAGCAAATATATTGCCATTGAACAAAAAATGCGGGATACTTTCTTTAATATTTGCCGATACAGCAGAGAAAGTTTGCAAAGTTGAAGCATTTGTAAGGGATTCGGGTATAACCCATGAAGAAAACGCGTTGTAATCTAAGTACACAGCTTGTAAAGAAGTCATACCATAAAAGAAATCAAAGGGTATAGAAGTAAAATTATTATTATTCAGTAAAAGAGTCTCAAGTGAGTTTAAACCTGAAAAACTCGGTAATGATCCAGTGAGTTGATTACTTTGAACCTCAAAAACTTGTAAGGCGGTGAGGTTGTTCAAGTTAGGAGGTAGAGATCCTTTAAGGTTCTGATTACCGATTTGAATCCGGGTAACTCGTTTGTCCTTGGAACATTGCACGTTTTTCCAATTGCATGGGTCTGAGTCAACCCAATTGAGTGAGCTCGGTGGGTTAATACTCTTCTTTAAGTCTTGCATGACTGAAGCGTCGTTGGACTGAGACTGAGAGTGTACAAATGAGATATATAGAGAGAGAAAACAGAAGAAAGAGAAGAACTTTGGAGGCATATCGAGAATTCCCCCATGGAGTTTCTCCATTTTTACAGAGAATTTTCAGGAGAATTCGAAAGGGAGACAGCTAATATTTTATTATTACTCGAAACGGTTGAGAGATAAATGAAAAGGTTTGGGATTTTTTATTTGTCCGTGCTTGGTTTCCTTTTATTATAGATATAATTCCTTTTTATTTGTTCTTTATTTGTCTTTTTCTTATTATTAAATTCTTTTTTTGTCCAAGCTGGATTATTGTTCATTATATATTTTATTAAAAAATTAAAATGGTCAAAATTGTCTAAATAGAAATCAAAATTTTATTTCTAGACAAAAAAGTTAAAACGTCAAAATTTTAATCCAACCCAACCTACATTCAAAAGTGTACGAATTGTTAGTTGTATAAAGAAAAATAAGGACTGTTATGAAAATTGATATAATATAGTAGTGGTTATAATATCTCTATAAAAAGTTATAACTAAAAAAGCGCGTCATTCAAATTGTGTTGTATATATTAACAAAAATACAGTATTTTTCTTCAAAAAGAAAAAAATATATATAATTAGAATAATTAAAAACTAAAAATTCTTTAAAATTAAGATAATTGATTTACAGAATTTTAGAAACAAAAACTTGTTGATAGATTTTTTTCAAAAAAAACCACAAATAAAGTAATATATTCTTATATCTTAAAAAAAAAAAAAAAAAAAAGAATAAGTGACAATAATATATAAAGACAAAAAACAAGTAGATCACCGAGTCATTGAGTTATCTTCGGGTACTATCACTAACCACCAATTTTGGCGCCGCCACTGAGTACTCGGAAAATTCTCTGAATACTCAAAAATATTCTCTGAGTACTCGAAATTTTTTTTTGAGTACTGAAAAAATCACAGAGTATACTCAACAAAAACTCTGGGTATAATATGAATTTTTTATTTGAAATTACTGCATTTGTTATTTGATATCACTGTTTATTAACACAAAATTACTAATTATTAACACAAAAACACTGAGTATTTACACAAAAGTCACTGAGTATTTAAAAAAACACTGAATAGAATAAAAATTGCATAAAACTAATTTAATTTCACATAACTTAAATAACTACAATGTTACGGGAAAAAAAGAAAAAAGAAAACTACTCTACAGTAAATAAACTATTTTACACACAAAAGGAAAAATAAGCGGCTGAAAATACTCCATTCATTTACGAATTGTTTTCACTTTTTTTTCCATTTTTTGTCAACCGAGTAGTACTTTTACGTGCAACATAATACTCTTTTTCTTTTCTTTTTCTTTCCAATGAAGTTTCTTGAATACATGAGTACTACACGTTCGAACAATGAAAAAGAAAAAAACAAGAAATAAAGGACTTGGTCTTCTCGTTCATCGAGTAAAGGAAAAAAAAAACAAAAATACACAAACTCAAAGAATCACGAACAGATCCATAGGACTTCCATAAAGACGCCAGAGGTCTTCTTAGTCAGAGTTTTTCGCACAAAGATGTCGGTATCCTCGTCGTCTTCCATGGCTTCACGAGCTTCTTTCATGGCTTCGCACAACAACTCTCATCGTCTTCCATGGCTTCAACACACGCAGCACCAAAGACGGCTCATCGTTTTCCATGGCTTCGACACACACACACACAAGAGCTCTGGTCTGGCCAGAGATGAAGGAGCACGTAACAAACAATTTGTGCAGGAAAGCTGGCTTGATCTTCAATGGAAGTTATTCTCAAGCCGGATCTATGCAGTTTGTGAAGCCACGAGCCATGGCGAGTCGCGATCTCTTCGCCAGAGTGAAACTGAGTACTCCGTTCTACGGGTTTCGAGCTCGCCAGAGTATGTGCCTCAAAGGTACTCTGATGCTTGACCATGGTAGCTCCAGTAGAGCAGCTTAATCATGCTAAGGGCAAAATAGTGCATATTGCGTAAATATCTCCTCTTGATGTAAGTATAACACGATGATGTACAATTGAGGAATGTAATAAGACTAATAAATAATACGACATAAAATTGATCGATACTTCATTCATATAGAATGATTTTAAGTGTTCGACATAAGACTCATATGAATTCTTTAATTAAAATTTCTAGAAAATAAAAGTTCAATTACCACCAAAGGCTATATCTCCTTAATTAATAAATTATGTGTGCTACAAGATACTATTCAATATAACAACTTCCCTTATAGCACGTTCGATTCACAATTGTGAAAATTTGACGTCGTACAAGTGAAATTTAAAAAAATTGCCTTGTTTATGTCTTTTACTAATGGTCTATCAGTTTTATATAAACATTATTAGAAAGAAATAAAGTCCTCGTTATCATTCATATATAAATATTTAATACGCAAATAAAAAAATATTAGATCATGATCAATTTTTAGTTAGGTTCTAATAATATATAGCAGTATAATAAATAATTGAGATCTCATAATATAATCTGATACTCAGCAGGAGAATTTTAATTTCCACTTATTTACATTATTTGACATAAATTAGATGTAGAAAATCTCATAATTAGCAACTTTCTCATGTTGTAGCTCTTTTATTTTATCTTTGGAACCAAATAGATCTATTGCGCTTTAAGTGCACAATAGTCTAATTTCAGTAGATGGCTAATCATAGACATAAAATATTATTAGGAGCACACTGGTAACTAGTTATTGTGACTTATCACTACACCTTTACAATAATTTCATATATTTGAATAATTGTACGAAGATCAGTATAAATGGTGTATTCTTGTATCCAAGGTTTTCTTTAGTTCTCTTCCTAATCCCGAGAATAACTCAAATAGCATGTATTCTTAGATTCCATCCTTTTGCGTGCTGGTGGAGCAATTGTAACGTAAATTGCGCAATCAAATTATTTTGATGAAATAATTTTTTTTTAGTATTGGTCTTTGACCAATAGGGAGTATTTATTACGAGCAATGATCATAACAATTCATCATAGAAGATTCAATAAATAAATTTGCTAAACTCATATATATCCCTTGATTTCGTCATGAGAAATACATGTATTGAATATCAAAATTGTTTGGGCTACAAATTTTTGTTTGGGCATAGCCAATTTGATATTATTTATTTGATCGTCTAGATCTTTAATTTTTTTACTTGTTAATATTTCTTTGATGTATTTATTATCATAAAAAATAAAAATGATGATGTTGGTAAGATAGAAAAAACCAGTGATATGTTACCAAATGTAAGCGATAATGAATCGCGTTATTTTGTTCATGATTTCACATAGGATCACAATAATAATTTAATCTCCAAAATTGTGTATAGTAAAAAATCCACAAGAGTAAAAAAGCATTTATTGAATTATGTTCTTTCGGAAAACATAATTTTGATTTTTCAAGAGTCTTATATATAATTCACATCAACAATTCATCATACATCATTTGGATTTCGTAATAAGTAATTTAAGACCATAACATCATAAATGTTATTAAAGGAAAAAATGATATACATATTCAACATTACAAATATAAATCGGATACCAAAAGAATTTAAATATAAAAAACAATATGAACGATAGTAAATAGAAAAAAATAAATATTTATTGATAACTAAAAGTGTGTTATATATCAAAAATCGATCTCTTGGCAAGGAGAACAAAGCCCAGATAACCGTGTCATAATAATGAAACCAAATGCTTAAAAAGCGAATTACAAATTTCTATTAGAATACAAAACGTATTTTTCATTATATTTGAATCAAAATTCTTCAATAACCATCTTTTTAAAGATTTTTGTTGAGATTTTTGAAAAACAACTTAAAATTTGTTTTTATTTCATGCACCAGATGAGTTTCATACTACTTTTAGTAATCGAATAAACAGACAGATAATGCGATATCTACAATACATAAGGTGCATTTAAATATGCCCTAAATTTTGTTCATTTTCATTATCATAAGTAATGTGTATAATATCGCATAAATTACATCTAATTATATGCTTTGTTTTTCATATCATAGGTTATGCTATATCAATTTATATTTGCATACAAGAAATATATATATGACCAAATGAACACTACACAATAATTACACATTTTCCCATTCATCCATAATGGCGTACAGCTCGTCCCTTTCGCCAGCCGGCAGAGTCAGATCCAAATGCATTGGGCTCTGCGAAGAACCGACCCTGCTTCCACCCTCCCCTCCAACTGGAGTCGTCATCATGTGCACGCTTTCTCCTCCAACCGCAGATTTTTTTTACAAGATTGTTTTGAAAATGTGAATTAATCAAAAAAAAATTAAAATCTATGATATATATGGAAATACAACAATATTCAAACTGATAAAAATAACCAACCCTTTCAAAACCCTTCCAAATTTCTCAACCTTAAAATTAACCTTAACCTTGACCTTAACCTTTAACCTTAACCCCTTAGACTTAACATTAACCTCAATCCAAAATGTTAACCTTAAACTTAATATTAACCTAAACCTAAACTTTAACCTCAACATCAAACTTAACCTTAAACTTAACTGTAGCCTTAGCCCTAGCCTTATCCTATGCTTTAGCCTTAGCCTTTGTCATAGCCTTAGCCTTTGTCATAGCCTTAGCCTTAGCCCTAGCCTTAACCCTAGCCTTACCCTTAGCATTAACCTTAGCCTTAACGTTAAATTTAATTTTAACATTAACCTTAGCCGTAACCTTATCCTTATCCTTAATCTTAACCTTAACCTTAACCTTAAACTTAACCTTAACCTTAAACTTAACCTTAACCTTAACCTTAACCTTAACCTTGACCTTGACCTTAACCTTAACCTTAACCTTAACCTTATTTTTAAACTTAACCTTAATCTTATCCTTAACCTTAACCTTAACCTTAACCTTAACCTTAACCTTAACCTTAACCTTAACTTTAACCTTAACCTTAACCTTAAAGTTAACCTTAAACTTAACCATAACCCTTACCCCTTATCCTTATCCTTAATCCTTAATCTATTAAGAGGTTATTGTTGATAACATCCTCATTAAACTATCTAATTGTTTTTTCATGCCTTCAATAATTTATTTTATAAAAAAATGCCTAATGAAGTAATTATTTATAGAAAACATCCCCTTTATGTTTTCCATACCTTTAATACCCTTATTATTAAATATATTATTTTATTTTAATACAATATTAATTTTTAAATATTAAACAAATAATAGGGTACTTCTTTCGCCACCACCACCACCACTATCACCACCACAACCACCATGTATGTAACCACCACTATCACCACCACAACCATCACCACCTCCACCACCACAACCACCACCACCACCACCACCACCACCTACTACTACTAATTCCATCGCACGCGCGCGCCCGTGAATTTTTTTAAAAGCGTCATAACTAATTCAAAAAAAATCAGAAAATTTAAAAAAAAATATTTTTGAATAAAGCAAATTAATATTTACGTATATGAATTTTTTTGATTTTTTTCGCAAACACGGATTTTCATGTTTTAAACATGGAATTCCAACCAGATGGGATTAACCCACTGGCCAGGGCCTTGGTCTACCAATCTAGTGGTGCAGGTTCGAACCGAGTCAATGACTCTGAGTCCAAAGTGGCTCTCCTATGTAACAAAAAAACAAACAAACATGGAATTCCATGTTTTAAACCGTGAAATAAACATGAAATTCCATGTTTAAAACATGAAATTTCGTGTCTTCGAAAAAAAAATAAAAAAAATAAAAAATTTCAGAAAATTCCGAAAAAAATCATAGACGTAAATATTAATTTGATTTATCCAAATATAATTTTTTTTGATTTTTTTGATTTTTTTAGAATTAGTTATGACGATTTTAAAAAAAATTCACGGACGCGCGCGTGTTAATTAGTTTTTGTTTTGTTTTTTAATTTCTTTTTCTTTTTTTTAATTGTTAATTATAGGGGTAATTTGGGATGGAGCTGTTTTCAATAAAGTATCTTATTCTAGGTACCTTTTTCTAAATAAGTTTTTTAATAAGCATCAATCAACAATTGGCTCATCTATCAACCTTATCCTTAATCTTAACCTTAACCTTAACCTAGGCTTAAGCTTAACCTTAATCTTAACCTTAACCACAAAGTTAACCTTAATCATAACCCTTACTCCTTAACCTTAAACTTAACCTTAATCCCTAATCTATTAACCCAATCATTAATCTTAAACTCAACCTTAATCTACCCTTAACCTTAACCTTAACCTTAAACCTTACACCTTGAACCTTACACCTTAAATCTCAAACCTGGAACCTTAAACCTTAATCTTCATATTCACTTTCATTTTAACCTTAAATTTAACCTTAAATGTAATCTTAACCCTTAACCTTTAACCCTCAAACCTTAAATCTTAAACTTTAAACCTTAAACCTTAAATCTTACCCTTAACCTTTACCTTCACCTTCATCTTAACTTTAACCTTAACCATAACCTTAACCTTAAAGTTAAAAATTAACCTTAACCCTGAACCTTGAACCTTAAACTTTAACCTTAACCCTAAATTTAAACATAAAAATAACCTTAACATTTAACCCTAAACTTTACCTTAAACCTTGAACTTTAAACCTTAACTTTATCTTAACCGTAACCTTAACTAGATGAAGATTCATCTTGCTGATATTCTACCTTAAACCTTTGATGTCTCCCTATTTGTGATATATTAATGTAGGTTGGAGACATCATTTTAGGTGTAATTGATTAACTGTTAAAGGATTTTCCCTGTATATAGATAATTTCTAAATTCATGTCTTGATTTGATGATTTATTACTTTTAGAGCATATTTGGTTTAATTTGTGTGTTAATGTGAAGCTATTAAGGTTTATGGAATATAATTAGATGCCAAATAAATTCTAATGTGTTAAGGAAAAAAGATATGTGGTGGTCCTTTGTGTGTTCTAAAATAAATGCAATAAGAAAAGAGAACCACAACCGCAAGTGTACAGTTGTCCCAAGTAATAATAGTGATAAACAGATTCATTCAGGGACGGATTGGTTGACTCTAATGCTTATCAGATAGTGATTAATTGCACGCAAGTAAATGATTTTAAGATTTGTTGGTTGTTTTTCTAATAACTAAGAGAATTAATGAAAAGACTAAATTAATGCAAATATAAAGCTAGACGCAAGTAAAAATAGTTGGACGCAAGATATGAGAGGTAGTACTCGAGTAACGCTGGGATTTCACCTAAATCAAATCATTCCATGTATTGTTTAAGGGACGAATTCGGTAAATAATATTGGTCGGGATTCAGTTATCTCCTTACCCCCGTCAGGGTGGACTAAGGAGCTCTTCTCAGGTGCTACAAACCCCGTCAGGGTGAATATAGTCCACCTTCGAATGATTAAAACCTAATTACCCAATTGGCCGTAAGATTAATTAAGCATGTCAAGGTCAAATAACTTCTATCCTACATTCGTTAATTAGTTCTGTACCTAGACCCCTCGTCAATGTGATCCAATTGCCACTAATTGGAATAGCCTAAGCACTATGTCCTAATATTGATTAGCTACTTCAATAATCGTCAATAAGTATAAATTAAAGAAAAATATTATATACCCAATTCGATTTCAATTAAATTAATCCCAAATTTAAAGACATAAAATGAAATAGATTATGGTTCAACCCATTACGCGTTCTCAAGTACCAAATAAAATTAGCTCATAATCGTAAAAACAAAGAAAATAAATTGAAAGGAATTCATAATCGTTTTACAGAAATGAAAATAAAAAACCTAATTAGGAAGATGATTCGTCTGCAAAGTAGAGATATAGACAGTCTCCAGCTCCAAGCTTCTTCTTTTCCTTGCTTCTGCTTCTTTTCTTCTTGTCTGACTTTGTGAATAATAAATTGTGTAAAAAATAGAAGTCAAAAACCCTATTTATACTATGGAAATCGTACTTGGACCTTAGATAATGTTTTAAATGAAATAATAAAGGCCCAAATCCATTATCTTAGCCCAAAATCCCGTAACTGTTGCATCACCTCCACTAAAACAGCTCTAACCGACTCATTTCAATTCGGATTGACCTCATTCCAGTTGCTAAAGTTCCGTAACTCAATGGGGCACGTTTTATCTTCACAAGTCAGCGGCTAAATCTACTCTTAGGTGACTCGAAATTAGCAATCTTTGGCAAGTTTCCAGATTTGCAGCTCTAAAATCTCAATTTTTTCGGGATTTGTCTTCACGCTTTGACTCCATATCACGATCTTTGACTTTATTCTCGAACTCCTCTCCTAGCTATTATTCAAAACCTACAAACTTTTCACTATAATACACAATATTACGCGCAAAAGCTTAATAAATAAAAAATACTAAAATCGAAGGAGAGAAATTGGAATATTGCATATTATTACTAAAAGTCTATTAAAATAGCCAGATAATCACCTAATTTGATGTTTCCTAAGCATATAAATATAGAACAAAAGAGGAGACATCAATATGGAAGGAATCAAGAGATAAAAGGAATTAAAGTTGAATTAGGAAAGGAAAAGCTGTCAAATAAATCTGAAATTCTGCAGCCACATCCAATAAAATGAAGATAACTTCAAATATACCGTGAATTTGGATGAGAAATTAAAGAACTAGATATAACTTTTTGCTGTGGTCTTTTCGATATAAAGTAGGCGAAAATCGGCCCAATAATGAAGGAGATATGACCAAAAGTAGTGTTTATCCGGTCTTATATTTTAAGAAACGAATTTGAGTTGGACTTGGACTCAAATTACTAACCTTCTACTCCAAGATTTCGACTTAGGGTTAGAAAACACCTATAAAACACCCTCTTATCACTGTAAACATGTCCTTTCTCAGTCCTTAATAATTATTATTCTTAGAAGTCATCAAGAGAAGCAAGTTGACATTATGTATCTTTACTTCAGTTTATTTCTTTCCAGCATGAACTATATTACCATAGCTTGGGGTTTGCATATGTACAATCTTTGAATTCCATTTTCTTTTATTTAATTTTGTTTGGGAAAAACCTTTTTAAATCTATTGAGCTTCTTAACCTTTATATTTTTTATGTACTTTGATGTATTGACCGTAGTATATGTTGTATATCTCGGTTTCACGGCCTAGGCGCAATTACACGGGGCCTAGGCGGGATTAGACGGTCTTGAAACAATTGTGTAATTATGAATATTTTGTATATATACGTATTAATTATAACCATTTCAAGTATTTAAGTCATAAATATAATCTGGCAACACTATAGTAAATATAAAATAAGACTTAAATTTGAGTTATAGTACCAATTCAAGAATTTTCGGGAATAAGGAAAATAGAAGGAGTGCCTAGGCGGACAGTTTTGGTCATTAATCGGCACCTGTGCAGGCTAGGCGCCTCTTCTACGACGACCAAGGCACTAGAAAAAAACGCCTAGCATTTCAGTAGACGTAGGCGGTTGAGTGGGGAGTTGATGCCTAGGCGGTTCTTAGACGCGCCTAGGCGATGATTTCTACAACATAGACCGTAGTTCTTGCTAGTGACGAGTATAGACTACCCCATGAATAATAGTTGAAGGTCACCCGGAAGGGGTGTCTAATTTTTTAAACACCACATAAACGTTTAGTGTGCGGTAATGTACTCGCCATCTGTGATAAAGTATGCTCTAGTTGCTTGATAAGCTTATCCTGAGTTCGAACTTTCTGTTGGCTATGATTCATTTTCTCAGCTGCTTGCATTAATTTAGCCCTACTTGATTTTAGGTTTTGGATTTGATCTTGTTTTGCCAGTTGCATTGATTGTTTTGGTGGATCTTTCTTTGGTTCTTGACAAGCTTTCTCAACAATGGGTGCCTTTTTCTGAATAGGTTGTGGTGGATTATAGGATTGAGGTTGGGGTTTATGATAAGTCTCTTGCTTTCCGACCCAACTCTTTTGCTGTGGTGGTTGTTGATAATTAGTGTAGCTTTCTTGAGGATTAGTATAACTATTAGAATAATAGTTATCTTGAGTATACTGAACGGAAGCTACTGCTGGATTATTCATACACCCTTCCCACACATGATTTCTTGATCCACAACCAGGGCACGAAGGAATTGCGCGTACCGTATTCACCTGAGCAATTGTTCGGGCTTGTTCCTTAAGTTCTTCGAGTTGTTTAGCCAATTATTTAAGCTTCAGAGATTCTGAATTGTCTTCTTTTACTGCTCTTTTTGGCCAACTTCTCTCGTTCTCAAGAATTCTTTCCATCCCCAACTCAGCTTCTTCAGGATCTAGCAACAAAAAACCTGTGTTTCCTAACGAGTCTGCTTTCTCTCTTGATTTATCATTAAGGCCTCCATAAAACAAGGTTAAATAATATTCCGGCGAGGATTGATGATATGGGCATCTCGCCTTCTGCTCATTAAATCGTAACCATGCTTCACCCAAACTCTCTCCGTCTTCCTGTATAAATTGCTCAAGCTTCAACATATATTTTAAACGTCTACTAACCGGATAGAAACGGTTTAGGAATCTTGCTTGAAGCTTGTCCCAATCTGGAATAACATGAGGGTATTGGGAATCATACCAATCGCTTGCACATCCGGTCAAGAAGAACTGGAACATCAGGTAATACACTTGCTTCCTAGTAACTCCTTTTACGATATAAGCATCACAGATCTGCATGAATTTCTGAATATATCGGATCGGATCTTGATGTGAAACTCCGCTGAATAGTCCATGAGATGCAAATTGAGTTAGCATCCCAGGATCAGGTTTAAATTTTGCGGCTTGGATTTCTAGAGCGCGAATTCCTCGTGGCTCCACTCTGAACTCGATGGGTAGCTCAAGTCTCCTTGGGTTCTCCATCTGTAACTAAATCTGAAAAACAAAAACTAAAAACAAAAGCGTAAAATAGAACTAACTAAAAATAAAAGCACAAGATATATGCACAAGGACTAGCGATGTAGTCCCCGGCAGCGGCACCAAAAACTTGGTGGGGCCTAGGGTGTGATAAAATAAGATATAAATAAAGTGCAAAAACACCCTAGAACTACACGGTTCTGCAAGTATACAGATCGTATGCAAGTTTTAGATTAAGATTCGTTCCGCAGAGACTACGAAGGTTAGAAGAATCTTATGCAAATATCAAGTGTAAATAATTAAAGCTAGAACAACTAAACGCAATTAAAAGTAAAGACAAATAAAGATGGATTGAGGAAACAATTAACTAAACTAAAACTACGAATTAAAAGACAGAAAATAAATACGAAGAGAAGTGATATGAGAATATAGCTTAAGTTATTAGCATGTAATCCCCACTAGTTTTGACGTTCTAAACATGTAAGGGTGAATTACGTAGTATTTCCCTAATCGGTCCCAATTCTCTATCGGTAGTTTCAAATAGGATTTACCTGTGTCAATAAGGCTTCCTAAGCAAACTTTTCCTATAATTGGTAAATAGTCACAAGAACTAAACCATAGTGATTATCTAGCTAGGTTGGGTTGTCAGATCATACGTAATACTAGACGTTATGTGCTAAACATGCAATTGAACACCGTTGTCAATGGTATCCTAATTACTAGATGGTAATTCTAATGGCGGCCGTCCACAAGAACACAGCATATAAAACCAAACACATAAACAGAGAATGAAAACTATAATTCTATTTAAAACATTGAATTACCAAATTAGATAGATGTCAATCAAAACTAGGGTTCATACATTACTGCTAAAACTTAAGCTAAAGAAATTTAGTTCATAAAAGAAAAGAAAAACATTACAAATCTAAAGGTAGAAGAAGACATAATGATGAACAGCTCCTTCCAGACTCCTCTCTTGTGTTGTAAGCTTCCTCTTGGTTTAAGGTTTCACCAAGGATGATTTAAGAGTGTTAAGAGGCTGTATTTATAGTGTATAGGTTGACCTAATTCGTTTCTTTAAAGATAAGTTAAGTAATGGACTCCTAGCCCAACTCAAACTCGTAAGGAAATAAAGATAAACACTGCTGGACCGTTTTGAGCGTATCTTCTTCGTTATTGGTTGGATTGAGCTCCATAAGATACCAAAAGAATCGCAACAGAATTATCTTGACCCTAAAGAAGGAAATTACCAAATTCGGCCTATTTCTTAGGTAAAAACGCACATCTTCAGACGTGTATGCAGAATCCCAGATTTAGGCAGCTTTTCCTTTTCCATCTTTTTAGCCTTTGTTTCCTTATCTCCAATTTCCATGCAAATCTCTTTCCATAAGTTGTTGTCTTTGACTTGGACTCTAATTAATCTCCATAATTATCTTTAAAGCTTCACACTAAATAAACAATTAAACCCAATATGCTCTAAAAATATTATGTTTCTAAATCAAGACCCAAAATAGGAAAGTGCACTAAACTAAGATAAAATTAACCTTTAAACTAATAAATAAGCCTAAAATGATGTCTCATGAGTATATTTTATTATCACAAATGAGGAGACATCAGTCACTTACGAGTTGCCCTTGTGGAAGCTGTTGTATCTGTTTTGCCATCTGAGCCATTTGGTTTTCTAACATCTTAATTGCTGCATCAGAAGCTTGTTGGTCTTGGTATTCTTTGGTTTGAAGGGTGGTTAATTTTTCTAAATTTTGATGAATATCTTTCACCTTTTTGAGGTTGAGCAGGTAAGGCTTTCTGATTCATGGCTTCATTATAAGTATCTTGAGGAGGTTGTCTCTGAACTTGATTTCCATAACCTTGTCCGCCTTGGTCTTGGATGATTGTTATTACCTTGGGGACGTGGTTGATAAGCATGAGTCGGATTAGCTGTCCCACTTGGATTCGAATATTGGAAACCCAGATGGTTTTTATATGGTTGATACCCTTGACCACCTGAATTGTAGTTCCCTCAGTTGGAAAAAAACATTACGGATTCAGGATTACTTTGACAATGCTCCCAATCATGGTCTTGTACACCACAGTTTAAACACCCATAAACTTCTTGCGTAATACTAACATCTTCTCTTTTACCGGAAAACCCCTCTTTAACGGCTAAAGTGAGCTGCATCAATTGCTGTTCTAATGTACTTTTCAATTTATTCTCTAATAAAGAGAACTTTTCTTCAATACCAGCGCTATAAACTCCACCTCGAGTAGGTGTTCTCATAGTGTTCCAGCCCATCTCGTTTTTTACTGTTCTGTTAAAAATAACTTTGGCGTGAACTGGTTGTACCTGTAAAAATCCACCACCACAAAGCAGTTTTAAATCTTTTCTCGATTGCCCATCAAGGACCTTATATAATATCTTCATTTGTTGTGGTTATGTAAGGCCATGATCGGGAACTCTTCTTAAGCATATTTGAAATCTTGACCAACTCCTACACAAAGTCTCATCTTGTTCTTGCTCAAAGGAAGTTAGAGAAATCATTGCATTCAATCTCATGTCTGTTGGGTAGTATCTATCAAAATACGCAGTTTGCAACTCATCCCAAGTATTAATCGATCCTGGTTCTTGCGAATTTTTCCATTCACTAGCTGCATCTATCACAAAGTATCTGAAATTCGCAAAGTACATCTGATCTCTAGTCATTCCTTGTGTTATATAGGAGTCACATATCTTCATGAATTTCCCTTAGTTCATGACTCTAAAGATATTAATTTAAAAATGAAATAAAAGCCAACACAAAATAACGAATTCAATTTAAATTCTTAAATCATAAATCAGAAAAACATAAATTAATCAAGTTTGGGTTCAACTCAATATGCGATTCTCAAGTACAAAGGGAAATCAGCTCATAACGGAAAGGAAAACTAAATAAAAATAAAAGAACTCATGTTTAATTACAGAAATAAAAGATGAAAGAACCTAATTAAGGATTGGGTTTGGTTGTGATTTGGAGAAGATGACTTTCTTTATCTCTTAGCTTTCTCCTTTTCCTTGCTTCTGACTCTCTCTAGCGTTTGTGACTTGTGTAAATTGAGTTGTGTGTAAAATAAAAGTAAAAAGATAAATATAAGCTCAAAATAGGGCTTGGTCTTTACTTAAGTGAATTAGTAAAATATTTAAAAGTCCAAGTCCAATCATTTAATTAAAATCTCATAACTGGCGTGCAGCCCTTGGTAAAACGGCTACAGTTTTCTCAAATCAACTCCAAATTGACCCGTTCAAATTGAAAAATCTTCATAACTCAATAAGGAATAAATCCTCTTCACGTCTCAAAGGCTGCATCCACGTCTAAGTTGCTCAAAATCAGAAATTAACACCAGCCTTCCAGATTTGTAGCTCTCCTAGTCAACTCTTCGGGATATATTTTCTCACCTTTGACTTTTCCACTCGATCAAAGACTTTAATTCTCGATTCCTATCCTTGTATTGGTGCTCCCTAGCATCCATGGACCTACAAAATTTGCACTGAAAACAACCCATTTAACGTGCAAAATCTTTAAAAATGAAAAATAATAAATTCCAATGAGAGAAAATGAAATATAACGAAAGAACACTAAAAGTCTATCATATTAGTCAATTATTCACCTAAAATGATGTCTCCTAAGGACATAAAATTAGAACAAAAAGGGAGACATCAATCCTCAAGAGGGAGTAGTGGGAGATAAGAAATTAAAGAATTTCATGGATCTTATGACGAAAAATATTCATACACAGAACGAGAAGTTGAGAGAACAAGAGGCTTCAATTCCGATCTTAGGTACACAAGTAGAACAAATGAATAAAGTTGTAACGAATATGATGGAAGCAAGAGAATTGAAAGCCATTGAAGGAGGTGATGAAAATGTTGGGTCCGAAGCTTATAAGGGAATTTTCCTTAAAATAAAAGAGAAAGAGGAAGTACCGCATGCTGCAGAAATTGTCGTGGAAGTTACAGAAATCGAAGAAGAACCAACCAAGTCTTGCCCCGAGGATTCTGACTTTTCTGAAGATTCGGTTTCATCCGAAAGATCGGAATTTATAGACCTTCTGAGAGATATGTAAGAAGAAATTAGATCGTTTATAGAGATACAAGCTACCAGAGCTAAAGAGAAAGAAGAAGCTTCAAAAGAGAAGAAAGAAGAGGTTGCACCTGCTGTGCAATAAAAGAAAGAAGAAGAGAAGGTGGATTCGCCACCTGTTGTTCAAACAATGTCACCATCTATTCCTAAGACAAATCCTAACATTGAACTCAAGACATTTGTAGAGGCGTATAGTTTAGAAAATATCAACGCCCAAATGCTTGAGATTGCAAAGAAATGTCTTACACCGCAACAAGTTTTCACGCAAGTTATTCCAAAGAAAGAAGCGAGTGTAGAAGCCAGAAAAGAGACTTTAGCTCATATTGAGAGAGTCTCAAGAAGAGTTGAAAAGAAAGAGTTACCGATCAAGCTCAAAGATCCACGAAGTTTTAAAATTCCTATTCAAATCAGTGGTACGCTCAAGATTGAAGCAATGTGTGATGTGGGTTCGAGTGTGAATCTTATGCTGAAGCCCGTGTTCGATAGGCTTGGGTTGAAGAAGACAGAAAAAGCTCCCGTGAAATTACAATTAGCGGATAGCTCAATTTCAAAAACATGGGGAACAGTGGAGGACGTTCATGTCCGAACAGGTAATATCACCATCCCTACTGCTTTTGTTATACTTGATTATGATGCAGATAAGAAAGTTCCAATCATACTTGAAAGTCCGTTCTTGGCCACCAGTCAAAGCATCATCAAATTCCAGAAGGGAACAGTCACCCTCCGTGCTAAAAATGTATCCGAGACATTCTATGTTTGGGGTAAGAAACCAAGGAAGTTAGATCCCACAGTTCCTATCATCCACAACCTTTCACATTAGAGAGTCCCAAAAGAAATCCACACAAAACCTGTGGATACTAGACCAATGAGTGAGTTTGGGGTCGGCCATGAAGTTGTATGGAAAGCCCGCAAACCAGAGAATAGGCCATGAAGTCACAAAGATTCGTGGATGGGACCATTCATTGTCACGGAAGTTGTTTCAGCTAAAGTGATAGAAATACGACCCAAGAGGGGAATTAAACGGAGATTAGTGGACGTTCATATCCTTACTTGTTTCCGGGGAGGCTATATACGCAAATCTTGATAGAGGTAACACGTCTAACTTTAAAAGACTGGTGGTCCTTTGTGTGTTCTAAAATAAATGCAATAAGTAAAGAGAACCACAACCGCAAGTGTACGGTTGTCCCAAGTAATATAGTTGATAAAACAGATTCGTTCCAAGGACGGGATGGTTGACTACAATGCTTATCTATTAATGATTGATGCACTTATAAAAGCAAATAAAAATAATATGTTTGTTTGGTTTTGTATTAATCCTAAGGACTGAAAGACTAATGCGAAAATGTAAATAAATAACTAAGACGCAAGTGAATAAAAGTGATACGCAAGTAAGAGCAGGTAGTACTTGAGAGGCGCAAGGGTTTTCCTAACTATCATTCATTTCATACATTGTTTAAGGGACAAATTGGTAAATTTGTATTGGTCGGGATTCTATAATCTCCTTACCCCCGTCAGGGTGGACTAAGGAGCAACTTTCAAATGCTACAAACCCCGTCAGGGTGATTATAGTCCACTCTCAAGTGTTTAAGTTCAAATTACCCAATAGGCCATAGGTTTAATTAAGCTCGTCAGAGTCAATAATTTCTAACCTACATTCATTAACTAGTTCGGTATCTAAACCCCCCGTCAAGGTGATCCAATCGCCACTAATTGGAATAGCTTAGATACTAAGTCCTATCATTGATTGATCAGGTCAAAAATAGTAATTAAAATGCAAATTAAAGAAAATTACAATTCACCCAATTTGATTTAAATAATAATTATCCCAAATCCAAATGTATAAAACGAAATCAAATTGGGATTAACCCATTATGCGTTCTCAAGCACTAATTTAGTTTAGCTCATAATAATTGAAAAGATAAAAACTAAAGAAACAAATAGGTTCATCATGTTTTACAGAATAAAATAGAAGAACCTAATTACGGAATTGAATTGGCTGAGAAGTGGAGATATAGACCGTCTCCAGCTCTTGCTTCTTCTCTTCCTGCCTCTAGCTTCTTCTCTGGTGTCTGACTCTTAAGCGTATGTTGTATTATGAAAAAGATATTGAAGAGTGTGTGAAAATAGAGGTCTAAAGCCCTTTTATAATGTTAAAAACGGATTAGGGCTTGGACTTAAGAATAAATCAATAATTAAATGTCCAAGCCCAAATTCTAAGCCCAAAATCCCGTAACTGCTGATACACCTTCACTAAAACGGCTTTTCCCGATGCGTTACAACTCCGATTGACCTCATTCCAGTTGCTAAAGTTCCGTAACTCGATAAGGAATGTTTTCTCTTCAAAGGGCAACAGCTAAATCATCGCTTAAGCACCTCGAAATCAGCAATCTATGGCCTGGAAAATGGATTTTCAGCTCTAAAAATAATATCTTCGGGATTTATCTTCGAGTTTTGACTCTATCTCTTGATCTTTGACTTTCTCCTCGGATTCCTCTTCTAGCTAACATCTAAAACCTGTAAAATCTTCACTAAAAATACCAATATTACGCGCAAAAGTTTAATAAATCAAAAATGCTAGAAATAAAAGAGGAAAATCATATTATTGCATATTTAGTCCAAAAGTCTATCAAATTGATTAGATAAACACCAAAAATGATGTCTCCTAAGGGTCGAAAATAAGAACAATTAAGGAGACATCAAGACCCCCAACTCAAACCTTTGTCGTCCCGACAAAGCAAAACTAAAAACAAGGGGAGAGAAGTAGATGCAAGAGAAAATAGAAGCTAGCAAATAAACCCTAAAGCAGTGCTAAAGATAAATCTCATATAGAAAACATTAAGAACTAACATATACATACACTAATCATGCAACATCAAACATAAATAATCTCAATCATAAAATTAAAGTCGCAATGCTTGAAGGTTACACTTGTACTCATCTCTGTATGATGGCTATAGGGTGGTCATTAATCCTAACTCGCTTTGAACGCTCCACCTAGTGTATTCCCTATCAACAGAATCATAAATTCACTATGCACTTAGGAATCACGAGGTCTTTATGGTTTTAATGATGGCTTAAGGACGGTATGGATGTATATTTGGTAAATTTGAAGTGAGCTTTTGGCTCTCTCCTCACTTACCATCAACATGTCCTCGAGCTTGAGTTTACGCTCAAAAATGTTCTCACTCACCCATTTGACGCGCTAATGTTGCGTCCCCAATGTCAACCCAAATAAAACTAAGATGATTTCCAAAACTATTCCACTTTGCCGGTTTATTTATTCTTTCTTTCTTTTTATTTTCTTGTTTCATTTCTTTTCTTCTTCTTTTTTTTGTACAAGATACCCATGACCATCATTTTGATGTGAAAAGTCATGTCTCTTATAAATTTTTCTTTCATCTTTTTTTTTTTTTTTTTTTTTTTCTATTTTATTTTCAAATCCCGGCAAAGGGTTACAAATAATAATATCCTCTACATTTTTGTGCCTCAATACAAACACATATAATCCCTTCCCAATGTAAATTCCCCAAATGTGGACCCTCCACCCCAAACTCAAGCTCGAGACAAGTCTCAGGGTTGTGATTCAAGTGCGGGTCATTTGGTCATGCCTAATAATCTAAAGGATAATGGGCTTATATCGTGGCTACAAAAGAAAGGCTTTAAGGCTCAAAATTGGGCTAAGACG
Source organism: Nemophila menziesii (assembly GCA_029959085.1). Taxonomy (NCBI): domain Eukaryota; kingdom Viridiplantae; phylum Streptophyta; class Magnoliopsida; order Boraginales; family Hydrophyllaceae; genus Nemophila; species Nemophila menziesii. The sequence goes on along the minus strand of JARWIR010000022.1, from coordinate 8,349,322 downwards.
GATAAAATTATAATAAGGGATAGCAAGCTAAAAGGCTTCAAATGGCTAACAAAGAACTGCCCCTATCATTTTCCTAAGTACATAGCTTGTCTTTAGTTCATATCTAGGTGGGTTCTCTACTAATTAAGATTTCACGTTCTACACACCAAACATATTCCTTAAGTACAAGCTTACTTCATTTGCATTGTTCATTAATTTTTCCTATCAATTACCTATGTTCGCATGCAATTGTAAGTGTGTTTTATGTTATTCCCTAAAGTCCACTATTTACTATCATTGATTCATCAAAAGTATGCTTAAAGGGACATTTAAAATCTTCTATAGTCAAACGCAACTCCGAAAATTATTTTATTGAAAGCAAATAAAACACATAACACATAAAAACTGGGATGAGGCAACGAACCCCACCCCAAACTCAAAAATGAGTCGTGTCCCCACGACTCGAAAAGACTCAAAGCAATAAAATAATTTACACTAAATGAGAAGGGAAAGAAAACGTATCTGAACCAGCGCGAGGCTGGTGTCGGTGTTGCGTCCAAGTTGAGGTTTTGAATTCTTCTTCATCAATGGTTGCGTTAAAATTGTTCTTCATTACCTCGAACTTCTTCAAATTTTCCACGTTTTCATTTATTACTCGCCCTCTAAGCATCATCTCTTCTATCAAAATCTTCCTCTAATACCCAATTCTCTTTCTTCACCATGTTCTTCATACCTTTTCCAACCTTCATGGTCATCTCCGATGACCCCAAACTCAAAGCTTCAAGACCCTCAAAAGGTTTGGATAAAATTGTGATTTTAGTGTTCTTGAAGGTTTGGGTTTGAATTATGGATTGTTTAGAGCTGGGTCATGGATAATTCAAGGTTTGGGAAAGGTTTAATGGATAAATTTTAGCTTTGGTGAAAGAAAATTTTGGATTAAAGTGTGAATCTTTGGTATTTTGGATGATTTATGGTCTGATTGTGAGCTTGGATGATGTTTAGAGGGAAGGATTGGTGGTATGATGTTGTTCTGATGATGATTTTAGGAGTAGTTTGAGGCTAGGATTCGTCACTGGAGGCTTAGCATGAGAAAGAGGCTAAAAATATAGGTTTTTTTTTTTTTTTAAATTTTTTTACCTCTGACGCAACCTCCTTTGCGTCGTCGCTGACGCAGTGATCAGAAAGTCCAGCTTCTTCGGCCGGCTAGCCGGCGGATACGCCGGCATGCCGGCGAAATGTCGATGGCGCATTTCGAGACGCAGCAACCTTGCGTCGTCGCTGATGCAAGGACCAGAAACTCTTCCTCCAGTTGGCCGGCTAGCCGGCGGATTCGCCGGCATGCCGGTGGATTTCTCGCTGGCGCGAATGGTGACGCAGCAATGCTGCGTCATCGCTGACGCAGTGGTCAGAGAGTTTGGGGGTCTTCAGCGTTTTTGGCCGGTATGCCGGCGTATCCGCCGGCTAGCCGGTCAAACCTGCTGTTGACTCCATAATTTTCCGTTTTCTCATCGTTTTGACCCCAAACTCATGACCATTATACCCCTGAAATCATCAAAAACAACTACCCTTCCTCATTTCTGAATAATAAACACTAAATTAACGAAAATCAAACTAAACTAAACTACGAAATTGAAATACTTAAACTAATATACAAGAAATGGCTTTTGTTTAACGTCGTTAACTCGACGGGTTACCTCATTCTTTAGTCATTGACATAACCTCCCCAGCAGTGAGTGAGGTTGTCAATATTTGCAACTCGAAACTTACATCCCTTAGCTTTTATGCCCACTAGTTTATCTGAGATAACCTTAGCAACCACGAATGGTCCTAGCCATGAGCTTTTTGATTCACATGTCTTTGGAGGCGGTTTAGGCTTTTTCATAGCAACTTCTTCGCCTACTTTAAACTCCTTTTTCTTCCTTTTCTTCTTAGGTTCCCTTGGAACCTTCGTGACACGTGCTTTCTCTTTCTTCTTTGCAAGATTGGTTGGTGGATTTCTCTTAGGATTTGGAGGAACTTTGATCGGTGGTTTCTTTCTTAGTTCTTTTTCCTCCACCCCTAAGGTTTCCACAACATTAATAGGCTCTTTTCTTACCGGTTCCATTACATCTACACGAAAACATTCTTCCTTCGAATCCGGAAACTTCATAGGTCGAAACACATTAAACTTCATCTCCTCGTCTTGGATTCTCATAATCATTTCGCCGTTTTCTACATCAATCAAAGTACGCCCCGTGGCTAGGAATGGTCTTCCCAAAATAATGGGGACATTCCTATCCGCGTCGTAATCAAGTATAACGAAATCAGCGGGAAAAAGTAACGTACCTGCCTTAACGAGGACATCTTCGATTCGGCCTTTTGGGTGTGCAAGAGATCGATCCGCCATTTGCAAGACCATAGAAGTGGGTCTTGCTTCAATATTAAGCTTATCAAAGATTGATTTGGGCATAAGATTTATGCTTGCACCCAAATCGCATAGTGCCTTACCTCTCCATTCATTACCAATAGATATCGGAATCGTAAAGCTCCCAGGATCAACTAACTTTGGAGGTAATTTACCTTGACAAATAGCACTACATTCCTCAGGGAGACCAATCATCTCATTATCACAATACGACCTTTTATTAGTGAGGGCTCGTTTCAAGAATTTAGCATACTTGGGCACATCTCTAATAGCTTCTAACAACGGAATATTTATGCTAAGACCTCTTACTTTGTTAAAGAATTTCTGATACTCAGCCATATCACCCTTCTTTTGAACTCTCGATGGAAATGGTGGAGGAGGACGGCTTATTATAGTATCATCTTTCTTCTTCGGAATTTCATTAGGCCTCTCCACTTCTTCCACTTCAACTTCTTTATCTTCATTCACCACCTCTTTTTCTTTTCTAACTTCTTTTTCTTTCATAACCGGAAAAGGAGGTGGAGGAAGGTTCTTACCACTTCTGAGAGTAATAGCTTTACAATCTTCGATTTGGATTGGATTCTCAGTATCACTAGGAAGTTGTCCTTGTGGACGTTGATTTAGTTGTTTATTAATTTGACTTAGCTGATTCTGGAACAAGTTCATATTTGCTTCGATTGCATTTTGACGCTCCATAGCTTGTGTTTGAAGAGCAATCAAACTTTCAACTGTTTTCTGAAGGGTAACTCCTTCTTGTGAATAGGCAGGTAAGGCTTTTTGATTCATTGTTTCATTGTAACTATCTTGAGGAGCTTGTTTCTGAACATAATTTTGATTCTGTCCTCCTTGATAATTGTTGTGTGGTCTTGGATTATAGTTGTTATCTTGGGGACGTGGCTGATACGCATATGTAGGATTTGCTGCCCTATTAGGATTTGAATACTGAAACCCAGGATGGTTTCTGTTTGGCTGATATCCATTACCACTTGAATTAAAGTTACCTCTATTGGACACAAACATCACGGATTCTTGATTATTTTGACAATTTTCCCAACTATGATCATTGACACCGCAATACTCACATCCAGATACCTCTTGTGCAACCTTTACCTCACTTCTTTTATTCGAGAAACCTTCTTTCACGGCTAGAGTAAGTTGTCTCAATTGTTGTTCTAGTGTGGTCTGAAGCTTTGTCTCTAGCGTAGCAATCTTTTCTTCCATATCAACATTATTCACTCTTTTAACTGGTGTTCTTACTGAACTCCACCCAACTTCATTCTTGACTGTTCTCTCTAAGATGATCTTTGCATGAGCGGGTTGAACTTGAAGAAAACCTACACCACATAGCATATCCAATTTCTCTCTTGAAGTCCCATCAAGGCCTCTATAAAATATTTTTAATTGTTGTTGTTCTGAAAAGCCATGATTGGGGACTCGACGTAAGCACATCTGAAATCTTGTCCAACTCCTACCCAAAGTTTCATCATATTCTTGACGGAAATGCGTCAACTCTAATTCAGCATCTAACCTCATGTTACTTGGGTAATACCTGTCAAAGAAAGCAATCTCTAATTGGTCCCAATTAGTAATCTTCGCCGGATCTTGCGTATCGTGCCATTCACTTGCTCCATCAATAACAAAATATTTAAACACAGCGTAGTACATCTGTTCTTTTGAAACTCCTTGTGTGATGTAAGAATCACATATCTGTTTGAATTTCTGTATCGCTCTAAGAGGATCTTCTCCAACTCTACCACGAAAATTTCCAAAGTTTTGGAATTGAGCTATCATACCCGGATCTGGACGAAACTTCGGAACATTTATATCTGGAGCACCTACTCCTATAGCAGGGGCACGGAATGGGACTTCTGGTGGGCCGTTAGTAAACCAAGGATCTTGATTCATCACGATTTGAGCTTGTCCGTTATTGTTCTGAATATTAACGTTCTCCATTTGGTGAATTAATTCTTCTACTTCTAAGGATTCTTGTTCTTTTCTTCTCTTGTTAGCAAGTCTGATTAATGATTCTGGATTATTAAGGATCGGAGGTGTTGGCTCTAGATCCTTAAAGAGTCTCCTTCGCATACACCAAACCTAAAAACCTGAGAAAACTAAACAAGCAAAAAGCGTAAAACTGATAAAAACAAAAATAAAAATAAATGCAACTATCACTAAAGGATAAACACCGTGGTCACACGCTACCGTCCCCGGCAGCGGCGCCAAAAACTTGGTGGTCCTTTGTGTGTTCTAAAATAAATGCAATAAGTAAAGAGAACCACAACCGCAAGTGTACGGTTGTCCCAAGTAATATAGTTGATAAAACAGATTCGTTCCAAGGACGGGATGGTTGACTACAATGCTTATCTATTAATGATTGATGCACTTATAAAAGAAAATAAAAATAATATGTTTGTTTGGTTTTGTATTAATCCTAAGGACTGAAAGACTAATGCGAAAATGTAAATAAATAACTAAGACGCAAGTGAATAAAAGTGATACGCAAGTAAGAGCAGGTAGTACTTGAGAGGCGCAAGGGTTTTCCTAACTATCATTCATTTCATACATTGTTTAAGGGACAAATTGGTAAATTTGTATTGGTCGGGATTCTATAATCTCCTTACCCCCGTCAGGGTGGACTAAGGAGCAACTTTCAAATGCTACAAACCCCGTCAGGGTGATTATAGTCCACTCTCAAGTGTTTAAGTTCAAATTACCCAATAGGCCATAGGTTTAATTAAGCTCGTCAGAGTCAATAATTTCTAACCTACATTCATTAACTAGTTCGGTATCTAAACCCCCCGTCAAGGTGATCCAATCGCCACTAATTGGAATAGCTTAGATACTAAGTCCTATCATTGATTGATCAGGTCAAAAATAGTAATTAAAATGCAAATTAAAGAAAAATACAATTCACCCAATTTGATTTAAATAATAATTATCCCAAATCCAAATGTATAAAACGAAATCAAATTGGGATTAACCCATTATGCGTTCTCAAGCACTAATTTAGTTTAGCTCATAATAATTGAAAAGATAAAAACTAAAGAAACAAATAGGTTCATCATGTTTTACAGAATAAAATAGAAGAACCTAATTACGGAATTGAATTGGCTGAGAAGTGGAGATATAGACCGTCTCCAGTTCTTGCTTCTTCTCTTCCTGCCTCTAGCTTCTTCTCTGGTGTCTGACTCTTAAGCGTATGTTGTATTATGAAAAAGATATTGAAGAGTGTGTGAAAATAGAGGTCTAAAGCCCTTTTATAATGTTAAAAACGGATTAGGGCTTGGACTTAAGAATAAATCAATAATTAAATGTCCAAGCCCAAATTCTAAGCCCAAAATCCCGTAACTGCTGATACACCTTCACTAAAACGGCTTTTCCCGATGCGTTACAACTCCGATTGACCTTATTCCAGTTGCTAAAGTTCCGTAACTCGATAAGGAATGTTTTCTCTTCAAAGGTCAACATCTAAATCATCGCTTAAGCACCTCGAAATCAGCAATCTATGGCCTGGAAAATGGATTTTCAGCTCTAAAAATAATATCTTCGGGATTTATCTTCGAGTTTTGACTCTATCTCTTGATCTTTGACTTTCTCCTCGGATTCCTCTTCTAGCTAACATCTAAAACCTGTAAAATCTTCACTAAAAATACCAATATTACGCGCAAAAGCTTAATAAATCAAAAATGCTAGAAATAAAAGAGGAAAATCATATTATTGCATATTTAGTCCAAAAGTCTATCAAATTGATTAGATAAACACCAAAAATGATGTCTCCTAAGGGTCGAAAATAAGAACAACTAAGGAGACATCAAAGACGTTAGACAAAAGTGATATACGGGAGAAAACCCACAATTTTTTTTATGTTTTCCTGTTTTTTATTTATGTTTAGATTAGTTGTTTTTAGTTGATAGATCATATTTGAGGAAGGTATTAGTGTTTTTGATGTTCAGGTATTAAGAAATAGAGTTAGGGAGCGAAGGAAAAAGATTTGAGAAAAATCTGACCCACCCGCCAGCTAGCTGGTGAGATTACCGGTATGCCGGTGGGGTCAAAACCGTTACAACGGTTGCAAAATCAAGTCGAATGCCAAGACGAAGGAAAATTGAAAAAATCGAACCGGTATGCCCGGCCGTAACGTCGGTATGCCGGTGTTTCAAAAACCGTCACCACGGTAGCAAAATCAAGTACAATGTCGAGAGTTCGTGGGCAAACCGTGGGCACAAACCTCGACACGGTATAGGACCAATATGCCAACCGAATATCCCGATATGTTAGCGACCGCCGCTGGAAATTTATTTTTATTTTTAGGGGTTTAAAGAAGAAGAGTTTAGTTATGTTACAAATTTTATATCTTTTAAGACTCCTTTCTTCTCTAAACCTCTACCAACTCCATTAAAGCTTCATCAAACCTTCACCAAACATCAAAACACTACCCAAGCACCATAAATTCACATCCAAATCCTTCCCCACATAATTATAAAGAAGATTCAACCACCCAAATCATATCACAACACCTAAAATCCTAGAATTAAAACCCAAAAATTTTCAAATCTTACCGAACCGTTTCTTAGATCCATACCAGTCAAGCAAGAATTCATCCTACCCACATAGAGATTTATCATCCTTACACTTTTCCTAACCCAAGCAACACTTCTTCAATCTTAAATCTTAAATCTAGGGTTATAAATTTCAAGAGTGTTCAAAGCTTTGAGTTGGAGGTCAATTGAGATGACGGAAAGAACATAAACATTATCTACTGTTAGGGAGATGAAAAGAATCAAAGTAAGGTATCGGGATCTATTGAGAAGAAATCAATTAAGAAAATTTCAAGTTCTTGTATGAACATAAAGGGTAAAGCAGGTCAAGAGAATAAAGGAAAGATAGTTGTGGTAAATTCAAAGAGAAAAAAGGTTTCAACTTTCATAAGGAAGACACCACAACCGCAACAAATCGAAAGTCCTATAGCTGAGATGAATGAAGCTTCAAAGGCCTTGTTAGCTTCCACGAAGAAAAACATACCGCACTTGGCCTTTTCTTATGAGAGAGTATTCTAAAGAGAAGTTGGAGAAGGTGATTATTAGAGATTCTTAGAGATGGGAGATAGATTGGGTTGGTCTGCATTCATGTTGCGAAGATCAAATTTATGTTTAGAGTTAATTTCCGATTTCTATTTAGGCCTCTTTAGCTGAGGTAGTGAAGGTTGTGTTCCAATTATCGGCAAATTAGTTCCTTTTACAGTTGAAGAGATTTGAAACCACTTCCAGTTCAAGAAATTGGTGGGACCATGTAAGTATAGAGAAGCGGTGGAAAAGATCAAGACTTTCGATTGGAATCTACTTTTTGAGCATGTTTTAGAAAAAGAGAAAGTGTAATCACATAAGGGAGAATTGAAGGCACCTTGGCCTTACAAAAATCTTCAAGCAGATACAAGAGTTTGGCACAATTTTCTTAGACCTAATGCCTTTGGAAACACAGGAACTTCGGATATAACTAAGAAAAACGCAATCTTTTTGAATTGTATTTTAAGGGGGGAGGAAGTAGATGTGGCACAATTGATCTTTGAGGAGGTGATGTGATTTTCGGTCTCTCTTACTTCGTTATTTAATTTGAAATATCCTACTATGATCACATGTCTTGTGCAAAAAACGAATGTGATTCTGGGTGAAGAAGACAGACTATTGTATAAGATGAGTAATGATATTGACAATACTTGGATCAAGACAATTTTTAGAGGAGCAGGAATTACAAAACTCACAAACGATGAAGAGGCTCGTATTTGGCGATAAAAGGTAGAGGAGCGATTGAATAAAGTTGAAGAAGCTCAAACTTTCTTAGCCGAAGATGTGGCACAATTCAAAGCTAACCAGGTGCACATCATGACACTCCTGGAGCAATTAAAGAGCAATCCAGTAAATCCTATCTTGGATGTCGATAATGCGAGGCAATAGCGTCGAGAGTATGTTCTCTTTCTTCGTTATCATTTCTGTATATGCTTTATTTGCTTATTTTAATTTCTTTCTAGAGTCTTTTTCGAGTCGTGGGGACACACCTCATTTTTGAGTTGGGTGTGTGGGGATTCTTTGTCTCTCATCTCCATTTTTATGTGATTTTACTGTTTTTGGTAGAAATTAAAATTCTGGATACATGGGAAATAGATGTAGAGTGTGTTTAATAGCTTGAAAGCATAAGCTTAGTAAGTTGACGAGAGAATATTTATGAGCTATTTTATTTTGTATGCTTTAAGTATTTGCAGGAAACACACATTGATAGTAAAGAAAAGATTAGTAAGCAATGCAGAAGAAGTATGTTTGATATTAGGGCTCCTTGAGGGGTGTGTAGGCCATGAGATCTAAGCTAGTTGATAAACCCATTTAATGAATGTGCTAAAGGTAAGAGAATAACTAAATTTCATAGTTTAGAAAGTGGTTAAGGTGGTTCTTTGATATGCCCTTTGTTGTCTTTAGCTTGCTGCCTAACTTATTATATTCTATATCCTTCTCATCCCCTTGTATCCTTTCTAAAGCCTCTTTATTAGCCACATTATAAGTCACTTCCTTTAGATTTTAGGACTTTTCCATATGACCCACACTCAAATCGCGATGCATAGACAACTGTTTAGAGCTTGAGTTTGGGGTAATGGTTCAACCATTATGGGGATTATTACTTGGTTGGGAATTTTTGAGCTTATTAATTGTGCTATGTTCTATATTTTGATGATGATTGACATGTTTATTATATTGTAACCCTTTTCCGGGGTAAGAGTAAATGAAAAAAAAATGAAAAGAAAAAAAATATGAGAAATAAAAATAGCATGATATCCCACATCAAAAAGAGAATCATAGCTATACCAAAGAAAAAAATTGATAAGAAAAGAATATATATTTGGACCACCAAAGTGAAATTTTTAATGTGAACATCTTAATTCTTTATTGGGTTATTGGGGATGCTGATTCGTGCATCAATTCATTGGGTTGAGTGAGAACGTTTTTATGAGAGTAACTCAAGCTCTAGGGCGATTCGTTGATGGCTAGTGAGAGCTAAAATATCACTTTAAATTATCAAAATATACTTATCATACCATCCCTAAGACAACATTACAACCTCAAAGACCTTTTAATTATTTGCTATGTGATCTAGAAGTGATTGAGCCATTAGAGAGTACTGTTGGTCAAATGAGATTTTACCCAAGTGATGACCATGACAATGGGTGACTCAATTTAAATAAATGATTCAAATATTGATACGTTTACTCTATTTGTAAAGATTAACGTAATATATTCATTTGGTTAAAATTATTTGAATCTGAATGAGAAATTGAGTCATAGAATCTGAAGAAATTAAAATGAAAAAAATAAAATTAATGTTATTTATTTTATGTTTACTTTGGTTATGAAGCAAAGCAAGCAAAAAAATAAAAAATAGGACTGCTGGGCTGGGGTTCAAACCTGGGCCTCCAGGCTGGTGGGCTTTTAGGCCATAGTTTCATATCAGACTAGCCTATGCTTTGGTCTTCATCAGTAAACGTTGTGTCTTTTAATATAACGTATCTTCAAATGAAACGTAACTCTTTGCCAAATCTACCTTTTCATCTTCTATAAATAGTTGGTCAACTAAACCATTTTCTTAATTCATTTTTTAAAGCCATAAAATCATAAGAGAGAGATAGAAAGAAGCAGCATTATTAAGTTTGTTGAAATTCTTAAGAATTCGTGTGTCAGTTTCTTTTGAATAGTTTTGTCGTTGTATCCTGGAGGTTGAAGCCAACAAACGTAAGACACCTGTACGTGGCCTAAATACCTTAAAGACATCGGATCCAATCCGAGCCTCGACAAGTAAAGTTATTTATTTATTTACTTTTATTTTATTTCTACATTAGTTTCTATATTGTTTCACTGGTTTATACAAATAAAACACAACAAGTAAATAAGTGGATCTTTGGATACTAGTGAAGTTAGATGAACAATCTATAGCCTCCTTGGTAAACTGAGTAAAGAACCTCTCCTTCTTGCATTGTGAAGCTAATCTAGTCTTGAATTTGAGTTATGTTGATTGTGGATATGAAAAGTGTACAGGTAATCCAGTTTTTGAATATTATTACATTAAATTTTCTGAGTAGTTTCTTTGATTTTATTTTACATATTTTTTTATCTTCTTTCCACTATGTTTAATTGACTTAGTTTTTGTAGAGACTTCCCTTTGTGTTTATCTTTATTGTATCGGGACGATACAACTTTGAGTTTGGAGTCTTGATGTCTCTCTATTTTTGATGAATTAATGTAGGTTGGAGACATCATTTTAGGAGTTTATGGTAAATTAATATTAGAGTTTTAGTCAAATTTCAATATTTATTTATTTCTTGTCTTGATTTGATGAATTATTATTTTTAGAGAATATTTGGTTTAATTTGTGTGTTAATGTGAATATTTAAAGATATATGGAAATTAATTAGATGAAAAATCAATTCTAAAGAGATAAGGAAAAAAGATATGGATGAAAATTGGAGATAAAAGGAAGTAGAGATTAAATAGGAAAGGAAAAGTTGTCAAGTAAATCTGAAATTCTGCCGTCACGTTCACTAAAGTGAAGATAACTCAAAATCGGCTAGGAATTTGGAGAGGCAATCTAAAGGAAAAGTGTAGATATTTTCAATGTGGCCATTTCAATATAAAGTAGGAGAAAATCAGAGTAATATTGAAGAAGTTACGACCAAAACAATACACAACAGTTTATCCCTTCTTCTATATTTTAGGAAACGAATTTGATTTGGAAAAGAGTCCAATTACTTGCATTCTACTCCAAGATTTCGACCTAGTGCTTACTAAACACTTATAAATACACCCTTTAATACTTGTAAGCATGTCCTTGCTCAGTTCTAAACCTTAAATCAATTCTTAGTCATTCAAGACAAGCAAGTTGACAGTAAGTATCTTTATTTTAGTTTATTTCTTTCTAGTATGAACTAATTTTCCCATATCTTGGATTTTGCATATGTATAATCTTTTAAATCTATTTTCTTCTATCTAATTTTGTTTGATAAAACTATTTTAAATTTATTATAACTTCTTAACCATATATTTGTTTTATGTGCTTTGATTTATTGTCTGTCTTAATCCTGATCAAATTAGGGTTGTGATAATAATAATTAGATTGTCACCGAGAAGGGGTGTCTAATTATTGAAACATCACATAAGCGTCTCGTCTGCGGTAGTGATACGAAAGGGCTTGCCTAACTAGATAGTCATTAGGGTTTGAGATTTAATCACCAGTCATTATTTGCAGGGACCCCTTACCCAAATCCCCTGATAATTGTTAGGTCGCCTCTTAAGTCCACTCGGAAGGGGGTTAGGAGGAATATAGAGTCTTGGCTACTTATCTAAGAGCTTTAATCACCCTTATTAACTAGTAGAAGAAATAAAAGGATGAGTGCATACTAGCAAAACCTGAGCTATACTTTCTCATCTTATTCTCTCATATTTATTTTATTGTCTTTTAGTTAATTAATTATTATTCTCTCCAATCATTATCAATTATTTTTTTGTCTTTAAATTCATTAGCTATTAATTACTACGCTTTTCTATTAATCCATTTTATAACACACTAAGTCCCTGAGAATGAATTATTACTTATCATTAAGACTTGCGTTCGACCTGTGATAATTGCAGTGAGTACCGTGTTTAGTATAGGGTGTAATGTATTGTTTATTCTATTTTATTGTCTAATTTTTATCACACCCTAGGCGACATCAATGGTTTATGGTTCATGGAAAAGAAAAATCCAATGACGGTAATTGAACCAAGGTCCCATGGGAGAAAGTTAGATATCCTAACCATTGGAATGGCAAAATCTTAAAGGAATGTAGTCAGCGTGGATCGAACACGAGAGTTGTAAATAATTACTGCAAATGAGTGAATCAATGGTCTCTAGACGATCCTGAACATCTTTTATATAGAAGATCTGGACCATTTAAAAAGTACTTTTTATTATATAGACTAGGTAAAACCAGTGTCTAAAGACACTCAAGAAAAAAAATTTGTTCATGGGAATTGAACCCAGGTTCCCTAGGTGAATGTCAAGGTCTAGGTTATGGATAATGACCTAAGGTTAAGGTTAAGGTAAAGGTTAAAGTTAAGGTTAAGGTAAAGGTTAAGGTTAAGGTCAAGGTAAAGGTTAAGGTTAAGGTTAAGGAAAAGGTTAAGGTTAAGGTTAAGTTTAAGGTTAAGGTTAAGGTTAGGGTTAAGGTTAATGTTAAGGTTAAGATTAAGGTTAAGGTCAAGGTTAAGACTAAGGTTAATGCTAAGGTTAAGGTTAAGGTTAAGGTCAAGGTTAAGGCTAAGGGTAAGGTTAAGGGTTAAGGTTAATTTAAAGGTTAATGTGAAGGTTAAGGTTAAGGTTAAAATTAAGGTTAAGGTTAAGGTTTAAGGTTAAGGTCAAGGTTAAGGTTAATTAAGATTCAGGTTAAGGGTTAAGGGTTAATGGTTAAGGTTTAGGTCAAGGTTAAGGTTAAGGTTTATGTTAAGGTATAAAATTTCAAGTTTAAGTTTAAGGTTCAGTAAGATATAAGGTTTAAGGTCAAATATTAGCACGATGAATCTTTATTTGGTTAAGGTTAAGATGACAGATAAAGTTAAGGTTGTAAGTTAAAGGTTTCATGTAAAGTTTAAAGTTAGATGTTAAGTTTAAGGTTATGGTTAAAGTTAAGGATAAGGTTAAGGTTTAAGGTTTTGGTTTTAAGGTTTAAGTTTTAAGATTAAGGTTTAAGGCTAAGGTTAAGGTTAAAGTAAAGGTGAAGGTGAAGGTTAAGGTTTATGATTTAAGGTTCAAGGTTTAAGGTTAAGGTTAAGTTTGAGATTAAAGTTAAGGTTAAGGATATGGTTAAGGTTAAGTTTATGGTTAAGGTTAAGGTTAAGGTTAAGGTTAAGGTTAAGGTTAAGGTTAAGGTTAAGGTTAAGGTTAAGGTTAATGGTTAAGGTTAAGGTTAAGGTTAAGGTTAAGGTTAAGGTTAAGGTTAAGGCTAAGTTTAAGGTTAAGGTTAATGTTAGGTTAAGGTTAAGGTTAAGGTTAAGGATATAGTTAAGGGGTTGATGTTAAGATTAATGGGTTAAAGGGTCTAGAGGTTAAGGTTTATGGTTAAGATTAAGGTTAATGTTAAGGTTATGGTTAAGCTTAAATTTAAGATTAAGATTTAGGTTAAGGTTAAGGTTGATGTTATGATTAAGGTTAAAGTTAAAGTTAAAGTTTAGGTGAAGTCTAAGACTAAATCTAAGGCTAAGGATAAGACTAAGGATACGACTAAGCCTAAGACTAAGGCTAAGGTTAAGGCTAATTTAAGGAAAAGGAAAAGGCTAAGGCTAAGCTAAGGCAAAGGAAAAGGCTAAGGCTAAATCTAAGGCTAAGTATAAGGCTAAGGATAAGGCTAAGGATATGGTTGAGGTTAAGATTAAAGCTAAGGTTAATGTTAAGTTTAAGGTTAATGTTAAGGTTAAGGTTAAGGTTAAGGTCAAGGTTTAAGATTTAACGTTTAGGGTTTAGGGTTTGATAAGATTTAAGTTTTGAGGTCGAATATCAACTCGATGAATTATCATCTACTTAAGGTTAGAATTAAGATTTAAACCTTAAGTTTAAAGATAATGTTAGAGTTTGGGTTAATGTTATAAACAATGTTAAGGTTCTAAGATATAACGTTTTAAGTCGAATATTAGCGCCATGAATTATCATTTTCTTAAGGTTAGTATTAAGGTTAAGGATAAGGTTATGGTTAAGGTTAAATTTAAGGTTAAGGTTAAGATGAAAGTTGAGGTTTGGGTTTTAAGTTCAAGATTTAAGGTAAATTTTAAGGTGTAGTGTTAAGTTTAAGGTTAAAGGTTTATGGTTCAAGGGTCAATGTTCAAGGTTAAGGTTAAGTTAAGTTTAGGCTTATGGTAAAGGTTAAGGTTAAGGTTAAGTTTTCATCCACCAAGCGTGATATAAAACCGACACAAGGAGGACTTTCTTACTCGGAATTTTACGGGGGAGATGACAAGTATTAAAGATAAGTAAAAGGGTATATTGAATCCATAGGGATTATAAAGGTTACAATGACCGTGTTCGTGAGTATAATAGATTTAGTTGTGCGTACAAGGAAATTAATGGAAGAAATATTTGTTGGCTTCTCATATTTAAGATAAATAAAGAGAAAAAAGTTAAAGACGAAAATGGAAATAAACTAATGAAATAGGATTTTGCATATGTTGCTAGAAATTTTCAAATTGACTAATTCGGTGTTTCTAGATATAAGGGAAAATTGGTTATTCATATTAGTTGGGATTCTAATCTCTTCCTAGTCCCTCTCGGGTAAAATAAGAAGCTATAATGCGGTATTAGTGACCTCTCTCGAGTGACCCTATAATACTTTCAGAAATTTTAAGATCAAAACCTAATGACTAATTGGATAGTCAAGACCTCCCGTCTCACTAACGCGACCAAACACTTATATGCTAAGTCCATAATCAAACCCCTCTCCCGCATGATAGTTTAATTACTAACACTACACAATATTTGGCCATAATATGAATAGGAATTAATCACAAACATATACCCAATATAATACTAAGGTTCATACATTAAGCAATCCTCAAGCAAAAGAGGTTTTAGTTCACATTCAAATAATTAAAACTACTGAAAATAATGATAGAAACATGTTTAGAATACAAAATGGAATAAGTTTACTCATTTGATTGACGCCAAACGGAGCTCCAATGAGGAAAAATGGTAGTTTTTATGGAAACCCCCTTCTTCTCCTTCTCTTTTACTCTCTCTGGCTCTTTAGCTATTCAAAAGTGTGTTTAAGATCCTTCTATGCTTTGGATTGGGTTTGGACTTGATTTCTTGACTTCTCATCATCATCTTGGCATCTTGTGTTAGCCATGTACCTAAAAACTACAGACTTAACACACAATTAAGGCAAAAAATCTCAATAAATATTAATATGTCAAAAGTGAGAGGGAAAAGTGAGATATGTCGAATACCAAGGAAAATCCCATCACTTAGACCCAATAAACCGCCAAAAAATAATAATCTATCACAAAAAAGGAGACAGTATTAGGGTTAAGGTTACGGTTATGTTTAAGGTTTACGTTAAGGTTAGGGTTAAGGTTAAGATGAGGGTTAAGGTTGAGGTTATTTATTACTATATTAATACATATCCAAATAATTTTTTATTTACAGTTCATGATTTTTAATTTCATGTACATATTTTTTATGCTTATAATACATTTTTTGTATTTAACTTGCATGCATTTTTTTAAATTAGTTCATGCTTAAAAGTATAAGGTTCAAAATTCATCGTTAAGGTTAAGGTTAAATTAAATTTAAGGTTGAGGTTGAGGTTAAGTTAAGGTTAAGATTAAGGTTAAAGTCAATGTTAAGGTTAAGGGTAATGTTAAGGTTAAGGTCAATGTTAAGGTTAGGTTAAGTCTAATGGTTAAGGTCAAGATTTACGTCAAGGCCAAGTTTATAGTTAAGGCTAGTATTAAGGCGAAGCTTTAAGATTTATTGTTTGAGGTTAATATCTTAGGTCAAATATCAACGCAATGAATCTTCATCTGTTTAAGGTTATAATTAAGATTTAAACCTTAATGAAAAGGCTGAGGATAGGGTTAAGGTTATAAGATTTAAGGTTTGAGGCAGAATATCAGTGTGATAAATCTTCATCTAGTAAAGGTATGAATCAAGGTTTAAACCTTAAGGTTAAGGATAAGGTTAGGGTTAGGTTGAAGGTTAAATTCAAGGATAAGGTAAATTAAGGTTAAGATTAAGGCTAAGATGAAAGTTAAGGTTTGGTTTTAAAGTTCAAGGTTTAATTTAAAGTTTATGGTTTAGTGTTAAGGTTAAAGTTTACGGTTAATGGTTCAAGGTTAAAGGTTCACGGTTTAGTTTATTGCTAAGGTTAAGGTTAAGGTTAAGGTTAAGTTTAAAGTTAAGGTTAAGGTTAAGGTTAAGATTAAAGTTAAGGTTAAGGTTAAGGTTAAGGTTAAGGTTATGGTTAAGGTTGAGGTTAAGGTTGAGATTAAGGTTGAGGTTGAGGTTAAGGTTGAGGTTGAGGTTGAGGTTGAGGTTAAGGTTGAGGTTGAGGTTAAGGTTGAGGTTGAGGTTAAGGTTGAGGTCGAGGTTGAGGTTGAGGTTAAGGTTAAGGTTAAGGTTAAGGTTAAGGTTAAGGTTAAGGTTAAGGTTAAGGTTAAGGTTAAGGTTAAGGTTAAGGTTAAGGTTAAGGTTATTGTTAAGGTTAAGGTTAAGGTTAAGGTTAAGACTAAGGCTAAGGTTAAAGATAATGTTAAGTTTAAGGTTAAAATTAAGGTTATTTTGTTAATATATTAATACATATCTAAACAATTTTTAATTTATTGTTAATGATTGATTTCCTGTACGCACTTTTTTATGCGTAGAGTACATATTATGTATTAAGCTTGCATGCATTTTTTAAATCATATTAGTTCATGTTTAAAAGTATAAGGTTTAAACTTTGAGATTCTTGATTAAAGATTTAAGATTCAATATTCATGGTTCATGGAAAAGGAAAAAGTTTATTTCATTAATGAGAACCGAACCCTTGTCCCAAGGGTCAGCACTTAAGAAAAGTTTTGTTCATTAACGGGAACGGAACCCAGGTTTCCTATTGAAGGTCAGATATCCAAACCATTCGGACAACAAGAATTAGAAAATCGCAATTAACATGGATCGAACACGGAACTTTAAATTGTTTAATGTAGTGGGATAAGGACAACTAAGTGTTTTATTAGTAAAAACTATTAGTGCAAGTAATGCAAATGAGTGAATTTAAGGGCTACAGACCATTATGCCCGTCTTTTATGTAGAGCATTTGGACCATTTAAAAAGTTTATTTTATTATATACATTATTATATATATATATATATATATATATATATATATATATATATATATATATATATAGAGAGAGAGAGAGAGAGAGAGAGAGAGAGAGAGAGATAGAGAGAGAGAGAGAGAGAGAGAGAGAGAGAGAGAGAGAGAGAGAGAGAGAGAGAGAGAGAGAGAGAGAGAGAGAGAGAATATTTTATAATTTTATATAGATTAAATGGAAAGATATATAATTAAATAATACTGGTTTGAATTTTAGTTAAATATTATTTTTTATTTCACAATATATGAAAGAAAAAATATAGAGAATTAATATTTTATAATTAAAAAAATTAAATTTAGGTAAAAAATTACTGAATATATTTGAAAGATGTATAGAGAAATATTATTTTGCTGAATTTTAGTTAAATATGATATTTTATGTCACAATATATTAAATTTAAGAATTATAGAGAAATGATACTTTATAATTTAGAGAAATTAAAATTGAAGGTAAAAAATATAGTGAATATATATTAGGAAATTTGATTTTATAAGTGAAAATTAAGTTTTTTTATTAGTTAAAAATATTTAATATATTAATACGAAAAAGTGAATTAAGAGCCCTAGACGATCATGACAGTCTTTAATGTATATGTCTAGACCGTTTAATAAAGTATGTTTTATAGAGTAATAATATTTTGTTAAATTTTATTTAAATATTTTTTTTGACTCACAATATATGAAAGGAAACGAATATAGAGAAATAATATTTTATTAAAGTAAAAATATTAGTGAATATAGGAAGATTTGTTTTTATGAGTGAATTAAGAGCCTCCAGACGATTTTGATTGTCTTTTATGCAGAAAATGTTGACCATTTTTAACAAAGTCGGTTTTATTATATAGATTATTTTTTATGTCACAATATATGAAAGGAAAGATATCTAGAGAAAGAATATTTTGCTGAATTTTTTTTTTGTCACAACATATAAAATCGAAAAATAATATTTTATGATTTGAAAATATTAAATTTAGGTAAAAAGGTCAGTGAACATATATATAAGAAATAAAATATATATAGAGAAATAATATTTTGTCAAACATTAATTAAATAGTTTTCTTTATGTCATAATATGAAAGAGTCGAAATATAGAGAAATAATATTTTATAATTTTATATAGATTATATTTTTGTCATAATATATGAAAGGAAACAAATATAAAAAAAAATTAAAATTAGGTATAGAAATAATATTTTGCTTGATTTTAGTTAAATAATATTTTGTGTGTCACAATATATGAAAGAAAAAATATAGATAAATAATATTTTATAAGTTCAAAGAAATTTAAATTTAACGTAAAAAGATTAGTGATTATATGCAAAGATTTGATTTTTTAAGTGATGATTAACTTTTTATTAATCAGAAACAATTAATGTCATTAATACGAATGAGTGAATTAAGGGCTCCCAAACGATCATGACCGTCTTTAATATAGAAGATGTGAACCGTTTAAAAATATATATTTTATTATATATATAATTTTTATATGTTATAATATTTAAAAGGAAAAATATAAAAAAAAAATTGTTAAATTTTATTTAAATATTATATGTTATGTCACAATTTATGAAAGGAAAGAAATATAGAAAATATATTTTATAATTAAAAAAATAATATTAGGTAAAAAAATAATTTTTTTTTGAATTTTAGTTAAATATTACTTTTTTATGTCACAATATATGAAAGGAAAAAAATATAGAGAAATAATATTTTATAAGTTTGATGACCATATATAACCAGAAACCCTTTCCTTATTTTTTCTAATTAGCTTATCATGTCGAAATTGAAAAAATGGCTTTCAGGTGGTGGAAAAAACAATAAAAACTCATTGCATGTGACACATTCTAATGAAGAGGATCTCGAAGTGGAAAATGCTACGAAGAATCAAAGAGGTGATAGGAAATGGAAAAGGAGGAAAGAGAAAAAGGCTGACACGGAATATGATGTTGTATTCGTGCCTTCAGATGGTGGGGATTCTTTGACCGAGACGGAATCCAATCAGTCAGAGTGGTCCGTGGGGTGGCATGAACAACACCCCTCTGATTTCCAGAATGTTTATGATGATGAGGCAGATAAAAGCTTCGCTGTGTTGATTCCTAGCTATAAGCAACTGTCTATTGATGATAAGGGAAAAAATGAGGCTCACCCTAGTAACTCTCACATCTATAACAACCTACCAAGCCATTACTCTTCTGGTAAGTCCAAATCACCAGTTTATGTTTGATTATACGTTTTTTTTCATAGAGTTGTATACTAATTTATTGATTCCATATAGATTCATTTAAACGTGCTTGTCAAAAGTAAAATCTATTTTTGTAATTCAGGTAGTCAAGACCAGTCAATACGTGGTAGTGGTAACTCAAGTTTTGGTTTATATGAACGGGAGGATTTCTATCGCCCCTGAAGAAACAGTGTTTAAAGTCCCTTCAGTCTATGTGTAATCCTAATAAATTATGTTTGTTTGAAACTAAGTTAAAAATATCGTGTGTGATGTCAATAAATTTGTTAATTATAAAAGGTTGTTAAAGTCTACTACTAGTTGTATTATTTGTATCTACAAAATCGATCCCCTTCTGTTAATTCTATTTTTGGCAAAACTTGCCTTATATTCCCTCATTATGGTTGTTGAATCAATAACAATCATTTATTAAGGGGTTGCCCCTTGTAATTTTGGGTGGTTAGCGGTGGAAGTGGAATTAGGCCAGCCCCTTGTTGTAATCATTCGAATCTCTAAACATTCTCAACTTTGAGACTAATTTGTTTCTCTTCTTGTAATTTTGGGAATTTGGAAGATGATTGCCCAAGCAACATACGCAATGTATGTTGGAATTTATTAATAGTTAAGTAGTGTTTAAATTCATTGAAAATAAGGTATTAATATAATTCCTTTTCATGTTCTTATGAGAGAAGTGGAAAATACATTTTTTGTGAAGAAAATGTCCCACATAGGAGCGGAGATAGAAAATCTATTAGTTTAAAATAGCTTACCTATCTAATACTTTCAAAAGAATCAAAGGCTATGAAAGCCAAAAGGGAAAAGGAAAAGGCCCTCACGCGCGCACCACCACCACCACCACCCGCCCGGCCCGGCAACGGTGACGGCGTGGGCCATAGGCCGTGGGCTTGTAAGGGAGTTGGGGAGTTGGGGAGGTCCAAAAATGAAACTAGTTTTCGGAAGAGTCTCTAGTGGAAGAAGACTAGTTCTTATAGTACTCGGTGGGAAGTCAAGTCCTTTCAGCCAGAAGACAAATGTCCACCAATTATGCACCAGAAGACAAGCGTCCACCAATTACACACCAGCCATCCGTTACGGAACTTGGTCAACACGTAAATGCATCAAGTCAACATAGTGTCCAGATTCATTGCTGGAAATTAAAACGTGTGTAACATATGAGTCAACCAAAACCGTCAGTTAATCAAGGACCAATTATGGAGACAATCAAGGTAATTAATTGGGACGTTTCTGCAAAGCCTCTCCTCACCTACTCCCATATATATACAACTCTTCCCCTCCTTGTCTTACTTACGAAACACACCAGAAAAGAACAAAAATTATATCTCTCTTCTCTCTAGAAACTATAGTCGTTAGAATTTCCGTTAGAGATAACCGGTACGTCGAAATATCTTTTTAACACCATATTACGTTGTAATCATTGTAGTTCTTTTCTAATGTAACGTGTAAGTGTTTCTATTGTAATCACATTTCTATTTATGTAATAGTTAGTTTACATTAATCAAAATTGTTTTTTTTTATTTTCATTTCTTGTTTTAAAACGGTGATTTCAATTTTGTACCAACAATGTAAATCAAGATGGAGTAAGTCTGATATGGTTCAGCCAAGGCAACATTCAGTTCCATACTGGTATATGAAAATTGGATGACCGCCCAGATATGCTAGGGTAGACTTCATAAGGCTAAGTCCAACAGCTCCCTATTCGTTTTGCCAGAATTGGGAGTCAAGTGCCTTTTTTCTATCAAATAACAACTCTCTGAACTAAGATTGCTCCAACAACTTCCCAATTCTATTAACCTAATTTTATTAATTCTATTATATCTTTATTCAATATCTTTTTCTAACTAATTTATTTGTTTTTAAAATTTTTACTAAGTTTTTTATTCATATATCTATTTCTTTAACTTGTTATAAAATATTATAAAATATTTTAATTATTAAAACACAAATTATGTTAATTAAAATCATTTTTCAAATAATTATAATTTTTATAAATTTTTTTTTATTCTAATTTATTTATTTTTTTCATAAAAAGATTTAAAATTATATCATTTATCTTTATATAAAATAATAATAGTAAATAAAGAACTAAATAATAATAATAAATTTAAAACTTTCAAGTTGAAAAAAAGAAAAAAGAAAAAACTGTAGCTACATGTTCAAGCTGAAGAGTAAAAGAATTTATAATTAAGCTTTTAATGTTAATTACAAATATATTTTATTTTTTGTGCAGGAAATCAAATCACAAAGAAAGAGGAAAAAAAACGTGTAATGCATTTTGTTTTTTCACCAATGTTTTATTTGAATTAATTTTTCATATATGAAAGTAAACTTGGTCAATAAAGTGAAGGAAAAAAAAATGTAGCGAACCTTTTTTTATCAATAGATGTAGCTAGAAAACACTTTAAATACGGAGTGCTATTATTGGGATCCATATTAGTGGGAGGCTTGGAGCTCTAAAGTGGAGTATTGTATCCCTAATTGTAACAAAAAGTTATAATTGGTGTCTCTTGGACTCAGCCTAATACTGGAGTATTTAAAATAATAATACTTCCTCCGTCTCAAAAATAATGTCCACTTAGCATTTTCACACATATTAAGAAATGTCATTATTAAATCTTACATGTACAAAAATACCCCTAATAAATGTTATCATTAATGATATTGCACACCTATTTTTATGTCTAGGAAAATGCAATCAAGTATAAAATAATAATTAAAAGAAAAGTAGAGGTAATAAAGGAAAAAAGTAGAAAAATTTGTTTTGAAATGGTAAGTGGACATTATTTTTGAGATACCATATTTAGTAATATGGACATTATTTTTGAGACGGAGGTGTGGACATTATTTTTGAGATGGAGGAAGTAATATGGAAAAAGGGACGTCTACATGCGTTAAAAAAGTGAGTGGAACTCCTAAACAAAAGAAGCTCGACAAATGAGGGCACGAGCACCATGGGCTATTGGTTGAGATATAACATCCTTTCTGAAGTCAAGGATAGTGATAAAATTTGATTTTTTAATCATGTCGCTCATGTGAGGCTCCATCAAAATGTATAGAAGTAAATTGTAGCTTGGATAATCAACCAAACGTAGACACTGGAAGAAGGTGGCGCTTCTTTGTGTCACGTCGTTATTGAGATGTCCGAAAATGGTTTAAAAAGCGGCTTCTTTAGCTAAAAAAAGCAGAATCTCTTGGAAGGAGACAAAGTTGGTCCGAAGTCAAGATGCATTGAGACTCTAACATTGAAAAACACAAAGAAACTTACTCAACCTATTAATGTTCTTGATGATAATTGTGTAAGATTTTAAGGCCGACAAATGGATAAATGTCATGAGCTTGCTTAAGGGTAGGGATGGAAATGGTTATGGTTTAAAATCAAAACCGATAAAAATCCGAACCGATTAAAGATCGATTATGCAATTATGGATAAACTCGTTAGGTTATGGTTTTGAAAAACGTAATCGATGGTTGAATCCGTTAGGTTATGGTTTTAGATAAATATAAAACCGAATAACCGAAAATCCATTTATTGTCATCTATTTTTGTATATTTTATAATAATATAGATAAGTAGGGGAGAGAGAGAGAGAGAGAGAGAGAGAGAGAGAGAGAGAGAGAGAGAGAGAGAGAGAGAGAGAGAGAGAGAGAGAGAGAGAGAGAGAGAGAGAGAGAGAGAGAGAGAGAGAGAGAGAGAGAGAGAGAGAGAGAGAGAGAGAGTCTGGTTATGGTTAAAATCCAAAAAACCAACTTAAAAACACCGAATTCGAATTATTCGGTTATGGTTTTGAAAAGTAAGTGTGATGTTTAAATCTGTTAGGATTTGGTTTTTGATAAATTAAATGGTTATGGACATGGTTTCAGATTTTTTCTTAATAATCCGATCTGTTTCCATCCCTACTTACGGGATGCATGGGTGCGATCTTCGTCAATGGAACAAAACATGTTTTAAGTGCTCACATAGGGGACCTGGGTTCGATTTCGTTAATGAAACAAACCTTTTCTTTTTCATAAACCATGAACCTTGAATCTTGAACCACGAACCATGAATTCTGAATCTTATACTTTTAACCATTAACTAATTGGTTTAAAAGAGGTATAATTCTCAATTAATTACAAATCCACACTTTTCATTCTCAATAAAAGGAAGGAGGTTTTGAGTTCCTATTTACTCACAAGTTAAAGAAATTAATTAGTGATGAAGGATAGTTTTATACCTCAATTATCTTTAATGTCATTTTAATTATTTTAATTATAATAATATATTATTTATTTATTTTAATTTATTTTAATTTATTTAATTTAAAAATCCAGTCACCTCTACCGTCCACAACCACCACCTCATGCATTCATTTCTGACTACCACCACTACCTCATACATTCGCCAATGACAACCCACCACCACCACCACCCCCACCAGCACCACCACCCCACCACCACCACCACCCCACCACTACCACACCCACCACACCCATCACACTCACCACTACCACAACCACCACCCCAACCACCATCACTGCCGCCACTACCAACTACCACAACCACCATCACCCACCACCACCACCACAACCACTACCACCACAAACTAATCAATCACGCGTGCATATTTTTATTAAAACATCATAAATAATTCAAAAAAATAAAAAAAAATGCATTTTTGGATAAGTCAAATTAATATTCACGCCTATAAATTGTTATAAATTTTTGAGTTTCTTTAAATTTTTATATTTTTTTAATTTCGATATTATGTTTTATGTGTTTCTATAACACACAAGAATATATTTATTTATCTAGTTATATAACTAATAACGTAGATAGTAAAATTTACAAAAGGAAGGGTCCAAGTTATTCATATATCCTATTTCTCTCTCTAAAGTCAACATGCAGTCTAAGGTCAAAATAATAACATTTTGATGATCTTTTCTTGATTCTTCTTTTCTTTCGTTTGAAGATCGTTTGTGCATGTTTCCTTTTCATGATCCTAAACCTTCTTAGGAATAAATATGTACATATTTGTTTTAGTTTGGTTCTTCTCTTTCTCCTTTCTATTCTATTTTCCTCCTGGTTATCAGCTTTGCTCTCATACTCGCTGAGGAGCATGTGTTTGCTTCTGCTCGACTTTGTACAACCTTTGGTTGATACGTTATGGATCAGTTGCCTCATTAAATCCCTTCATGTCAGTAAGGGATATACGAATTTTTTTGCAATCTCCAGATCAAATGACATGCATTTAAGGTTATATGAAATTAATGATGGTCAGATCAAGATAATGATCATTATATTCATACTGTCTAACATGCAATGGTTAATTACACTCACACAAAACTTAATCAGACATAAAAGGGATAGATCAAAATTGTGAGAAATGCTTATCAGTTGTATAAACTTCAATAATCTGCTAATTATCTACAAACAAGTAGTTATAATGACTTTTGATTATACTCTGATTGACTTAAAGCAGAATGGATCTCCTACTTTTTATCTTGAAGAATTCATTGAATTTACAAGTTATATTATACTTCTTATAAGCTATTGTACTATGCAAAATGATGTACATAAGTTTCTCTCTTATCTTTCTATTGATATATATATATATATATATATATATATATATATATATATATATATATATATATATATATATATATATATATATATATATATATATATATTGGGTTGCAATTTGAATACAGGAAATTTAAATGGGAGGTGGACTTTTCTAAACATACGGAAGTTTTTTAATGGGATTGATCTCAAATTCAGTTGGGCACATATTAAGGTTTTGGAACCTGATTCTATTTTTAATCGACTTATATTAAGCATAGATATTAGCAGATTAATTGGGTTTTGGATTATCTATTACTTCACGTTTTACTTATTACGTATCCAAGAAGATTTCCTTTTCACGCTAGCGTATTTGCGCAACTTTTTTATCAACACTCTATTGGTTCTTTTTATTTACGAAGAAGAAAGGAATTTCTGCTACAGATTCTATTCCTTGTCTTATATGAGAAATATTAAAAGGCTTATATTATATTACTCAGCCTATTGGCTTTCCTACACAGAGGTGATCTATATTTTAATCAAGCGTGCTCTTTATAGGCTGAGAAGTTCTATACTTTATTATTTATTCTCCTCGAGATCAGTCAGATTTAGACAAATGGGTGTTGATCTTTGCTATTATCATACTCAAACCAAAGAGTCCCTTTTAACTCTGCATTATATATTCTCCTTATATCTCAACATATGCTCTTACAGCTTTACAAAAACTTTTCAATATTTACTACTACAATGTCCTTCAAAAGCTCTGTTAATCATGGAAAGCCCTAACAGTCATGACCTTCCTCTCGCTAAAGCAAAAAATGATACTCTCAAAAAGTTCGTAGTCCTATTACTCGCCACTAAGACGTTGGCTATTAGAACTCGTACTGATGAATTTTTTTCGTTGCTAAGGTGATATCCACTAGAATCTTTAATCTGGGTGTTTTCTGAAAGGCTGTATTAGATTCGTGGGGTATCAATTGTCAAATCCTGTTCGAAGAACTGGCAGTCAACACTTTCAAAATCACAATTGAAGACGCTAAGCAAGCTGAGAGATTATGGTTCCTTAGGCCATGTCTTGTGCAGTCCATGCATGTTCTGCTATGCAAGTGGGAGAACCAAATGGATTTTAATCAACTGGATCTAATCAACTCATATGCATGGGTAAGAATATATGGTTTGGCGAGATCACAAAACACAATTGACACAATTGACACAATTGAAACGTTTAGGAATTACATCGGTAGCGTCGAAGAGATTGATTTCTCAGCAAATGATGAGGTGACCATTAATTTTCTGAGATTCAGAGTCAAGTTTAACTCATTGGAAGCAATCAAAACTGGCATTTTCGTTGAACATCAAGATGGAGCTGCGCGGGTGGCATTTAGGTAAAAAAATTTGGGATTATTCTGCTATAATTATGGATATCTTGGGCATAATAAAGGAGCATGTTTAGTGGGCATGGTACGACCTAAGTGGAGTGATGATTCATACATATTTTTCAATTGGAATAGGGAGACAACTATTAGAAGCGATGACAAAATATTTCACAGTATTAGGAGGAGGGATAGATGGGGTGTATTCGATGAAGTACTAAGGTTCTTACCATTTAGGAGAAACAACCAAAATGACAGTGACGATGAAAATGATGATTTTGGTGGGAAAGATCATGTTATTATGGGAATCAACTTGGGAGCTTCTTTAGGTCAAGCTATTAGCATGGGAAACAAGGAAAGAAGCAGCGCAAATTCAAAGGAGGGTACAAAATCTACCAAAAGGAAGAGAGAAAATCTTAGAAATAGGAGTTTAGCAATCTTAGAAATCTTAGAAAAGTCTTTAATGAAACGCCTATAAAAGCCAGCATGGCCAAGAAAACTTCTTACCTTTTTAACAGAAATAGGAGGGGGGAGAGTTTTAATTACCTTTATCTTCGCTCTGTCAACCTCTAACCCAGCACTTGAAACCTTATGACCCAGAACTATACCTTCGCGAACCATGAAATGAAACTTCTCCCAGTTTAAGACCAAATCTGTTTCCTTGCATCTGATTAACACTTTCTCCAAGTTATGTAAACATTTATCAAAATCATCACCAAACACGGAGAAATCCTCCATAAAAACTTCAAGAAAATTATCAATTATATCCCAGAAGATAGCCATCATACATCTCTGAAAGGTAGCAGGTGCATTACACAACCCAAATGGCATTCTGCGATATGCAAAAGTACCAAAGGGACATGTAAATGTTGTTTTATGTTGATCTTCTGGAGCCACATAAATCTGATTATACCCAGAATAGCCATCTAAAAAACAATAGTACTCTCTACCAGCCAATTTATCTAATATCTGATCAATGAAGGGCAAGGGGAAGTGATCTTTCCTGGTGGCCTTGTTCAATTTCCGATAATCCATTAAAACTCTCCGTCCAACAACCGTTCTTGAAGGAATGGCTTCATTCTGAGCATTTAGAACAGTTGTAATTCCTCCTTTCTTTGGCACACATTGAACAGGACTCACCCATTCACTACTCGAGATGGGATAGATAATCCCTGCGTCTAACAACTTGATAACTTCCTCCTTCACTACCTCTTTCATAGCAGGCATTAATCTCCTTTGACCTTCAACTGAGCGTGCGTTATCATCTTCAAGTATGATTTTGTGTTGACAATAGGAGGGACTAATGCCTTTGATGTCAGCAATTGTCCATCCTATCGCCTCTTTGTTGTCTCTTAACACACACACCAGTTTATTTTCTTGAGGCCCTGTTAAATTTGCTGAAACAATAACCAGGTAGAGTTTCATTAGTACCTAAATACGCATACCTCAAGTGTGCTGGTAATGGCTTTTCTTCCAACTGCAGAGGAGATTCGATTGAAGGCTTCTTTTTAGGAACAATCTCCCCCAGTTCTCTCACAGGTTCATAGGCAGGACACCTATACTTAGGATTCTCAGAATTAAGAGCTGCCACTGTTTCGGCAAGCTCTTCCATGAACTCGGGTGCATCAATAGTCAAAGCTGCCTGCAAGATATCATCATAAGTAAATTCATTGGATACCTCTTGTGTAGCATGCTCAACTACATCCATTCGGAAGCAATCTTCTTGAGAATCTAGAAACTTCATAGCCCAGAACACATTAAATTTGACCTCCTCGTCTTGGATTCTCATTGTCAATTCACCATTTTCTACATCAATCAAGGTACGCCCCATGGCTAGGAATGGTCTTCCAAAAATAATGGGGACATTCCTACCCGCGTCGTATTCAAAAATAACAAAATCAACGGGAAATACGACCTTCTGGATATGCAAGAGATCGATCCGCCATTTGCAAGACCATAGAAGTAGGTCTTGCTTCTCCAATTTTTAGTTTATCAAAGATCGATTTGGGAATAAGATTGATGCTTGCACCCAAATCACATAGTGCCTTACCTTTACATTCCTCTCCAATTGATATCGGAATTGTGAAACTCCCAGGATCAAGTAACTTTGGAGGTAATGTGCTTTGACGAATAGCACTACATTCTTTAGGAAGACCAATCATCTCATTGTCACCGTACGCCCTTTTATTAGTAAGAGCTCTTTTCAAAAACTTCGTATATTTGGGAATATCTCGGATGGCTTCTAACAACGGAATGTTAATACTAAGGCCTCTCACTCTATTGAAGAACTTTTGATAATCGACCATATCACCCTTTTTCTGAACTCGAGACGAAAATGGTGGAGGAGGGCGATTGCTTATAACATCATCTTTCTTCTTTCGAACCTCAATCGGCCTCTCCATTTCTTCAACTTCAACATCTTTCTCTTTCCCAACCACATCCTTTTCTTTTCTTAGATATTATTTCTCTTTCATAACAGGAAAAGGAGGTGGAGGGAGGTTCTTACCACTTCTGAGAGTAACAGCCTTGCAATCTTCATGTTCTCTCGGATTTTCTGTGTCACTAGGGAGTTGCCCTTGTGGACTCTGATTAAGTTGTTTCGAGATTTGAGAAAGCTGATTCTCCAATAGTTTAATTTGTGCGTCAGACGCTTGTTGATTCTGAATAGCTTGCGTCTAGAGAGCAATTAAGTTTTCAACGATTTTCTGAAGGCTATTCGCAGCTTCTTGTGGTTGGGCGGGTAAGGCTTTTTGGTTCATGGTTTCGTGATAATTATCTTGCGGAGCTTGTCTCTGAACATAATTTCCTTGGTTCTGTCCCCCTTGATAATTATTATGTGGTCTTGGACTGAAGTTGTTACCTTGGGGACGCGGCTGATATGCGTATGTAGGATTGGCAGCCCCATTAAGATTTGAATATTGAAACCCATGATGGTTTCTGTTAGGCTGATATCCATTACCACTCGAGTTAAAGTTTCCTCTATTGGAGACAAACATCACGGACTCTTGATTATTCTGACAATTCACCCAATCGTGATCATTCACACCACAATACTCACATCCATACACTTCTTGCGCAACCTTTACCTCAGCTCTTTTATTCGAAAAACCTTCTTTCACGGCTAATGTAAGTTGTCTCAACTGTTGTTCTAATGTGGTTTGTATCTTGTTCTCTAAGGAGTTGAACTTCTCTTCAATATTGACATTATTAACTCCTCCTTTAACTGGTGTTCTTACGGTATTCCATCCTACTTCATTATCAACTGTTCTATCCAATATAATTCTTGCATAGGCAGGTTGAACTCGTAAAAACGCACCACCACATAGCAAATCTAAATTTTTTCGTGAACTCCCCTCAAGACCGTTATAGAAAATTTTCAATTGCTGTTGTTCTGAAAGGTCATGATTGGGGACTCTTCGTAAACAATTTTGAAATCTCGTCCAACTTCTACCCAACGCTTCATCATATTCTTGTCGCAAATGTGTTAACTCAAGTTGAGCATTTAACCTCATGTTGGACGGGTAATATCTATCGAAAAACGTAGCCTTTAACTGTTCCCAATTCGTAATCTTCCCTGGTTATTACGAATCATGCCAATCACTCGCTCCATCTATTAAGAAAAATCTGAATGTAGCAAAATACATTTTCTCCCTCGTTACCCCTTGCGTAATGTATGAATCGCAAATTTGCATAAATTTTTGTACTGCGCGAAGTGGATCCTCTCCGGGCTTGCCACGAAAGTTTCCGAAACTCTGAAATTGAGCTAGCATACCCGAATCTGGACGGAATCTCGGAACATTGATATTAGTTGGGCCAATCCCAAGAGGAGGGGCAAGGAATGGTTCTTGTGCTGGACCGGTGAGAAACCATGGATCGGCTACTTGAACTTGAAATGGAGGATTAGGAATGACAGGTGGGACTAGTGGCTGACCATTTCCGTTTAGCTGAACTCCTGGGTTCTCTTGGTTATGAAGATTAATATTTTCCATTATGTTCGCTAATTCTTCTACTTCTCTAGCTTCTTGTTCTTTCCTTCTCTTGTTAGCAAGTCTGATTAATGATTCTGGATTATTAAGGACCGGAGGTGATGGCTCTAGATCCTTAAAGAGTCTCCTTCGCATACACCAAACCTAAAAACTTGAAAAAGATGAACAGACAAAAAGCGTAAAACTGATAAAAATAAAAATAAATGCAACTAATCACTAAAGGATAAACACCGTGGTCACACGCTACCGTCCCCGGCAGCGGCGCCAAAAACTTGGTGGTCCTTTGTGTGTTCTAAAAATAATGTAATAAGTAAGGAGAACCACAACCGCAGGGACGGTATGGTTAACTATAATGCTTATCGATTAATGAATTATTGCACTTATCAAAGCAAATAAATGATTTAATAGTTGGTTGGTTGGTTTTACTAATTCTAAGTATGAAAGACTAAAGTAAAAATGCAAGTAAATAAGTAGACGTAAGTAAATAGAAGCTAGACGCAAATATGAGCAGGCAGTACTTGAGAGACGCAAGGATTTCCCCTAACTCTATTTTATTCCATATGTTGTTTAAGGGACAAATTGGTCAATTAACATAGGTCGGGATCTGGGAATCTTCGTACCCCCGTCAGGGTGGACTATGAAGCAATTCTACGATGTCACAAACCCCGTCAGGGTGATTATGATCCACCTTCGAATGATTAAGCTAAAAATACCCAATAGGCCATAAGATTAATTACGCTCGTCAGAGTCAAATAATTTCTATCTTATATTCTGTAATTAATTATGTACCTAAACCCCCCGTCAAGATGATCCACACGCCACTATGTGGAATAGCTTAGATACTAAAACCTGTTATTAATTAGCTACTTTAAGAACAGTCAATAATCACAAATTACAGAAACATGTAAAAGACCCAATTTGAATTAAATTACTGAAATCCCAAATCCAATCATATGAAATTAAACAAAGTAGGGATTAACCCATCATGCGTTCCCAAGTACTAAATGGATTTAGCTCATAATTAAAGGAAAAACAAAAACTAGATTAAAAGAAGAATTCATATTGTTTTACAGAAAGAACTTATAGAAAAACCTAATTCAGGAATTCAGTAGCTATGATTTGGAGATATAGACCGTCTCCAGCTCTCTAGCTTTCCTGCTTCCTTGCCTTGACTTCTCTCTGATGTTTTCTTTTGTAAAAAGTGAATTGTGTGAAAAATAGAAGTCAAAACCCTTATTTATACTCCAAAACTCGGACTAGGCCTTTAGGTAAAGTTTAAATGAAATAATAAAGGCCCAAGTCCATTATCTTAGCCCAAAATCCCATAACTGCTGCACCACTTCCACTAAAACGGCTCTAACCGACTCGTTTGAAATCAGATTGACCTAATTCCCGTTGCTAAATTTCTGTAACTCAATGGGGCACGTTTTCTCTTCACAGGTCAGCGGCTAAATCTTCTCATAGGTGGCTCGGAATCAGCAATCTTTGGAAACTTTCTAGATTTGTAGCTTTAAAATATCACTTCTTTCGGGATTTGTCTTCACGTTTTGACTCCATATCATGATCTTTGACTTTATTCTCAGATTCCTCTTCTAGCTAACATTCAAAACCTACAAACTTTCCACTAAAATACACAATATTACGCGCAAAAGCTTAATAAATTAAAAATGCTAGAAATAAAAGAGGAAATTCGGATTATTGCATATTTAGTCCAAAACTCTATCAAAGTAAACGAATAAACACAAAAAATGATGTCTCCCAAGGGCATAAAATTAGAACATTTTGGGAGACATCAAATACCTCAAGGAAGTTATCGATCATATCCCAGAAGATTGTCATCATATATCTTTGAAACGCAGGTGCGTTACATAACCCAAGTGGCATTCTGCGATATGCAAAAGTACCAAAGGGGCATGTAAAGGTTGTCTTATGTTAATCTTCTGGCGCCACGTAAATTTGATTATATCCGGAATATCCATCTAAAAAGCAGTAATACTCTCAACCAGCTAACTTGTCTAACATTTTATCTATGAAGGGAAGAGAGAAGTGATCTTTTTGGTGGCCTTGTTCAATTTGCGGTACTCCATACATACTCTCCAACCAACAACAGTTCTTGAAGGAATAGCTTCATTTTGATCGTTAAGAACTGTAGTAATTCCTCCTTTTTTCGGCACACACTGAACTGGACTCACCCATTCACTACTCGAAATGGGATAGATAATCCCTGCGTCTAACAGCTTAATAACCTCCTTCTTTACAACTTCCTTCATGGCTGGCATTAATCTCCTTTGACCTTCAACTGAGAGTGCATTATCATCTTCGAGAATTATTTTGTGTTGACAATAGGAGGGGCTAATGCCTTTGATGTCGGCAATAGTCCACCCTATCGCCTCTTTGTTAGCTCTTAACACACGCAACAGTTTATCTTCTTGAGGACCTGTTAAATTTGCTGAAACAATAACGGGTAGTGTTTCATTAGTACCTAAATATGCATACCTCAAGTGTGATGGCAAAGGCTTTTCTTCCAATTGCGGAGGAGATTCGATTGAAGGTTTCTTTTTAGTTACAATCTCCCCCGGTTCTCTCACAAGTTCATAGGCAAGACGCCTATACTTTGGATTCTCAGAGTTAAGAGCTGCCACTGTTTCGGCAAGCTCTTCCATCAATTCAGGTAGATCAAGTGTCAAGGCTTCCTGCAAAACATCATCATAAGTAAATTCATTATATACCTCTTACGTGGCATGCTCAATTACATCCATTCGGAAACAATCCTCTTGAGAATCTGGAAACTTCATAGATCGGAACACGTTGAACTGTACTTCCTCGTCTTGGATTTGCATCGTTAATTCCCCGTTTTCTACATCAATTAAAGTACGCCCCGTGTCTAGGAATGGTCTTCCCAAGATAATGGGGACATTCCTATCCGCGTCGTATTCAAGAATAACAAAATCAACGGGAAATACTAAAGTACCTGCCTTGACGATGACATCTTCTATTCGCCCATCGGGATGTGCAAGGGATCGATCCGTCATTTGCAAGACCATAGAAGTGGGTCTTCTACTCCAATTTTCAATTTCTCAAAGATTGATTTGGGCATCAGATTAATGCTCGCACCCAAATCACATAGTGTTTTACCCTTCCATTCTTCTCCAATTGAAATGGGAATTGTGAAACTCCCAGGATCAAGTAACTTCGGAGGTAGCTTACTTTGACAAATAGCGCTACATTCTTCTGGTAAACCAATCATTTCATTATCGCAATACGGCCTTTTGTTTGGTGAGAGCTCTTTTCAAAAACTTCGTATATTTTGGTATATCTCTGATATCTTCTAGTAGCAGAATATTAATACTAAGGCCTCTCACTCTATTAAAGAACTTTTGATACTCAGCTATATCACCTTTCTTTTGAACCCTAGATGGAAATGGTGGAGGAAGACGACTTACAACATAATCTTTCTTTTTCAGAATTTCGATAGGCCTCTCCACTTCCTTTGTTTCATCATCTTTATTTTTATCCACCACATCCTTTTCTTTTCTAGTAACTTCGTTCTCTTTCATAACAGGAAAAGGAGGTGGAGGAAGATTCTTACCACTTCTAAGAGTCACAACATTACAATCTTCTTTCTGTATAGGATTTTCTGTGTCACTAGGGAGTTGCCCTTGTGGACGCTGATTCAGTTGTTTTGACATTTGCGAAACTTGATTTTCTAACATCTGAATGTGTGCTTCAGAAGCTTGTTGCCTTTGGATTAACTGTGCATGAAGTTCAATAAACTTTTCTATGGTTTTTTGAAGGTTATTTGTACCTTCCTGTGGTTGAGCAGGTAAGGCTTTCTGGTTCATGGTGTCATTATAATTGTCTTGAGGAGGTTGTCTCTGAACATAATTTCCTTGATTTCTGTCCCTCTTGATAATTATTATGAGGTCTTGGATTATAGTTGTTACCTTGGGGACGCGGCTAATATGCGTATGTCGGATTTGCTGCCCCATTAGGATTTGACTACTGAAACCCGGGGTGGTTTCTGTTAGGTTGATATCCATGACCATTCGAATTGAAATTCCCTCGGTTGGAAACAAACATCACAGACTCTTGATTATTCTAACAATTCTCTCATTCATGATCATTAGTGATGCTGCACAACAAGATCCAGTCCGGTATGTTCAGAAACTTATGCAGATCTGTGACACATATATCATTGAAGGCGTTACAAAGGAGAAGATTTATTACATTATGTTCCAGTTCTATTTTACCGGAGGTGCAAGTGATTGGTACGATACCCAACACCCTGATGTTATTCCAGATTGGGACAAGCTTCAATCCAAATTCCTAGACCGATTTTATCCGGTTAGTAGAAGATTAAAAGATATGTTGGAGCTTGAACAATTTATGCAGGAAGACGGAGAAAATGTTGGTAAAGCATGATTACGTTTTAACGAGATGAAGGCAAGATGTCCATTCCATGTATCATCGCCAGAATATTCAATAACCATGTTCTATGGAGGACTCAATAATGGTTCCAGAAGAAGAGCAAATTTGTTAGGAGATAAAAGTTTCGTATTATTAGATCCTGAAGAAGCTGAAAATATTATGGAGAAAGTTCTCGAGACAGAGAGAAGTTAGTCGATTGAATCAGAAAAACAAGAAGAGACCTTAGAATCTTTAAGGCTCAAAGAGTTAAACCAACAACTCAAGGAATTACGAGAACAAGCGCGAACAATAGCTCAGGTGAATCTAGTACATACTTTACCTTCATGTCCAGGTTGTGGAGCAAGAAACCATTCGTGGGAGAATTGCATGAATAATATAGCTTCAATTTCCTTCGTATCTCATCAAAGAAACCATTATTCTAATGGTTATTATCATCCTCAAGGAAGTTACGCTAATTATCAGTCCCCACATAATCAAAATTGGGTCAGAAATCAAGAGACTTATTATCAACCTCGACCTCAATCTTACTATCCACCACAACCTATCCATCAAGAAGCCCAAGTTTATAAAGAAGCTTATCAAGAACCACCTCAATATTCACTGCAACAAGCTACACGAAAGCAACCTTCGAGTTTAGATTCAAGTATGGCTGCATTGATGAAAGTAGATGAAAAAAATACGAAGATGAGCCAACAAAGAATCCAAACCCAATCCAAGGTAATCAAGAATCTTGAGCATACACTGTCACACATAGCGAGTAAACTTCAAAACAGGCCAAAAGGGCAACTCCCAAGTGATACTATTGCTCCAGAAGATTATGCTTGTCGTGCAGTTGAATTAAGAAGTGGAAAACAATTACCTCCGCCTAGAGTAGAACCAGAACCAACCTCGATTCCTGAAAAAGTGGTTGAAGAAACAATTGAAGATAAGGTAGAAGGGGTAATTGAACAAAAGAGTGTCCCAGAGAAGACACCAGAAAAGAAAGAGAACTCAATGGTAACTGGTGGGTCCTGGTATGTTTATAAATTAAGAACTGAAAATAAGGGAACCACTTAACCGCAAGTGTATGGTTGTCCAAGTAATATATGATAACAAGTTCGTTCGCAGGGACGGATTAGGCACAACTCAGGTATTAATCAAAAAGTAAGAATAATTGCTTAACAGAAAAATAAAGTAATGATTTTTATTTGGTTTTTATGAATTAAAAGATGCAAGAAAATAAACTACGAAAATAAAAGAAAGTAAATAAAAGAGACTTGAAACTTCATATAAGAGAGAGTACTTGATCCTTGCAAGGGTTTCACCTAACCTATCTAATTCATGCTTCTGTTTAAGGGCTAAACTGGTATTATTGTGCTAGTCGGGACTCTAATATCTCCTAACCCCCGTCAGGGTGGACTTAGGAGCTATCCTACGGTATTACAAACCCCGTCAGGGTGAATATAAGATACTTTCAGATGAATACTAATCTACCTCATTGGCTGCATGGTTAGTTAAGCCCGTCAGGATCAATAACGGATACTATGCGTCTATTATCTAAGTCTATAATTAAACCCCCCCCCCCCCCCCCCCCCCCCGTCAAGGTGATCCATACGCCACTATATGGAATAGCCTAATTACTATGAGCTAAGTTTTATTCATGACTTCAAAATTAGTGATTAAAACAAAATAATAATCAACACAAAATACCTAGTCTAATATAAACCATTAAATCCCAAATTCAAAAAACATTAATTAAACAGAATTAAGTTCAACCCATATAGCGATTCTCAAGTACTAAAGAAATTAGTTCATAACGGAATGGAAAACTAAATTAAATAAAAGGAATTCATGTTCAAATACAAAAGATAAATTAATAACCTAAAGGGTAAGATGACTGATGATGGAAGAACATGACTCCTCCAGCACTAGCTTCTCCTTGCCTTCTTGATCTGACTTGAAAACCTTAAGCCTCTTGTGTAATTCTCTGAAGTGTGAGAAAAGAGGAGGCTAAGGGGTGTATTTATAGGTGTTAGGAAGCCTAGGTCGAGTTTACTTGGAGTGGAAGACAAGTTAAGAACTCTAAAATTCGTAGCCCTAAAATCTAGGAAAGGTAAGATTCTGCTGCTGATTTGTTTTGGTCATATCTCATTCAATACTTATCCGTTTTAAGTGTTCCAATATATGAAACCGCTTGTCTCGGAAAGAGCTTTCCATTGGTGTAGACCACTCGTCCAGATTCCTATCCAATCTTAAGTTATGGACTCGTCTTTGAAACGTGGCTGAAATTTCAGATTCATAAGACAGCTTTATCTTTTCCTTCTTTGCATATATCCTTCCCAAATCTTCTTATTTTCATGTAAATCTTCTTTCCTTTACTTCTTTATCTCGACTTGGTCTCTAAGTAATTACCATATATCTTTTAAAGCTTCACATAAAATAAATAATTAAACCGCATATGCTTAAAAAGAATAAATCAATAATTCAAGAAATAGAAATAGGAAAGCACACTCTAAAAATAGGAACTCGAGTACAAATACTTCCTAACACACTAAAATGCCTTAAGACTTTAATTCTCACTTATCCTCCTTGGATTGGTCTTTCATGAAATTCAAGAACCTATTAACTTTGCACTAAAAATAGTCAAATTTACGTACAAAAGCTCAGATCTGCAAATAGTTTATTTTCAAAGGGAGAAAGTGCAATTTGATCAATTAAGCCTAAAAGTCTATCAAATAAGTCATTTATTCACCTAAAATGATGTCTCCAAAAGGGATAATAATTAGAACAAATAGGGAGACATAAAGACCCCAAACTCAAACTTTTGTCGTCCCGGCAAAGTAAAATAAAAACAAAGGATCTTTTAGGTGAACGCAGAAGGTAGAATCTAGCAAATATTCCCAAAGCACAAATTAACACAAATCTCATATAGTCTAATATAGGAATTAATATACACATACACATATCATGCAAAATCAAACACAAAATAATATCAATCCAAAATTAAATCCACAATTCTAGAAGGTTACGCTTATTACTTATCTCAAGATGGTGGCTATAGGGTGTTCCTCGATCTTTACTTGCTTTGAACGCTCCACCTAGCATACTCCCTATTAACTCACTGTGCATCTAGGAATCACGAGGTCTTTATGGTTTTACCGTAGGCTTCGAGACGGTATGGTATGTATATTTGGTAAATTTGAAGTGAGCTTTTGGCTCTCTCCTCACTTACCATCAACAAACTGTCCAAGAGCTTGAGTTTACACTCGAATTACGTTCTCACTCAAACAATTTGACGCGCTTAATTAGCGTCCCCAAATTAACCCAATAAGCACTAAGGATGATTCACATAAAAATTTCCACTTTGCCGGTCCAAATATATATTCTTTTCAAATCATTCTTTTCTTTTCTTTTGTATAGCTATGGCTCTCTTTTTTATGTTGAGATATCATGCTATTTTTTCATAGTTATGCCTTTTCATAACTTTAGCTCGTAGCTTCTTTTTCATTCACTATTACCCCGGCAAAGGGTTACAATATAATAAACCTGTGAATCATCATCATATATAGCACAAAGCACAATTTATAAGCTCAAAAATCCCAACCCAATGTAAATTCCAATATAGTGGACCCACCACCCCAAACTCAGCTCAAGACAGGAAGTCTCAGGATCGTGATTCAAGTGCGAGTCATATGGTCATGCCTAACAATCTAAAGGGATATTGGCTTATAATGTGGCGACAAAAGAAAGGCTTAAAGGCTAAAAATTTGGCTAAGAAGGATATAATTAATTTAGGGATAGACGGCCAAAAAGGATTCAAAGGGCTAACAAAGAACTGCCTCTATCATTTTCCTATCTACACAGCTTGCCTCTAGTTCATACCTAAGTGGGTTCTCTAATGATTTAGATCTCACGTTCTACAAAACAACCATTATCCTTAAGCACAAGTTTACTTCTTTTGCATTGTTCATTAATTTTTCCTATCAATTATCTCATATTTGCATGCAATTAAAGTGCAGTTTACACTAACTCCTAAAGTCAACTATTTTCTCTCATAAATTCATGAAAAGCATGCTTGATGGGGGCATTTAAAATACTCTACAGTCAATGCAACCCTAAGATTAATTTTATTGAAAGCATGTAAATCACAAAAAATTGGGATGAGGCAACGAACCCCACCCCAAACTCAAAAGTGAGTCGTGTCCCCACGACTCGAAAAAGACTCAATAAAGCAATAAAATTAACTAAACTACCTAACTAGTGCCTACCATCAATCAAGAAGAAGAAGAATTAGAACGGGGTACCTGGCCATAAAGATCCATCATATCCTTTTCCGAGGGGGAGGAATAATCATCAATTTCCATGTTCGTAGTTACCTCTTCCAATGTTGACTCAATCTGTGTAATTTACATCCAAAGTGCTCTGTTGTCTTCTCTCAGAAGTTTGATTTCATGTTGCAATTTGAGAGCCCATGGAGGAATACAAGAATTAGTTTGAGAAGAAGAAGAACCTTGATCTTTTTGTGTCTTGTCTTTAGGCTTTGATGATACCCTCGTCCTTGTTGTTAATTTCTTGTGTAGTGGTGGTGCAGGTGCCTCTTCTTTTTGTTTCTCTTCAATAGGCTCATCAAGATTGATGGCATTTTCAATTGTAGAACCAGGCAAATTCTTGTTCTTCCCTAGGATACCACACTTCCTCTTATAATCCATAGCATCTGTTCTGTTTGTCATGGTTGATTTGACCCCAAACTCAAGTTATACCAAAGATAATATAAAGTTAAGAGAACTTGGTGTAGCTTGAGTTTCTTGCTTGGATTAGATGAAGGAAGGAGGTTTCTTGATGAATCTTGGAAGAATTCTTGAAAGCTTGATGATCTTGATGGTGTTTAATGGTGTTTGGTGATGAATTTGATGAAGAGGATGTGTTTATGGAGGATGTAAGAGAGAATTATTGATGTTATTGTGTTTCTTGTGGAGGTTTAAACAAGCGTCAAGGTGTATTTATAAGGTCAGGAGCTGGAAAATTTGTATGGGAAAGGCTAGGGTTTGTTTCTGATAAGGTAAGAGTTGTACAAGACATCAAATTCTTCAAACCGACCTACTGGCCGGCATACCGGGGCTGATGGCCGGCATGCCGGTGCTGGACTTCTTCCTTTTGTACCTCTCGGCAAGCAACCCGAGACTTAACCCTGAGGCCACGTGTTTTTGTTCCGCCGGCATACCGGGGCTAATGGCCGGCATAACGGTGCGGCTTTTTGTCCAGGGGTGAACTCCGTCAAAATACCCGAGGCGAGCTACCCAAGGGCACGTGTTTTTCATATGGCCGGCATACCGGTGTTCTCGGCGGCATGCCGGTGCGCTTCGTGTGATTTTCTCTACCTCTCGGCAAACAACCCGAGCCTTGGACCCGTGGGCACGTGTTTCTACTCCGCCGGCATACCGGTCAGAGCAGCAGATTATTCATTTTCATTCCTTAGCACCCAAAACTCATTTCCTGCACCATTAACACACTACCTTTCTCATTTCTTTTAAAAGTAGACAATAAAACTCGACACTAACTTAGAATTATACACTAGGAAATGAAAAACATAAAGCAATAAACTAATATACAATGAACTAGCTTTTGTTTAACGTCGTTAAGCTCGACGGGTTACCTCTCGCAACTATTCAGCTTCAACGAGGTACATGACCTCCCCATGATGTGGATCCACCATGCGATTAGTATCCTCGCCTCCATGATAGATTTTCAGACGATAACCATTCACCATGAAGGTGCGGTGTTCAGTTGGATGCTCAATCTCTATAGATCCATGAGGTGTAACTTTGGTCACAATGTAAGGACCAGACCACTTCAATCTCAACTTTCCTGGATAATTGATGAACTTGGAGTTGTATTTTAGGACCCTCTGTCCCACTTCAAATGTCTTTGCACGGATGCGATTATCATTCCACCTCTTCGTGTTTTCTGCGTTTTCATAGGCATGTAATCGAAACTCATCAAGTTCATTCAGCTTCATCATACGATTCTCACAGGCCAAAGTAGGATCTAAATTCAACTGTGCTATTGCCCAGTATGCACCTAATTCAAGTTCAAGAGGTAAGTGACAAGCCTTACCAAAAACCATACGATACGGAGATGCACCAACTGGAGTTTTAAACGTAGTACGATAAGCCCACAGCGCATCATCTAGCTTCATAGACAATCTTTTCGTGTGGGGCTAACAGTCTTCTCCAGAATAGATTTGACCTCTCGATTAGAGACCTCAGCTTGACCATTGGCTTGTGGGTGATACGCGGTAGATACACGATCTCTCACACCATACTTCTCTAGAACAGTCTTCAGATATTTGTTCACAAAGTGTGAACCTCCATCACTGATAATAACTCTAATTGTCCCATGTCTAGTGAAGATGTGTAATTTTAAGAATATAATCACTACTCGCGAATCATTAGTTGGTAGAGCTACAGCCTCTACCCATTTAGGCACGTAATCAACAGCTAGTAAGATGTATAGATTCCTGTTAGATGGTACAAAAGGACCAATGAAATCAATACCCCATACATCAAATATCTCAACTTCAAGAACATTATTACGTGGCATCTCATCCCTCTTGGATATATTTCCAGTAAACTGGCATCTATGACACTTCTGAACATACTCATGACAATCCTTATGTAAAGTAGGCCAATAAAAAACGGATTGTAGTACCTTAGCAGCTGTGCGGCCACCTTTGAAGTGTCCTCCGTATGGAGAGTCATGAAAACTCGCAATCACTGCCCAAACATCTCTCTCAGGTATGCATCTTCTTACCATTTGATCACTACACACTTTGTAGAGGAAGGGATACTCCCAAAAGAACTGTTTAGCATGATGGGTCAGTCTTTTATTGCCTTGTGATGTGGCTCCTTGAGAAAAGTTACCACTCACAATAAGATTCGCAATGTCAGCATACCAAGGAGTACCGTCATGTATGGCAAATAAACTCTCATCAGGAAACTCTTCTCGAACCAACTCAGGATCACTATTAAGCTCCGAACCTTCAAGACGTGACAAATGATCTGCAACCTGATTATCACAACCCTTTCGATCTCGGATTTCTAAGTCAAACTCTTGTAACAATAGCACCCATCTGATTAAGAGCGGCTTAGCATCTTTCTTTTCCATAAGGAATCTAATCGCAGAATGATCAGTACACACAACAACTTTTGCTCCAAGAAGATAGGAACGAAATTTGTCGAATGCATATACTACAGCTAGTAACTCCTTCTTAGTTACGGTATAATTCACTTGAGCACTTGTAAAGACCTTACTAGCATAGTAAATGGAATGAAATAACTTATCTTTTCTTTGTCCCAGAACAGCACCCATAGCAAGATCACTAGCATCACATATAACTTCAAACAGAATCTTCCAATCAAGAGGTAATACAATAGGTGCAGAAATAAGCTTCTCCTTAATCTTTTGAAAGGCCTCCATGCAAGCTTCATCAAAAAGGAATTTCGCGTCTTTTTCAAGTAAGTTACACAATGGTTTAGAAATCTTGGAGAAGTCCTTGATGAAATGTCGGTAAAAACAGCATGACTTAAGAAACTTCTTACCCCTTTAACAGAAATCGGAGGGGGAAGAGTTTTAATTACCTCAATCTTAGCGCGATCAACTTCCAAACCCAAACTCGAAACCTTGTGTCCCAACACTATACCTTCACGAACCATAAAGTGACATTTGTCCCAGTTCAAAACCAAATTAGTTTCCTTGCATCTAACCAACACCTTCTCTAAGTTCCGTAAATACTCATCAAAGTTATCACCAAACACAGAGAAATCATCCATAAATACCTCAAGGAAATCATCAATCATGTCCCAGAAAATTGCCATCATACATCTTTGAAAAGTAGCAAGTGCATTACATAATCTGAATGGCATCCTTCGAAAGGCAAAGGTACCAAAAGGACATGTAAAAGTGGTATTGTGTTGGTCTTTTGGATCTACATAAATCTGACTGTATCCTGAATATCCATCCAAAAAGCAATAATATTCTCTACCAGCTAACTTTTCTAACATCTGATCAATAAACGGAAGAGGGAAGTGATCTTTTCTGGTGGCCTTGTTCAACTTACGGTAATCCATACACACTCTCCAACCAACAACAGTCCTTGAGGGTATGGCTTCATTCTGTTCATTCAAGATGGTGGTAATACCACCCTTCTTTGGTACGCATTGAACTTGACTCACCCATTCAGTGCTAGCAATCGGATAGATGATTCCTGCGTCTAGCAACTTGATAACCTCTTTCTTCACCACTTCCTTCATAGTTGGCATCAATCATCTTTGTCCTTCAATTGAGCGCGCATTTTCATCGTCCAGAATGATTTTGTATTGGCAATAGGAAGGACTAATACCTTTGATGTCAGCAATAGTCCAACCAATCGCCTCTTTGTTAGATCGTAGTATGCACAAGAGTTTTTCTTCTTGAAGACCTGTTAAAGTAGCTGAAACAATAACAGGTAGAGTTTTGTTAGTACCTAAATACGCATACCTCAGGTGTGTCGGAAGTGGCTTTTCTTCTAATTTTGGGGGAGCTTCGATAGATGGTTTATTTTTAAGAACTATCTCCCCCGGTTCTCGAACAGGTTCATAAGTGAGCCGCTTCTGCTTCGGATATCCAGAGTTAAGAGTTGCCACTGTTTCGGCTAACTCTTCTATTGGCGTTGGTAAGTTAAGTGTTAGGGCAGCTTGCAAGATATCACCGAAGTTCATGTATTCCCATACTTCTCATGTGGCTAAATCAATTACGTCCAATTGGAAACAGTCTTCTTGCAAATCTGGAAACTTCATTTCCCTAAACACGTTGAACTTTACCTCCTCGTCTTGGATTCGCATTGTTAATTCTCCGTTTTCTACATCAATAACAGTACGCCCCGTGGCTAGGAATGGTCGTCCCAAGATGATGGGGACATTCCTATCCGCGTCGTATTCAAGAATAACAAAATCAACGGGAAAAATTAAAGTACCTGCCTTGACGAGGCCATCTTCTATGCGTCCCTCTGATGTGCGAGGGATCTGTCAGCCATTTGCAAGACCATGGATGTCGGCCTTGCTTATCCTATCTTCAACATCTCGAAAATTGATTTGTGCATGAGATTGATACTCGCTCCCAAATCACACAAAGCTTTACCTTGCCACTCATTGCCAATGGAAATAGGAATCGTAAAACTCCCAGGATCAAGTAGTTTTGGTGGAAATTTGCTTTGGCATATGGCACTACATTCTTCAGGCAAACCTATCATCTCATTCTCAAGGTGTGGTCTTTTGTTGGCGATGGCTCTCTTTAGGAATTTGACATATTTTGGCACGTCTCTAATGGCATTTAAGAATGGAATGTTAATATTAAGACCATGTACCACATTCAAGAACTTCTGATAGTCAGCCATATCGCCTTTCTTCTAAACTCTCGAGGGAAAAGGTGGAGGAGGACGGGTTACTGTAGTATCTGGCTTCTTTGGCTTTTCTGGAATCTT
The DNA here is from genome assembly GCA_029959085.1 of Nemophila menziesii. Taxonomy (NCBI): domain Eukaryota; kingdom Viridiplantae; phylum Streptophyta; class Magnoliopsida; order Boraginales; family Hydrophyllaceae; genus Nemophila; species Nemophila menziesii. The sequence continues at coordinate 8,304,963 of JARWIR010000022.1, read as the reverse complement.
CTCCACTTCCACTACTTCAGGTTCATCTTCTTTCTCCGCCACATCTTTTACCGGTTTTTCTTTCACAGTTGTTTCTTTTTCTTTCATCACGGGAAAAGGAGGTGGTGGGAGATTCTTACCACTTCTAAGTGTCACTGCATTACAATCTTATTTTTTCTTGGGTTCTTCGGTGTCACTTGGTAATTGTCCATGTGGACGCTGATTTAATTGTTTTACCATCTGAGTGATATCTCCCTAATTGTTCTTATTTTCGACCCTTGGGAGACATCATTTTTTATGTTGAATTGAATATTTTGATAGACTTTTGAGTTAAAAATGCAATAATCCGGAATTCCTATTTTATTTCTAATATTTTTAATTTATTAAACTTTTGCGCGTAATCTTGTGTATTTTAGTGAAAAGTTTGTAGGTTTTGAATATTAGTTAGGAAAGGAATCCGAGAAGAGAGTCAAAGATCGTGATAGGGAGTCAAAGCTTGAAGATAAATCTCGAAAGAATTTCATTTTGAGCTGCAAATCTGGAAAACAGGCCAAAGATTGCTGATTTCGAGATACTTAAGAGTTGATTTAGCCACTAACCTTTGAAGAGAACGTTCCTTATCGAGTTACGGAAATTTAGCAAGTGATTTCAGGTCAATCGGAGTTATAACGAATCGGCTAGAGCCGTTTTAGTGGAGGTGGTGCAGCAGTTGCGGGATTTTGGGCTTAGAAAATGGACTTGGGCTTTTAATTAGTGATTTAATTTTAAGCCCAAGGCCTAATCCTAATTTTAGCTTATAAAAGGAGCTCTTGACTTCTATTTTTCACATAATTCACTATTTACAAAATAAAACATCAGAGAGAAGAAGCAGAAGGAAGAAGAAGGAAGCTGTAGAGCTGGAGAGAGTCTATATCTCCATTCTCAGCCAAATCCAATTCCGGAAATTAGGTCTTTCTTATTTTTAATTCTGTAAAACAATATGAATTCCATTTCTTTTAATTTAGTTTTCTTTTTAATTAGTATGAGCTAATTTCTTTTAAGTACTTGAGAATGATTTATGGGTAAATCCCTATTCTATTGAATTTCTATGTCTGAATTTGGGTTTCTGTTAAATTAAATTAAATTGGGTCTTTTACTCTTTTCGGTAATTTGAGATTATTTACTGTTTTTGGAGTCATGAACTAAGAACAAGTGTTAGTATCTAGGCTATTCCACATACGTGGCGTGTGAATCATCCTGACGGAGGGTTTAGGTACGGATTTAATTACTCAATCTAAAATAGAAGCTATTGACTCTGACGAGCTTAGTTAATTTTAGGGCCAATATGGTAAAATAAACTTAATCATCTAAAAGTGGATCATATTTACCCTGACGGGACTAGTGACACTCTAGGATAGCCTTATAGTCCACCCTGACGGGGGTATAAGGAATTTAGAATCCCGACCATTGTAATTGACCAATCTAACCCTTAAACAGCATATGTTATGAAATAGGATTAGGAGGATCCCTTGAGTTCTCAAGTGCTACCTTCTCATATTTGCGTCATACATTCATTTACTTGCGTTTTCGTATTTACTTGCATTTTCTATTTAGTCTTTCATTACTTAGAGTTAATACAAACAATTAATCAAACATTATATCCTTTACTTGCTTTCATAAGTGCAACCATTCATTATTTGATAAGCATTGTAGTTAACCAACCGTCCCTGCGAACGATCCTAGAATCATTATTACTACTTGGGACAACCGCACACTTGCGGTTGTGGTTCAATTACTTTTGCATTTATTTTAGAACACACAGAGAACCACCAAGTTTTTGGCGCCGCTGCCGGGGACGGTAGCGTGTGACCACGGTGTTTATCCTTTAGTGATAGTTGCATTTATTTTATTATTATCAGTTTTACGCTTTTTGTTTGTTCATCTTTTTCAGGTTTTTAGGTTTGGTGTATGCGAAGGAGACTCTTTAAGGATCTAGAGCCATCACCTCCGATCCTTAATAATCCGGAATCATTAATCAGACTTGCTAACAAGAGAAGGAAAGAACAAGAAGCTAGAGAGGTAGAAGAGTTAGTAAACAGAATGGAGAACATTAATCTTCAGAACCAACAAAACAATAACGGACAAGTTCAGCTGGACGCGAATGGCCAACCAATAGCGCTACAGGGTGTTATTCCTCAGGTTCCGCCAGTCAATCCTAATCCTCCAACTCAAGTCCAAATAGATCCCTGGTTTGTTAATGGACTAGACGAAGTTCCATTCCGTGCTCCTGCTCTAGGGGTGGGTGCTCCAAACATAAATGTTCCGAGGTTTCGTCCAGATTCGGGTATGTTAGCTCAATTCCAAAATTTTGGAAATTTTCGTGGAAAAGTTGGAGAAGATCCCATCCGAGCAGTACAGAAATTCAAGCAGATATGTGATTCTTACATCACACAAGGAGTTTCGAAAGAACAAATGTATTTTGCTGCGTTTCAATTTTTCGTTATTGATGGAGCAAGTGAATGGCACGATACGCAAGAACCTACGAAGATAACAAACTGGGAACAATTAGAAACTGCTTTCTTTGACAGGTATTTCCCAAGTAACATGAGGTTAGATGGTCAACTTGAATTAACGCATTTCTGTCAAGAATATGATGAAACTTTGGGTAAAAGCTGGACAAGATTTCAGATGTGTTTACGAAGAGTTCCCGGTCATGGCTTTTCAGAACAACAACAGCTAAAAATCTTTTACAAAGGCCTTGATGGGACTTCAAGAGAAAAATTGGATTTGCTATGTGGTGCGGAATATCTTCAAGTTCAACCCGTTCATGCAAAAATCATCTTGGAAAGAACAGTAAAGAATGAAGTTGGGTGGAGTTCAGTAAGAACCCCGGTTAAAGGAGTGAATAAGGTTAATATCGAAGAAAAGTTCGCTACACTTGAGAACAAGATTCAAACCACCATAGAGCAACAATTAAAACAGCTCACTTTAGCTGTAAAAGAAGGATTTTCGGGTAAAAAGGTAGCTGTGCAAGCTGCACAAGAAGTTTATATGTGTTCGATTTGTGGGGTAGATGATCATGATGAGGAAAGTTGTCCGAATAATAAAGAACCTGTGATGTTTGTCTCCAACAGAGGTAACTTTAATTCAAGTGGTAATGGATATCAGCCTAACATAAACCATCCTGGGTTTCAATACTCAAATCCTAATGGGGCAGCCAATCCTACATATGCGTATCAGCCGCGTCCCCAAGGTAACAATTTCAATCAAAGACCACATAATAATTATCAAGGAGGACGGAATCAAGGAAACTATGTACAAAGACAAGCTCCTCAAGACACTTACAATGAAACCATGAACAAAAAAGCCTTACCTGCCCATCCACAAGAAGGTGTTGTTACACTTCAGAAAACCGTTGAAAGCCTAATTGCTCTTCAGACGCAAGCTATGCAGAATCAACAAGCGTCTAATGCAAGGATCAATCTATTACAGAACCAAATGGATCAATTTGCAAAACAGCTCAATCAGCGTCCACAAGGGCAACTCCCTAGTGACACAGAAAATCCAAGACAACATGAAGATTGCAAAGCTGTTACACTAAGAAGTGGTAAGAACCTCCCTGCACCTCCTTTTCCTGTTATGAAAGAGAAAGAAGTTCCAAGAAAAGAGAAGGATGTGGGTGAGAAAGAGAAAGATGTTGAGGTTGAAGAAATAGAGAGGCCAAGTGAGATTCCAAAGAAAAGAGATGATGTTATCAGTAATCGCCCTCTTCCACCGTTTCCATCTCGAGTTCAGAAAAAGGGTGATTTGGCCGATTTTCAAAAGTTCTTTAATAGCGTGAGAGGCCTTAGTATTAATATTCCGTTGTTGGAGGCTATTCGAGATATTCCTAAGTATACGAAGTTTTTGAAGAGAGACCTCACTAATAAAAGGCCATACTGTGATAATGAGATGATTGGTCTTCCTGAAGAATGTAGTGCTATTTATCAGAGTAAATTACCTCCAAAGTTAGTTGATCCTGGGAGTTTCACAATTCCGATATCAATTGGAAAAGAATGGAAAGGTAAAGCACTATGCGATTTGGGTGCGAGCATCAATCTGATGCCCAAATCGATCTTTGATAAGCTGGAAATTGGAGAAGCAAGACCTACTTCTATGGTCTTGCAAATGGCGGACAGGTCTCTTGCACATCCCGAAGGCCGAATTGAAGATGTCCTTGTTAAGGCAGGTACGTTAGTATTTCCCGTCGATTTCGTTATACTTGAATACGACGCGGATAGGAATGTCCCCATTATTTTGGGAAGACCATTCCTAGCCACGGGGCGTACATTGATTGATGTAGAAAACGGCGAATTGACGATGAGGATCCAAGACGAGGAGGTCAAATTTAATGTGTTCCGAGCTATGAAATTTCCAGATTCTCAAGAAGATTGCGTCCGAATGGATGTAGTTGAGCAGGCATCGCAAGAGGTATTTGATTGTTTTAATTATGATGATATCTTGCAGGCCGCTTTGACATTATACTTACCTGAGATGATGGAACAGCTTGCCGAAACAGTGGCAGCTCTTAATTCTGAGAATCCGAAGTATAGGCATCTTGCCTATGAACCTGTGAGAGAACCGGGGGAGATCATTCCTAAAAAGAAGCCTTCAATTGAATATCCTCCGGAATTGGAAGAAAAGCCATTACCAGCACACTTGAGGTATGCGTATTTAGGTACTAATGAAACTCTACCTGTTATTGTTTCAGCGAATTTAACAGGTCCTCAAGAAGATAAAATGTTGCATGTGTTAAGAGCCAACAAAGAGGCAATAGGTTGGACAATTGCTGACATCAAAGGCATTAGTCCCTCCTATTGTCAACAAGATCATACTTGAAGATGATAACGCACGCTCAGTTGAAGGTCAAAGGAGATTAATGCCCATGATGAAGGATGTAGTGAAGAAGGAAGTTATCAAGCGGTTAGACGCGGGGATTATTTATCCCATCTCGAGTAGTGAATGGGTGAGCCCAGTTCAGTGTGTACCGAAGAAAGGAGGAATGACAACAATTCTCAGTGATAAAAATGAAGCGATTCCTTCAAGAACGGTAGTTGGTTGGAGAGTTTGCATGGATTACAGAAAATTGAACAAGGCCACCAGAAAAGATCACTTCCCTCTGCCCTTCATTGATCAAATGTTAGATAAATTAGCTGGAAGAGAATACTACTGTTTCTTAGATGGTTATTCCGGGTATAATCAGATTTACGTGGCTCCAGAAGATCAACATAAGACTACATTTACATGCCCCTTTGGTACGTTTGCATATCGCAAAATGCCATTTGGGTTGTGTAATGCACCTGCTACCTTTCAAAGATGTATGATGGCCATATTCTGGGATATGATCGATAACTTTCTTGAAGTTTTTATGGACGATTTCTCTGTGTTTGGTGATGATTTTGATAAATGTTTAGATAACTTGGAGAAAGTGTTAATCAGATGCAAGGAAACAGATTTGGTTTTAAACTGGGAGAAGTGTCATTTTATGGTGCGCGAAGGTATCGTTCTGGGTCACAAAGTTTCGAGTGCTGGCTTAGAGGTTGATAGAGCAAAGATAGAGGTAATCAAAACTCTTCCCCCTCTTGTTTCTGTTAAAGGGGTAAGAAGTTTTCTAGGTCATGCTGGCTTTTATAGGCATTTCATTAAATACTTTTCTAAGATTGCTAAACCGTTATGCAACTTACTCGAGAAGGATTCCAAATTCCTTTTTGATGAAGCTTGTTTAGCGGCCTTCCAAGCAATCAAAGAAAAGCTTATTTTTGCTCCTATAGTATTACCTCCAGATTGGAGTTTACCATTTGAAGTTATGTGTGATGCGAGTGATTTGTGTATGGGAGCTGTATTGGGACAGAGAAAAGAGAATATTATTCATTCGATTTACTATGCTAGTAAAATTTTTAATGGTGCTCAAGTTAATTATACAGTTACAGAAAAAGAATTGCTAGCAGTTGTGTATTCATTTGATAAATTCCGCTCTTATCTTCTTGGAGCGAAAGTTATAGTTTATACAGATCATTCAGCGATTAGATATCTTATGGAAAAGAAGGATGCTAAACCGAGGTTAATCAAATGGGTTTTATTGCTTCAAGAGTTCGATTTAGAGATCAAGGATAGAAAGGGTTGTGAGAACCAGGTTGCAGATCATTTATCGCGTCTTGAAGGTTCAGAGATGAATAGTGGTACTGAAAGAGTTAGAGAAGAGTTTCCTGATGAGAATTTGTTTGATGTTCGTGATTATGAAGCTCCTTGGTATACGGATATAGCGAATTTAGTGGTGAGTGGTTCTTTTCCTGAAGGATCCACTTATCAAGAAAGAAAGAGGTTAGCTCATCGTGCTAGACAATTCTTTTGGGAGGATCCTTTCCTCTACAAGGTATGTGCTGACCAAATGATACGAAGATGTGTAGCCAAGGAGGAAACTGAAGCCATAATAGCTGGATGTCATGATTCTCTATAAGGAGGACATTTCAAGGGTGATAGAACTGCTGCTAAGGTATTCCAATCAGGTTTTTACTGGCCTACTCTTGTTAAAGATTGTCATGAATATGTTAAGAGATGTACGAGATGCCAGTTTACCGGAAACATATCCAAGAGGGATGAGATGCCACGTAATAATGTGTTAGAAGTTGAAATATTCGATGTTTGGGGTATAGACTGTATGGGTCCTTTCGTTCCTTCAAATGGTAACCTATACATCTTATTAGCTGTTGATTACGTGTCTAAATGGGTAGAAGCTGTGGCTTTGCCAACAAATGATTCATGAGTGGTGATTAAGTTCTTAAAGTCACATATTTTCACTAGACATGGTACACCTAGAGTGATAATTAGCGATGGAGGATCTCATTTCGTTAATAAGTATTTGAAGACTGTTCTAGAAAAGTATGGAGTAAGACATCGTGTATCTACTGCATATCATCCACAATCCAATGGTAAAGCTGAAGTATCGAATCGTGAAGTGAAGTCAATCCTAGAGAAAACCGTTGGCCCTACAAGAAAAGATTGGTCAATGAAGTTAGATGATGTGTTGTGGGCCTATCATACTGCGTTTAAGACTCCATTTGGTGCATCTCCGTATCGTATGGTGTATGGTAAGGCTTGTCACTTACCTCTTGAGTTAGAAATGGGTGCCTATTGGGCGATTGCGCAGTTGAACTTGGATCCTACCTTAGCCAGAGAGAATCGTATGATGAAGCTTAATGAACTTGAATAATTCCGATTGAATGCCTATGAAAATGCTAAACTCTACAAAGAAAACACGAAGAAATGGCATGACAATCGGATTCGTGTGAAGAACTTTGAAGTGGGACAGAAAGTATTGAAGTATAATTCAAAGTTCAGCAATTATCCGGGTGAGTTAAGGTCTAAGTGGTCGGGTCCATACATTGTGACCAAAGTTACACCTCATGGGGCGATAGAAATAGAACATCCGCTCGAGAATCGCACCTTCATGGTGAACGGTTATCGTTTAAAGATATACCATGGAGGTGAAGATACCAACCGCTTGTAAGATCCACATCCCGGGGAGGTGGTGGGTCCTAGGGTGTTATAAATTAAGTGCAAAAATAAAGGAACCACTTAACCGCAAGTGTACGGTTGTCCCAAGTAATATATGATAATCAAGTTCGTTCTCAGGGACGGATTAGGTTCAACTCTAGTATTAATCAGATAGTAAGAATAATTGTTTAACAGAAAAGTAAATAATAGATTTTTGTTTGGTTTTCTTAAAACTAAGATGCAAATAAATAAAGACTAAATTGAAATAAATAAAAGCAAATAAAAGACTGACTTCAGATAAGAGAAATACTTGAGTCTCGCAAGGAATCCACCTAATCAATTTAACCTATGCTTTGTTTAAGGGTAGAATTGGTATTAGTATATTAGTCGGGACTCTAATATCTCCTAGCCCCCTGTCGGGTGGACCTAGAAGCTATCCTAAAGTATCATAAACACCTGTATGGTCGAATATGGCTCTTCGGATGATATGATTTTACCTCTTTGGCTATGTAACTAGTTAAGCCTGTCGGTCAATAACGGACATTACACGGGTATTACCTAGATCTGTATACAAACCCCCCTGTCGGATGATCACTTCGCCACTAAAGTGAATAGCCCAAATACTAAAATCTATTTCTAGTTGTACCGAAAAGAAATAGTGATTAAGAACAAAGTAATATCCAATATCTAAGACCTAATTCAATTTAAATCATACAATCCCAAATTCAAAACAAAGATTAAATTAATTAGGGTTCATCCCTTTATTGCGATTCTCAAGTATATAAAAGTTTAGCACATGGTAATATTAAAGACTGAAACTAAATAAAAAGACATCATATTTAATTACAGAAAAGAAATATATAACCTAAGGATTCGATGACTGTTGATGGAAGAACAGAATTCCTCCAGCTCTAGCTCCTCCTTCACCTTCTTGCTCTTGAAGTCTTTGACTCTCTCTCTAAAGATGTATGAATTGAATAATAATTGAGAGGTTATTGTGACTCTCTCTCTAAGGATTTTATGAATTGAAAGTTTAATGAGAGGTGCCGAATTATGAGGTCTAAGGGGTGTATTTATAGGTGTTGGAAGACCCTAGGTCGAATTTGCTTGGAGTGGAAGACAAGTCAAAGACTCTCAAATTCGTAGCCCTAAATTCTAGAAAAGGTAAGATTTGCTGCTGATTTGATTTGATCATATCTTTTTCAATACTTATCTGTTTGAGAAGTTCCAATATATGAAACTGCTTGTCTTGGAAAACTCTTTCTATTGGTGTAGAACATTCGTCCAGAATCCATGCCAATCTTTAATTATGATTTAATTTCTAAAACGTGGCTGGATTTTCAGATTCACAAGGCAACTTTATCTTTTCCTCCTTTGAATAAATCTTTCCTAAATCTTCTTATTTCCATGTAAATCTTCTTTCCTTTCATCCTCATCTTGACTTGGTCTCTAAGTAATTACCATTTATCTTTTAAAGTTTCACATTAAATAAATAATTAAACCGCACATGCTTAAAAAGAATAAATCAATAAATCAAGAAAACGAAATAAGAAAGTGTACTCTAAAAATAGAAACTCGACTAAAAATCATTTCCTAACACTCTAAAATACACTAAGACTTTATTCTCACTTCTTCTCCTTGGATTGGTCTTTCATGATATTCAAGAACCAATTAACTTTGCATTAAAAACAATCAACTTTACGCACAAAAGCTCAGATTCTGAAAATAGTTAATTTCCAAGGGGAGAAAGTGCAATATGATCAATTAAGCCTAAAAGTCTATCAAATAACTCATTTATTCACCTAAAAGGATGTCTCCAATGGGCTAAGAATTAGAACAAATAGGGAGACATCAAGACCCCAAATCAAACCTTTGTCGTCTCGACAAAGTAAAATAAAAACAAAGGATCTTTTAGGTGAACGCAGAAGGTAGAATCTAGAAAATAATCCCAAAGCAAAATTTAAAACAAATTTCATATAGTCTAACCTAGGAATTAATATACACCTACACTTATCATGCAAAATCAAATATAAAACAATATCAATTCAAAATTAATTTCACAATGCTAGAAGGTTACACTTATTACTTATCTCAAGATGGTGGCTATAGGGTGTTCCTCGATCTTTACTTGTGTTGAATGTTCCACTTAGAATAATCCCTATTAACTCACTGTGCATCTAGGAATCACAAGGTCTTTATGGTTTTAGCATAGGCTGAAGGACGGTATGGTATGTATATTTGGTAAATTTGAAGTGAGCTTTTGGCTCTCTCCTCACTTACCATCAACAAAACTGTCCAAGAGCTTGAGTTTACACTCGAATTACGTTCTCACTCAACCCAATTGACGCACTTAATTTAGCGTCCCCAAATTAACCCAATAAGCACTAAGGATGATTCACCTAAAAAATTTCCACTTTGCCGGTCCGAATATGTATATTCTTTTCAAATCATTAGTTTTTTCTTATAGCTATGACTCTCTTTTTGATGTTGATATATCATGCTATTTTTCATAGTTATGCCTATTCATAACTTGAGCTCGAAGCTTCTTTTCCATTCACTATTACCCCGGCAAAGGGTTACAATACAATAAACCTGTGAATCATCATCATGTATAGCACAAAGCATCATTGATAAGCTCAAAACTCCCAATCCCAATGTAAATTCCCATATAGTGGACCCACCACCCCAAACTCAAGCTCAAGACAGGAAGTCTCAGGATCGTGATTCAAGTGCGGGTCATATGGTCATTCCTAATAATCTAAAGGGAAATTGGCTTATAATGTGGCGACAAAAGAAAGGCTTAAAGGCTAAAAATTTGTCTAAGAAGGATAAAATTAATTCAGGGATAGAAGGCCAAAAAGGATTCAAAGGGCTAACAAAGAACTGCCTCTATCATCTTCCTATCTACACAATTTATCTCTAGTTCATACCTAAGTGGGTTCTCTACTCATTTAGATCTCACGTTCTACAAACCACCTATTATCCTTAAGCACAAGTTTACTTCTTTTGCATTGTTCATTAATTTTTCCTATCAATTATCTCAAATTTGCATGCAATCAAAGTACAGTTTACACTAACTCCTAAAGTCAACTATTTTCTATCATTAATTCATAAAAAGCATGCTTGATGGGGGCATTTAAAACACTCTACAGTCAACGCAACCCTAGATTAATTTTATTGAAAGCATAAAAAAAACAAATACACAGAAAAAAATTGGGATGAGGCAACGAACCCCACCCTATGCTGTAGATATCGCCGCCTAGGCGCCGTCTAGGCGTTAACTCCCCCCTCAACCGCTTACGCCTAGAAAATGCTAGGCATTTTTGCCCAACGCCTTAGTCGCTGTGGAAGAGGCGCCTAGCCCGCCTCGGCAACGATTAATGGTAAAAACTTGCCGCCTAGGCCCTCCATTAAATTTATTTTACTCTCGAAAATTCTTGAATTGATATTATAACTCTAATTTTAGTATTTTTCATATTCAATATAGTGGTGTTAGATGAATTTTATGACTTAAATAGATAAAATTATCATAATTATACACGCGTATTACTAAATATATAAAATTACATAGCAGGATTCAAAACCGCGTAATCCCGCCTAGGCCCCGCGTAGTCCCTCCTAGGCGCTAGGCCCCAGTCGACCGCCTAGGCCGCGGAACCGAGATTTACAGCATAGACCCCACCCCAAGCTCAAAAGTGAGTCGTGTCCCCACGACTCAAAAAAGACTTAATAAAGCAAATAAACAAATAAAACTAATAAGAAAGGGATAGGAAAACGTATCTGAACCAGCACGAAGCTGGTTTCCATGGTTGCGTGTAGGTTGAGCTCCTTGTGTTGCGTAGGTGGCATGTTGAACATTGCTCACACCACGTAATATGATTTGCATAAGCTCCAACTCTTTTGTGATTTTTCCTATGGGTTTCAACACCTCTTCATGATTATCCTCCCAAAATTCTTTCAACTACATCTTTCAACACCCAAAAGTTTAATAAGATGTTCTCCAACTTCTTCTTCCTCTCCACGGTATTCTTGACCTTCCAACCTTCGTCATCTCAATGAACCCCAAACTCAAAACTTCAAATAATCAAAAACTAGAGAAGAGTTTTGAAATTTGACGTTTTGAGGATTTGTAATGAAGGATTTTGGTGTTATATAAGATGGGTAATGAATATGTAATGGCTTGGGGAAGGTTTAATAAATAGGATTGAAGCTTTGATGAAGAGGCTTAAGGTTGAAGGAGAAGATTTCTTGATGTTCTTGAAGGATTGTGGTGTTGGATGTGTGTTTGGAATGGATTAGGAGGAAGGATTTAATGTTCTTGGGTGTTGTAGTGGTCTTTGTGCAGGCATATAAGGGTTAAGTTCTGGAAAATTCGTATTGGGGGAGGCTAGGGTTTAGTCTTGACAAGGTAAGAAGCTTATAAGGTGAAGATTCTTCAAAACCGACATAGCGCGGTATACCGGGCATAACCCGCGGTATACCGCAGCTTCTGCTGCTCCAAATTTTTGTCTCTGCCAAGAACCCGTGATATATACCCCGTGGCACGGGTTTTTGCTACTGTTCAATATATCTTCTCCGTCCAAAAACCCGCGGTACCTAACCCGTGGTACGGGTTTTTCCCTCCTGCGGTATACCGGACATATCACGCGGTATACCGGACCGCGCATCGAATTTTTTTCTTACTTCTGTATAAAACCCGCGGTAGTAACCCGTGACACGTGTTCTCTTCCTGCGGTATACCGGGGTTCTGGGGCGGTATACCGGACCTCGCGCTGAATTTTCCCATTCCTAGCACCCCAAACAATTCCTGCACCATTAACACACTACCTTTCTCATTTCTTTTAAAAGTAGACACTAAAACTCGACACTAACTTAGAATTATACACTAGGAATTTAAAAACTAAAAGAAAAATTAAACATGGGTTGTCTCCCAAGAAGCACTTTTGTTTATTACGTCTTTAAGTTCGACGCGTTACCTTCCATGAAGATGGTAATGAGGCCCTTGCGGTTCTCCTCCGCTTGAATTCGCCTCGTCCTTGGCACGTAAGCTTTAGAACCTTCCCCCTTAAAATTTTATTCAATCGATCTCTGAAAGGGGGAGGGTAGTATCTCCGTTTCGCCTTCTTACTTTCATGACGAAACGTATTCTTCACCACACGATAGTAGATAACCGTCCTCAACGGTATAAGCTCATTTTCATTCTCTTTAATCTCGCATTCCTCTTTAAAGTGTGGTGGGTAGGTGCTTCTACGTGCCGCTTTACTCTCGCGGTGTAGCACCTTTCTTGCGTAGCACCTATTGATCATTTTTAATAATAGAGGTGATTCCGATATTTTATCTCTAATGATGACTTGTGGTGGAGATAGTGATTGGTGAACTTTTTGTGGTGGGGATTCGACTTCTCTTTTATTATGAAGCTTTAATTCTTCAATTGATTCCTCAACCACTTCACATTCATCTTCGCTTTCAACCCAATCTTCCACTATTACCTCATCATATTCTTGATGTGGAATCTCAACAATCTCGATCGCCTCTTCTTCTTGTTTGCGTTCAGTATATTGATCATGTGCACGCACCATAGGAATAGCATTCTCAGTTTCAATTTCTATGATTTTCGTTGCTACTCCTTCTTCCACCATGCTAATAAGATTGTCAACCACATGGTGGTCTTCTTTTATAACCGGCATGATGGTCATATCACTATCAATAGTATCTTCCTTCAACACCTCCTCCTCAACTACTTCTTCCAGTTGATCTCTTCCATCCCTCGGGGGAGTGGAATCTTCACAAGACATACTACCCCATTCTTCTACCATCTGTTGCATGCGTGCTTGGACGGCGTTTGTTTCTTCTACTAAGCGCTGGAGTTTAGAACGTATCTCATTGTCAATTTCTTGCTGATAGTGATAAGGTGGAGGTTGTTGAATGATTCCAACCCATTGGTTGTTCCATCCTTGCTCCTGGGGATAGTGATATGATGATTGTTGTTGATTATTCCCGATCCATTGATTGTTCCATCCTTGCTCTTGCGGGTAGTGATAAGGTTGTTGGTAGAAGTTACTACCCCATTGTTGTTGTCCCGAAGAGTCTTCCCAATATTCGTATGGATCGGGATCCGGGTAATGTCCTCTATACATCTTCAATAGAACTCTTGAGCATTACCTGAATAAAAATCTGTACAACAAAAACAAAAACCAAGCGTAAAACTGAAAAAATAAATAAACAATTACAACTACTAAAGATTAGCACCGGGGTCTCACGCTACCGTCCCCGGCAGCGGCGCCAAAAACTTGGTGGGTCCTAGGGTGTTATAAAATTAAGTGCAAAAATAAAGGAACCACTTAACCGCAAGTGTACGGTATGTCCCAAGTAATATATGATAATCAAGTTCGTTCTCAGGGACGGATTAGGTTCAACTCTAGTATTAATCAGATAGTAAGAATAATTGTTTAACAGAAAAGTAAATAATAGATTTTTGTTTGGTTTTCTTAAAACTAAGATGCAAATAAATAAAGACTAAATTGAAATAAATAAAAGCAAATAAAAGACTGACTTCAGATAAGATAAATACTTGAGTCTCGCAAGGAATCCACCTAATCAATTTAACCTATGCTTTGTTTAAGGGTATAATTGGTATTAGTATATTAGTCGGGACTCTAATATCTCCTAGCCCCCTGTCGGGTGGACCTAGAAGCTATCCTAAAGTATCATAAACACCTGTATGGTCGAATATGGCTCTTCGAATGATATGATTTTACCTCTTTGGCTATGTAACTAGTTAAGCCTGTCGGTCAATAACGGACATTACACGGGTATTACCTAGATCTGTATACAAACCCCCCTGTCGGATGATCACTTCGCCACTAAAGTGAATAGCCCAAATACTGAAATCTATTTCTAGTTATAGTTTATACAGATCATTCAGCGATTAGATATCTTATGGAAAAGAAGGATGCTAAACCGAGGTTAATCAGATGGGTTTTATTGCTTCAAGAGTTCGATTTAGAGATCAAGGATAGAAAGGGTTGTGAGAACCAGGTTGCAGATCATTTATCGCGTCTTGAAGGTTCAGAGATGAATAGTGGTACTGAAAGAGTTAGAGAAGAGTTTCCTGATGAGAATTTGTTTGATGTTCGTGATTATGAAGCTCCTTGGTATACGGATATAGCGAATTTAGTGGTGAGTGGTTCTTTTCCTGAAGGATCCACTTATCAAGAAAGAAAGAGGTTAGCTCATCGTGCTAGACAATTCTTTTGGGAGGATCCTTTCCTCTACAAGGTATGTGCTGACCAAATGATACGAAGATGTGTAGCCAAGGAGGAAACTGAAGCCATAATAGCTGGATGTCATGATTCTCTATAAGGAGGACATTTCAAGGGTGATAGAACTGCTGCTAAGGTATTCCAATCAGGTTTAAACTGGCCTACTCTTGTTAAAGATTGTCATGAATATGTTAAGAGATGTACGAGATGCCAGTTTACCGGAAACATATCCAAGAGGGATGAGATGCCACGTAATAATGTGTTAGAAGTTGAAATATTCGATGTTTGGGGTATAGACTGTATGGGTCCTTTCGTTCCTTCAAATGGTAACCTATACATCTTATTAGCTGTTGATTACGTGTCTAAATGGGTAGAAGCTGTGGCTTTTCCAACAAATGATTCACGAGTGGTGATTAAGTTCTTAAAGTCACATATTTTCACTAGACATGGTACACCTAGAGTGATAATTAGCGATGGAGGATCTCATTTCGTTAATAAGTATTTGAAGACTGTTCTAGAAAAGTATGGAGTAAGACATCGTGTATCTACTGCATATCATCCACAATCCAATGGTCAAGCTGAAGTATCGAATCGTGAAGTGAAGTCAATCCTAGAGAAAACCGTTGGTCCTACAAGAAAAGATTGGTCAATGAAGTTAGATGATGTGTTGTGGGCCTATCATACTGCGTTTAAGACTCCATTTGGTGCATCTCCGTATCGTATGGTGTATGGTAAGGCTTGTCACTTACCTCTTGAGTTAGAAATGGGTGCCTATTGGGCGATTGCGCAGTTGAACTTGGATCCTACCTTAGCCAGAGAGAATCGTATGATGAAGCTTAATGAACTTGAAGAATTCCGATTGAATGCCTATGAAAATGCTAAACTCTACAAAGAAAACACGAAGAAATGGCATGACAATCGGATTCGTGTGAAGAACTTTGAAGTGGGACAGAAATTATTGAAGTATAATTCAAAGTTCAGCAATTATCCGGGTGAGTTAAGGTCTAAGTGGTCGGGTCCATACATTGTGACCAAAGTTACACCTCATGGGGCGATAGAAATAGAACATCCGCTCGAGAACCGCACCTTCATGGTGAACGGTCATCGTTTAAAGATATACCATGGAGGTGAAGATACCAACCGCTTGTAAGATCCACATCCCGGGGAGGTGGTGGGTCCTAGGGTGTTATAAAATTAAGTGCAAAAATAAAGGAACCACTTAACCGCAAGTGTACGGTTGTCCCAAGTAATATATGATAATCAAGTTCGTTCTCAGGGACGGATTAGGTTCACCTCTAGTATTAATCAGATAGTAAGAATAATTGTTTAACAGAAAAGTAAATAATAGATTTTTGTTTGGTTTTCTTAAAACTAAGATGCAAATAAATAAAGACTAAATTGAAATAAATAAAAGCAAATAAAAGACTGACTTCAGTTAAGAGAAATACTTGAGTCTCGCAAGGAATCCACCTAATCAATTTAACTTATGCTTTGTTTAAGGGTAGAATTGGTATTAGTATATTAGTCGGGACTCTAATATCTCCTAGCCCCCTGTCGGGTGGACCTAGAAGCTATCCTAAAGTATCATAAACACCTGTATGGTCGAATATGGCTCTTCGGATGATATGATTTTACCTCTTTGGCTATGTAACTAGTTAAGCCTGTCGGTCAATAACGGACATTACACGGGTATTACCTAGATCTGTATACAAACCCCCTGTCGGATGATCACTTCGCCACTAAAGTGAATAGCCCAAATACTAAAATCTATTTCTAGTTGTACCGAAAAGAAATAGTGATTAAGAACAAAGTAATATCCAATATCTAAGACCTAATTCAATTTAAATCATACAATCCCAAATTCAAAACAAAGATTAAATTAATTAGGGTTCATCCCTTTATTGCGATTCTCAAGTATATAAAAGTTTAGCACATGGTAATATTAAAGACTGAAACTAAATAAAAAGACATCATATTTAATTACAGAAAAGAAATACATAACCTAAGGATTAGATGACTGTTGATGGAAGAACAAAATTCCTCCAGCTCTAACTCCTCCTTCACCTTCTTGCTCTTGAAGTCTTTGACTCTCTCTCTAAAGATGTATGAATTGAATAATAATTGAGAGGTTATTGTGACTCTCTCTCTAAGGATTTTATGAATTGAAAGTTTAATGAGAGGTGCCGAATTATGAGGTCTAAGGGGTGTATTTATAGGTGTTGGAAGACCCTAGGTCGAATTTGCTTGGAGTGGAAGACAAGTCAAAGACTCTCAAATTCGTAGCCCTAAATTCTAGAAAAGGTAAGATTTGCTGCTGATTTGATTTGATCATATTTTTTTCAATACTTATCCGTTTGAGAAGTTCCAATATATGAAACTGCTTGTCTTGGAAAGCTCTTTCTATTGGTGTAGAACATTCGTCCAGAATCCATGCCAATATTTAATTATGATTTAATCTCTAAAACGTGGCTGGATTTTCAGATTCACAAGGCAACTTTATCTTTTCCTCCTTTGAATAAATCTTTCCTAAATCTTCTTATTTCCATGTAAATCTTCTTTCCTTTCATCCTCATCTTGACTTGGCCTCTAAGTAATTACCATTTATCTTTTAAAGCTTCACATTAAATAAATAATTAAACCGCACATGCTTAAAAAGAATAAATCAATAAATCAAGAAAACGAAATAAGAAAGTGTACTCTAAAAATAGAAACTCGACTAAAAATCATTTCCTAACACTCTAAAATACACTAAGACTTTATTCTCACTTCTTCTCCTTGGATTGGTCTTTCATGAGATTCAAGAACCAATTAACTTTGCATTAAAAACAATCAAATTTACGCATAAAAGCTCAGATTCTGAAAATAGTTAATTTCCAAGGGGAGAAAGTGCAATATGATCAATTAAGCCTAAAAGTCTATCAAATAACTCATTTATTCACCTAAAAGGATGTCTCCAATGGGTTAAGAATTAGAACAAATAGGGAGACATCAGGAGGTCATGTATCTCCTCGAGACTCCTTAGAAGCGTGAGGTAACCCGTCGAGCTTAACGACGTTAAACAAAAGCCAATTCATTGTATATTAGTTGACTTTTTGTAATTTTCGCAATGTAAAATAGTTTGATTTTCATAATTTTAGTGTTTATTATAAATAAATGAGGAAGGGTAGTTGTTTTTGATGATTTCAGGGGTAAAAAGGTCAAGAGTTTGGGGTCGAAAGGGTGAAAAGAGAAGAAAAATAGGTGGTGTTCCAGGGGCAAACTGGTAACCCGGTTTTCACAAAACCGGGAACCCGGTTTCGAAGGCTAAAATTTCCGAGGTTCAAACCCAGCGTTTTGGGTCCCATCGAGTTGCTGCGTCACTATTGCGTCACCAGTCGCGCCATCGATAGAAACCGGGTACCCGCATTTCGCAAAACCGGGAACCCGGTTTTGGAGCTGTTATTTTTCAAACTTTCTGACCCAGTGTCTTGGGTCTAGCCTTTGGCTGCGTCTAGGTTCGCGTCTTGGTTCGCGTCTTGACTCGCGCCGTGGACACAAACCGGGTACCCGGATTCGCCAAAACCGGGAACCCGGTTTCGAAGGGTAGAAGTTCTGACCCAGCGTTTTGGGGTCTAGCAACGAACTGCGTCTTGAGGTAAAAAAAAATCAATTAAGCAATTTTTCCACGCCGACACAGCCACGCGGAACCGGGTACCCGGATTTCAAAATCCGGGAACCCGGTTTTGAAGCTGTGATGGCAGTTTTAAGTGTTTTAACCTAGTTTCTTTAGCCTCTTCTGCAAGTTTTAACCTAAAACGCACCCACACCTACCCCACCTCCGAAAATCATCATTCACACCTATATATATCATCAAATCCTACCCACTTTCAACACAAAAACACAAAATCAACTCACCTCTTCTCCAAAATAACATCAAATCCTTAGTTTTTCCCCAAGATTTTTCTTCACCCAATCCTTAAATTGAACCCAATTCTTTCTTCTCCCACACAAATTAAACAAGACCCATCTCATATTCCACCTTGTTCTACAATACCTAAACCTCAAAACATCAAAGTTCTAAACTTTTCTCTAGTTTCTCACTATTTGAAGTTTTGAGTTTGGGGTGGAAAGAGATGACTAACAGAACCGGTGATTTCTGAAAAACTGCTCCTAGAAAGAAGACCACCATTGGTGGTACTTAAGAACAAGCTATTGAGATTCCTGATTTTCGTCCTAAACGAAAAATTGATGAAGTTAAGCTTGCTCCCAAGAGAAAAGAAATCACAGGTCAAAAGAGAAGATTAATTGATGAACCAGAAAGTGAGGAGGAACATGAAGATGAGATTGAGAAGGAAATTGAGGATGAAAAAGAACAAGAAGTTCCGGAAGTACTAGCTCAACAGAAAACCCCGCGAAAGAAGATGTGGGCCCATAAGCCAAAGAGGGTTTATACTTCTTGGAATGACCAGGTTCGTGAAAAAATTGAATTTTTGAAGTTTGGTGAGGAGACGGATTTCCCTAAGGATATTATGAGTAGTGCTCACAAAGAATATGCTATGGCTTGTGACAAGTTTGGTTGGAAAGAATTGAGAGAAAGGAAGCTTGAGTTTATTCCTACTTTTGTGCGAGAATTTTATGAAGGATTAGCTATTTCCTGTGAGGCAATTGAAATTCGCAAAAAGGTAGTTCCTTTCTCTATTGAACTTATTCGGAAATCTTTGAAATTACCCAACTTTACTGGTTCATGTCCGTTCCAAGACACTCTTAATGACCCTTCTTTCGATTATGAATCCCTTTGGGGTACTGTGCTTGTTAATGGGGCTAGCCCGATTCCTGAAGGAGAAAGATATACTGGACAGTTTTACAGCAGTAATTTGACACCTAGTGCGAAGGTTTGGTCTCGTTTCATAATACCTACTTTCTTTGGAATTAAACACACATCCGAGTTGAAGAAGGAGCATGTAATTTTTATTAAGTGTATTATTGAGGAGAAACAAATGAATGTTGCTAAGATTATTTATGACACCATCATGGAATTCGCGAGAGCTCCGATGAAACAGCAGAATCTCAAGTTCCCTTGTACTATTACTAAGTTGTGCCTAGACGCAAAGATTCCGCGTAAGAACGCTGAGGATGATGGTGTGACAGTTGGAGTAAGCATAGCATTGACTACAATTAAGAATATCCATGATGAAGCAACACGAGCTACGAAGACTCCTAGAGCTCCTCCACCAAAGAAAGCGAAGAATGCTCCTGAGTTGGAATAAAAAATAAGGGTGTTGGAAGAGAATCAAGAGAAGATGATTGCTACCTTAGGGAACGTTACAAGAGAATTGGACCTTCTTCGAACTTTGATCTTAGGCGTAAACACACTTCAAAACGCGATTTATGATGATGTTACGCGAGATAAAGGTCCAGAACGCAACACCGGTAACCAGCCACGCGCTGGTTAAGATACGTTTTCTAATCCTTCCTTTTAGTGTAGATTAGTTTAATTGCTTTATTGCGTCTTTTCGAGTCGTGGGGACACGAATCATTTTTGAGTTGGGGTGGGGTTCGTTGCCTCATCCCAGTTTTTATGTGTTATGTGTTTTATTTGCTTTCAATAAAATAATTTTTGGAGTTGCGTTTGACTGTAGAAAATTTTAAATATCCCTTTAAGCATACTTTTTATGAATCTATGATAGTAAATAGTGGACTTTAGGGATTAATATAAAACGCATCTAGAATTGCATGCAAACATAGGTAATCAATAGGAAAAATTAATGAACAATGCAAATGAAGTAAGCTTGTACTTAAGGAATATGTTTGGTGTGTAGAACGTGAAATCCTAATTAGTAGAGAACCCACCTAGATATGAACTAAGACAAGCTATGTACTTAGGAAAATGATAGGGGCAGTTCTTTTTTAGCCATTTGCAACCTTTTAGCCTTCTATCCCTTGTGTTAATTATTATCCGTCTTAGCCCACTTTGAGCCTTTAGCCTTTTCTTTGTAGCCACGATATAAGCCATTATCCCTTAGATTATTAGGTATGACCATATGACACGCACTTGAATCACAACCCTGAGACATGTCTCGAGCTTGAGTTTGGGGTGGTGGGTCCACTTATGGGGAATTTATTGGATAGGGATTGATGTGCTTTGTATTAGGGCACAATTGCAGATGATATATAATTGTAACCCTTTGACGGGAATAAAGAAAAATGAAAAAGAAAGAAAAAAATGAAAAATCTCGAAAATTCATACAGTAGAAACCGGGTACCCGGTTTCGCCAAAACCGGGAACCCGGTTTGCATCTGTACAAAAAAAAATATGAAAGAATAAAACATCCGGCAAAGTGGAATTTTTCTGAAAATCATCTTATTTATAGTGGGTAGACATGGGACGCTAAATTGTTGCGTAAATGGGTGAGTGAGAACATTTTTTGAGCGTAAACTCAAGCTCGAGGACATTTGTTGATGGTAAGTGAGGAGAGAGCCAAAAGCTCACTTCAAATTTACCAAATATACATCTATACCGTCCTTAAGCCATTATTAAAACCATAAAGACCTCGTGATTCTTAAGTACATAGTGAATTTATGATTCTGTTGATAGGGAATATACTAGGTGGAGCGTTCAAAGCGAGTTAGGATTAATGACCACCCTATAGCCATCATACAGAGATGAGTACAAGTGTAATCTTCAAGCATTGCGACTTTAATTTTATGATTGAGATTATTTGTGTTTGATTTTGCATTATAGATGTATGTGTATATTAGTTTCTAGAGTTTGCTATATGATATTTATCTTGAGAATTGCTTTAGGCGTATTTGCTAGCTTCTACTTGTTCTTACGTTTACTTCTACCCCTTTGTTTTGTTTTATCTTACTTTGTCGGGACGACAAAGGTTTGAGTTGGGGGTCTTGATGTCTCCCTAATTGTTCTTATTTTCGACCCTTGGGAGACATCATTTTTTATGTTTGATTGAATTTTTTGATAGACTTTTGAGTTAAAAATGCAATAATCCGGAATTCCTATTTTATTTCTAATATTTTTAATTTATTAAACTTTTGCGCGTAATCTTGTGTATTTTAGTGAAAATTTTGTAGATTTTGAATATTATCTAGGAAAGGAATCCGAGAAGAGAGCCAAAGATCGTGATATGGAGTCAAAGCTTGAAGATAAATCCCGAAAGAATTTCATTTTGAGCTGCAAATATAGAAAACAGGCCAAAGATTGCTGATTTCGAGACACTTAAGAGTTGATTTAGCCGCTGACCTTTGAAGAGAAAACGTTCCTTATCGAGTTACGGAAATTTAGCAAGTGATTTCAGGTCAATCGGAGTTATAACGAATCGGCTAGAGCCGTTTTAGTGGAGGTGGTGCAGCAGTTGCGGGATTTTAGGCTTAGAAAATGGACTTGGGCTTTTAATTAGTGATTTAATTTTAAGCCCAAGGACTAATCCGAATTTTAGCTTATAAAAGGAGCTCTTGACTTCTATTTTTCACACAATTCACTTTTTACAAAATAAAACATCAGAGAGAAGAAGCAGAAGGAAAAAGAAGGAAGCTGTAGAGCTGGAGAGAGACTATATCTCCATTCTCAGCCAAATCCAATTCCGGAAATTAGGTCTTTCTTATTTTTAATTCTGTAAAACAATATGAATTCCATTTCTTTTAATTTAGTTTTCTATTTAATTAGTATGAGCTAATTTCTTTTAAGTACTTGAGAATGCTTTATGGGTAAATCCCTATTCTATTGATTTTCGATGTCTGAATTTGGGTTTCTGTTAAATTAAATTAAATTGGGTCTTTTACTCTTTTCGGTAATTTGAGATTATTTACTGTTTTTGGAGTCATGAACTAAGAACATGTGTTAGTATCTAGGCTATTCAACATACGTGGCGTGTGGATCATCCTGACGGAGGGTTTAGGTACGGATTTAATTACTCAATCTAAAATAGAAGCTATTGACTCTGACGAGCTTAGTTAATTTTAGGGCCAATGTGGTAAAATAAACTTAATCATCTAAAAGTGGATCATATTTACCCTGACGGGACTAGTGACACTCTAGGATAGCCTTATAGTCCACCTTGACGGGGGTATAAGGAATTTAGAATCCCGACCATTGTAATTGACCAATTTAACCCTTAAACAGCATATGTTATGAAATAGGATTAGGAGGATCCCTTGCGTTCTCAAGTGCTACCTTCTCATATTTGCGTCTTACATTCATTTACTTGCGTTTTAGTATTTACTTGCATTTTCTATTTAGTCTTTCATTACTTAGAGTTAATACAATCAATCAATCAAACATTATATCCTTTACTTGCTTTCATAAGTGCAACCATTCATTATTTTATAAGCATTGTAGTTAACCAACCGTCCCTGCGAACGATCCTAGAATCATTATTACTACTTGGGACAACCGTACACTTGCGGTTGTGGTTCAATTACTTTTGCATTTATTTTAGAACACACAAAGGACCACCACTGAGCCAATCTAAGTTTCCATCAATTTAAGTGCTGCGGCTGTAGTTTGTTGAATGTTGATGAGTGTTGTCAAGGTTTGCTGCACATCTAGGTAGAGCTTTCTGTTTCATGGTGTCGATATAAGCATCTTGAGGAGGTTGTCTCTGAGCTTGATTTCCGTAAGCTTGTCCACCTTGGTAGTTGTTCTGTGGTCTTGGTTGAAAATTGTTACCTTGGGGACGTGGTTGATAAGCATAAGTTGGATTAGCAGCCCCATTCGGATTTGAATATTGGAAACCCGGATGGTTTACATTCGGTTGATAACCTTGACAGCTTGAATTATAATTTCCTCGGTTGGAAACAAACATTACGGATTCTGTATTGTGTGGACAATTCTCCCAATCATGATCTTGTGTACCGCAGTTAGAGCACCCATAAACTTCTTTTTTAATATTAACATCTGCTCTTCTACCAGTAACACTTTTTGTAACAGCTAGAGTAAGCTGTTTCAGTTGCTGCTCAAGTTTATTTTCCATGGCGGTGAATTTTTCTTCGATGAATGCACTATTTCCACCTCGGACAGGTGTTCTCACGGTATTCCAACCCATCTCATTCGTAAGTGTTCTATTCAAAATAATCTTAGCATAGACTGGTTGTACCTGTAAAAATCCACCACCACAAAGCAAGTCTAGATCCTTTCTTGAAGAGCCATCAAGTCCTCGGTAAAATATCTTCATCTGTTGAAATTCTGTGAGGCCATGATCAGTGACTCTTCTTAAACAAATCTGAAATCTCTTCCAAATTCTACCCAAAGTCTCGTCTTGATCTTGTTTGAATGAAGTCACTTCAACTTGCGCATCTAATCTCATATTTGTTGGGTAGTACCTATCGAAGAACGCAGTTTGTAATGCGTCCAATGTTGTAATTGTTCCGGGTTCTTGAGAATCATGCCACTCACTTGCTCCATCAATAACGAAGTACCTAAAGTTAGCAAAATACATTTGCTCTCTTGGTACTCCTTGCGTAATATAGGAATCACAAATTTGCATGAACTTTTGTACAGCACGGATTGGATCTTTGCCAAGTGCTCCTCGGAAATTGCCATAACTCTGAAATTGAGATAACATACCAGGATCGGGTCTGAATCTATCGACATTAATATTTGCTGGGCCAATTCCGAGGGCAGGAGCTCGAAATGAAGCTTCTTCAGAGCCATTGATGAACCACGGATCATTGTTTTGAGCTTGTGGAACTACGGGAACAAGAGGAGGGCCGAGTTCGGCCATTGATTCTCTTGCTAATTGCTCCTCTAACTCTTTTGCCTTAGCTTCTTTCTTTCTTTTGTTTGCGTCTCGAACTAGGTTTTCGGGATTTGCAAGAATCACGATATCTTCACGCATAAACCAAAACCTGTAAACCTGAGAAAGAAAGACAGCCCAAAGCATAAAACTGAAAAATAAAATTAAAACTAAAAAAATTAAACTACTAAATATTAACACCGGGGTCACACGCTACCGTCCCCGGCAGCGGCGCCAAAAACCTGGTGGGTCCTGGTGTGTTTATAAATTAAGAACTGAAAATAAGGGAACCACTTAACTGCAAGTGTACGGTTGTCCAAGTAATATATGATAACAAGTTCGTTCGCATGGACGGATTAGGCACAACTCAGGTATTAATCAAAAAGTAAGAATAATAGCTTGATAGAAAAATAAGGTAAAGATTTTTATTTGGTTTTTATGAATTAAAAGATGCAAGAAAATAAACTACAAAAATAAAAGAAAGTAAATAAAAGAGACTTGAAACTACATATGAGAGAGAGTACTTGATCCTCGCAAGGGTTTCACCTAACCTATCTAATTCATGCTTCTGTTTAAGGGCTAAACTGGTATTATTGTGCTAGTCGGGACTCTAATATCTCCTAACCCCCGTCAGGGTGGACTTAGGAGCTATCCTACGGTATTACAAACCCCGTCAGGGTGAATATAAGATACTTTCAGATGAATACTAATCTACCTCATTGGCTGCATGGTTAGTTAAGCCCGCCAGGTCAATAACGGTAACTATGCGTCTATTATCTAAGTCTGTAATTAAACCCCCCCCCCCCTCCCCCGTCAAGGTGATCCATACGCCACTATATGGAATAGCTTGATTACTATGAGCTAAGTTTGATTCATGACTTCAAAATTAGTGATTAAAACAAAATAATAATCAACACAAAATACCTAGTCTAATTTAAACCATTAAATCCCAAATTCAGAAAACATTAATTAAACAGAATTAAGTTCAACCCATATAGCGATTCTCAAGTACTAAAGAAATTAGTTCATAACGGAATGGAAAACTAAATTAAAATAAAAGGAATTCATGTTCAAATACAAAAGATAAATTAATAACCTAAAGGGTAAGATGACTGATGATGGAAGAACAGGACTTCTCCAGCACTAGCTTCTCCTTGCCTTCTTGCTCTGACTTGAAAACCTTAAGCCTCTTGTATAATTCTCTGAAGTGTGAGAAATGAAGAGGCTAAGGGGTGTATTTATAGGTGTTAGGAAGCCTAGGTCGAGTTTACTTGGAGTGGAAGACAAGTTAAGAACTCTCAAATTCGTAGCCCTAAAATCTAGGAAAGGTAAGATTCTGATGCTGATTTGTTTTGGTCATATCTCATTCAATACTTATCCGTTTGAAGTGTTCCAATATATGAAACCTCTTGTCTCGGAAAGAGCTTTCCATTGGTATAGACCACTTGTCCAGATTCCTATCCAATCTTAAGTTATGGACTCGTCTTTGAAACGTGGCTGGAATTTCAGATTCATAAGGCAGTTTTATCTTTTCCTTCTTTGCATATATCCTTCCTATATCTTCTTATTTCAATGTAAATCTTCTTTCCTTTACTTCTTTATCTCGAATTGGTCTCTAAGTAATTACCATATATCTTTTAAAGCTTCACATAAAATAAATAATTAAACCGCATATGCTTAAAAAGAATAATTCAATAATTCAAGAAATAGAAATAGGAAAGCACACTCTAAAAATAGAAACTCGAGTACAGATACTTCCTAACACACTAAAATTCCCTAAGACTTTAATTCTCACTTCTCCTCCTTGGATTGGTCTTTCATGAAATTCAAGAACCTATTAACTTTTCATTAAAAAATAGTCAAATTTACGCACAAAAGCTCATAATCTGCAAATAGTTAATTTCCAAGGGGAGAAAGTGCAATATGATCAATTAGGCCTAAAAGTCTATCAAATAAGTCATTTATTCACATAAAATGATGTCTCCAAAGGACTAATAATTAGAACAAATAGGGAGACATCAGTAACCAACACACGTCCTCCTCCACCATTCCCGTCACGTGTCAAAAAGCAGAACAATGAAAAAGAATTTAAGAAGTTCTTTGACATGGTGAACGAGTTGAATATCAATATCCCGTTTGTAGAAGCTCTCGCAAGAATTCAAAAATATTGTAAATTCATGAAGTACATTCTTTCTAACAAACGAAGTTTAGAAACTGAAGAGATGAATGGATTGCTGGTGGTCCTTAGTGTGTTCTAAAATAAATGCAATAAGAAAAGAGAACCACAACCGCAAGTGTACGGTTGTCCCAAGTAATAATAGTGATAAACAGATTCGTTCAGGGACGGATTGGTTTACTTTAATGCCTATCAGATAGTGATTAATTGCACGTAAAGCAAGTAAATGATTTTAATATTTGTTGGTTGTTTTTCTAATAACT
Organism: Nemophila menziesii; assembly: GCA_029959085.1. Classification (NCBI taxonomy): domain Eukaryota; kingdom Viridiplantae; phylum Streptophyta; class Magnoliopsida; order Boraginales; family Hydrophyllaceae; genus Nemophila; species Nemophila menziesii. The sequence continues at coordinate 8,278,043 of JARWIR010000022.1, read as the reverse complement.
AAGACAAATAATGAAAAGACTAAATTAATGCAAATGTAAAGCTAGACGCAAGTAAAAATAGTTGGACGCAAGATATGAGAGGTAGTACTCGAGTAACGCTAGGGTATCACCTAAATCTAACCATTCTATGTATTGTTTAAGGGACGAATTCGGTAATTAATATTGGTCGGGATTCAATTATCTCCTTACCCCGTCAGGGTGGACTAAGGAGCTCTTCTCAGGTGCTACAAACCCCGTCGGGGTGAATATAGTCCATCTTTGAATGATTAAAGCCTAACTACCCAATTGGCCGTAGGATTAATTAAGTCTGTCAAGGTCAAATAATTTCTATCCTACATTCGTTAATTAGTTCCGTATCTAGACCCCCCGTCAAGGTGATCCACCACTAATTGGAATAGCCTAAGTACTGATTCCTAAAATTGGTTAATTACTTCAATAATAGTCAATAAGTATAAATTAAAGAAAAATATTAAATACCCAATTCGATTTAAATTAAAATAATCCCAAATTCAAAGACATAGAATGGAAAAGATTGGTGTTCAACCCATTACGCGTTCTCAAGTACTTTGGAATTAGCTCATAATCGTAAAAACTAAGAAAATAAATTGAAAGGAATTCATAATTGTTTTACAGAAATAGAAATAAGAAACCTAATTAGGAAGATGATTCGGCTGCAAAGTGGATATATAGACAGTCTCCAGCTCCAAACTTCTTCTTTTCCTTGCTTCTGCTTCTTTTCTTCTTGTCTGACTTTTAAAATAATGAATTGTGTGTAAAATAGAAGTCAAAACCCTTATTTATACTTAAAAATTCGGACTTGGACCTTAGGCTAAATGTAAAATGAAATAATAAAGGCTCAAATCCATTATCTTAGCCCAAAATCCCGTAACTGCTGCACCACCTCCACTAAAACAGCTCTAACCGACTCGTTTAAACTCGGATTGGCCTCATTCCAGTTGCTAAAGTTCCATAACTCAATGGGGCACGTTTTCTCTTCACAAGTCAGCGGCTAAATCTACTCTTAGGTGGCTCTAAATCAGCAATCTTTGGCAACTTTCCAGATTTGCAACTCTAAAATCTCAATTCTTTCGGGATTTGTCTTCATGCTTTGACTCCATATCACGATCTTTGACTTTATTCTTGAACTCCTCTCCTAGCTAGTATTCAAAACCTACAAACTTTTCACTAAAATACACAATATTACGCGCAAAAGTTTAATAAATTAAAATTACTAGAAATTAAAGAGAAAAATCGGATTAATTCATATTTAGTCCAAAAGTCTATCAAAAGAGTCAGATAATCACCTAATTTGATGTATCCTAAGCATATAAATATAGAAAAAAAGAGGAGACATCAATTGCCAGAGGAGTGTAATGCTACAAATGAAATAAAGTTACCACAAGACGCACATACACCCCAAAACTTTGGGATGAAACCATCCATTGCTACAAAGAATAGATCTGAAAAATTCGTGGGAGTGAAAGGCAAGGGATTCAAGTTTCGCATGCCAAATATTAATAAACTTGTTTGTTTCTATGGAGGTGAGGTTCAACCATGACCGAGGTAACACGTTAAATAAAAGTGATGTACGGGAGACAACCCGCAATTTTTACGTTTTTATGTTTTTAAATTCATGTTTAGTTTAGTTGTTTTTAGTTGATATTGAATATTTGAGAAAGGTATTAGTGTTTTTGATGTTCATGTATTAAAGAAATCGAGTTTGGAAGGAAAAACGAATTTTCTGGGCATATTCAAAAAAAATTGCGTTTTTTAGGGTATAAAGAAGAGGAAGGCTAGTCTATTATGAATTTTACCATCCTTAAGCCTCTCCTTCTTCCCCAAACCTCTCCCAACTCCATTAAAACGTCATCAAACCTTACCTAAACATCAAAACACTACCCAATCACCATAAAAACACATCCAATCTTCTCTCCACATCATTACAAAGAAGAATCAACCACCCATATCATACCAAAACACGTTGAATTCAAGAATCAAAAGCTTAAATTTCAGAAATTAATCCTACAATTTCTTAGATCCATACCAATCCATCAAGAATCCATCTTACCCACATAGAGATTCATCATTAAAACACATTTCCTAACCCAAATAAAGCTTGTACAACCAATAATCAAGAGTTTCAAATTTCGAGAGTGGTTAAAGCTTTGAGTTGGGGGTCAATTGAGATGATTAAGAGAACATAAACAATATCTATTGTAAGGGAGATGAAGAAAAGCAAGGTATTGGGTTCTATTGAGAAGAAATCAAGTAAGAAAAGTTCTAGTTCCAACACAAAGGGTAAAACGGGTCAAGAGAAGAGAGGTCAGCTAGCTGTGTTTGATTCAATGGGCAAAAAGGTTCCAGCTTTAGTGAAGAAAACAACACAACCTATACAAATCGAAGATCCTATACCCAAAGAAAAATAGAAAGCTTCAAGGGCCCTGATAGCTTTTCCGAAGAAACAATTACTGGAACTTCCTTTTACTTATGAGAAAGTAATTGTAGAAGAAGTTGGTAAAGGAGAATTCAAGAAGATTCTTGGATATTTGAGAAAGATTGGGTTGGTCTAGGTTCATGGTAAGACGTTCTAAAAAAAGAGCTCTTCTTGTTGAATTGTATTTTGAGAAGAAGAAGATGTGGCACAGTTGATCTATGAGGAGGTGATGCGAATTTCGGTCTCTCCCATGTCGTTATTTAATATACAATATCCTCTAGTGATCACGTGTCTTGTTCGGAAAGTGAATGTGATTTTGGGTGAAGGAGAGACACTTGAGTTTAAGACGAGTAACAATATTGACAATGCTTGGATCATGAAAGTTTTGAGAGGAATTACGCAACTTTCAAAAGAAGAAAAGGAGCACATCATAACACTCCTTGAGCAATTAAAGAAAGATCCAGCAAATCCTATCTTGGATGTCGATAATGCAAGGCAATATCCTCGAAGAGTATGTTTTCTTTCTTCCCTACCATTTCTTTATGTGTAATATTTCTGCTAATTTTAAATTTTATTTCTTTATTTGAGTCTTTTTCGAGTCGTGGGGACACGGCTCACTTTTGAGTTGGGGGTGGGAATTCGTTGTCCTCATCTTTCCTTTTTTTTTGCAAAAAAAATAAATTTTTTTAGGTTGAAATAGGCATAGAATATGTTGAATGTACCTATTTGAGCATGATTTAATAAGTTAATGATAGTAAGTAGTATGTTTTGGAAAGATGTCACAAATATGTTTAGTATGCATGTATGAAAACAGGAAATAAAAGATAGAAAAGTTAATGAGCAATGCTAAGAAGATATGTTGAAACTTAGGGAGAGTTATTTGGTGTGTAGAACGTGAGGTTTGAAATTAGTTGAAAACCCACTTATCTATGAACTAATGGTGAAAAAGTAACAAAATCCGGTAGTTAGAAAAATGAATAAGGCAGTTCTTTCATATTGAAGCCACTTAAAGCCTTTTAGCTTTCTCACCCTTTTATTTGATTATTGTTATTATTTATCCTTCATAGCCCCTCTGAGCCTTTCTAAAGCCTTTTATTTAACCACATTATAAACCATACCCCTTAGTTTATATGACTTATCTATATGACCCGCACTCGAATCGCAAAACCTGAGACAAGACATTTTTAGAGCTTGAGTTTGGGGTGGTGGGTTTCATCATTAGGGAACATTGGGGGGAAATTGTAATTGTGATTTTATTGATGATGAAAAAGTTATTATTGTAACCCTTTGTCGGGGTAATAGTGAATGAAGAAGGCCGAAAAGCATGAATTGAAAAGAAAAAAAATTATATGAGCAAAAGTAGCGTAATATCTCAAACATCAAAAAGAGAGTCATAGCTATACAAAAAAATTGATATGAAAAGAATATATATTCGGACCGGGAAAGTGGAATTTGTGTATCATCATGAAAAGGTTTTATTTTGGGTTAATTGGGGATGCACATCAAAAGCATCAAAAATTGGGTTGAGTGAGAACATGTTAGAGTGAAAACTCAAGATCTAGGGCGAACGTTGATGGAATGTGGGGCGAGAGCCAAAAGCTCACTTTTCATTATCAAAATATACCACACCGTCCCTAAGCCCCGTTATAACCATAAAGACCTTAGGATTTCTAATTGCTTGGTGGAGAAACAATTGAGCTATTAGGTTGTAGGTAAGTGGACCATTGGATGCTATATTAGGACATGTGAACAACCTATAGCCATTAGCACGAACCAAATTGAGACCTCAGCTTCTGGCATTGTGAAATTAATCTTGACTTGAATTTATGGATTGTTAATTATGTGTATATTAAGCATACATGTGCATTATTTCTTGAACATTACTACATGAGACTTTTTAGGTATTTTTCTCTAGGATCATTCATTGTGTTTTGTTCTTATTCTCCTCCTACTTCTTCTTCCTGACTACCCTACTATTCATTATTTTTATTGTATCGGGACGATACAACTTTGAGTTGGGGGTCTTGATGTCTCCCCATTTGTGATGATTTAATCTTAGTTGGATACATCATTTTAGGTGTATTTATTAGAGTAGGTCGATTTTCTCATGATTTAGTACACTTTCCTATTTTGTGGCTTGATTTAATTGTTTATTATTTTTAGAGCATATTGGGTTTAATTGTTTGTTAATTGTGAAGCTTTAAAGATATATGGTAATTAATTAGATGCCAAGTCAGTCCTAAGAGATAAAGGAAAGAGGATAAACATGTAAGTTGGAGATAAAGGCAAGAAATATGAAAAAGAAAGATATAAATTTGCCAAATAAATATGAATTCAAGCAGCTACGACCACAAAAGGGATTATATCTCAAGATTGGCTTGAAATTTGGAATAATGGTCTAAATCAAAGATAAAGAGATTTCCTATATGATAAGTTTCGACTATTGGAACGCGTCAAACAGATAACTATTGAATCAGTTACGGTCAAAACAAAACAGCATTAAAATCTTACCTTTTCTATATTCTAGGGTTACGAATTTGAGTTGGGCTTGGAGTCCAACACCTATCTTATACTCCAAGAAACGTTTTAGGGTGTCCTATACCCTATAAATACACCCCCTTATCATAAGAAAATCATCCTTGGCCAGTCCTTAGTCTAGGAATAAGCTACAACACAAGAAGAGAAGTCTGGAAGGAGCTGTGCATCAATTATGTCTTCTTCAACCTTCCAATTTGTAATTAGTTTCTTTTCTTTTCTTAGTATGAATTAAATAAATTTAGCTTGATTTTTAGCATATATGTATGAACCCTAGATTCTGTCGACATCTATCTAATTTGGGAATTATATGTTTTAAATTGAATTCATGTTTTATTCCTCTGTTTATGTGTTTGATTTATAGTCTGTTTTCTTTGCGGATTGCAACCGTATAGAATTACCTTCATAGTAGTTAGATAGTCATTAGCTAAGGCATATTTTAACTATGGAAACAACACATAACGTCTAGTGTAAACTGGTCCAACAACCCAGCCGATCTAGATAGTCATTATGGTTTGGTGTTATCATCATTAATCAATTGTAGGAAAAGTTTGCTTATGACCCTTATTGACACAGGTTAACCCTAATTTAAACTACCTAGCACAATTCAAAGTGATTATTGGAATACTACATGATTCACCCTTACATGTTTAGAACAACAAGACTAGTGGAGATTACTTGCTAATTACTCAGGCTAAACTATCATACTATTTGTTCTTTTCTTTTATTTAATTTTCTGTCTTTAAATTATTAGTTTATTTTTATCTTATAAAAAACCAAATAAAAATCTATCTATCTTTTCTTTTCTTGCGTATTATTATTCTAGCTTTTATAACTGTACTAGATAAATTGCATAAGTTCTCTCTAACTTTCGTAGTCTCTGAGGAAGGAATCTTATTTATCATTAAAACTTGCATACATCCTGTAATACTTGCAGAACTGTGCTCAGCCTAGGGTGTTTATTTGCATTTATTTATATCAATATTTTATCACACCTTAGGCGACATCATATATTAATGATTAATTTTTTCTATATTAGATTTGTTTTCAGTTTTTCTTTGGGCATATTAACTAGATTCTGCATTTCTGCATTCACCTTAGAGCATTGTTTTATTATACTTTGTCGGGACGACAAAGGTTTGAGTTTGGGGTCTTGATGTCTCCCTTTTTGTTCTAATTATATGTCCTTGGGAGACATCTTTTTAGGCGAATAAGTGACTAATATGATAGACTTTTAGGCTTATTTCGTTATATTTCATTTTCTCACCTTGGATTTATAATATTTCATTTTTAGAGCTTTTGGTAATTCGTTTGTTTTTAGTGAAAAGTTCTTCGGTCCATGGATGCTAGGGAGCGCCTATACAAGGAGAAGAATCGAGAATTAAAGTCCTAGATCGAGTGAAGATGTCAAAGTCGAGAAAAAATATCCCGAGGAGTTGACTAGGAAAGCTGCAAATCTGGAAGGTTGATATTAATTGCTGATTTTGAGTGTCTTAAACATGGATTCAACCTTTGGGTCGTGGAATAGAGAATATTCCTTATTGAGTTAGGAAGGTTTGGCAACTGGAATGGGTCGATTTGAAGTTTATTTAAGGAAGTTACAACCGTTTTACTAAGGGTTGCACACCAGTTACGGGGTTTAAATTAAAAGATTGGATTTGGGCTTTTTAATATTTGACTTATTTTCTTTAGTAATAGCCCAAGTCCGATTTTCTTCTTATAAATAGGCCTTTAGACTCTTATTTTACACACAATTCATTCTACGCTTAAATTCAAGAGCAAAATTCAAGAGCAAAAGGCAGAAGAATGAGCTAAAGGTGGAGAATCTTCATTCTTCCACCAGAAGTCAATTCCAACGCCTCAAGTAGGTTATTTTATTTTATTCTATAATTTGAGACAACGAATTATTTTTATTTCAATTTAGTTTTAATTCCGTTATGAACTAATATTATTTGTACTTGAGAATCGCTTTAATGGGTTGAACCCTAGTTTATTTGATTAATGTTTTCGAATTTGGGATTGAAAGATTTAATTTGAATTGGATAATTTTGTATTGACTATTATCATGAATTTATTTACTGCCTTTGAAGTCATGAATCAAAAATAGGAATTGGTAATTAAGTTATTCACTTAAGTGGCAGAGTGATCGCCTTGACGGGGAGTTTATTACGGACATAGGTAATAGACGTGAGGTGTTAGTCATTGACCCTGGCGGGCTTAACAACCTTACAGCCAATTGGGTAAAATACTTGAACATTCGAAGGTAGCTTATAATCACCCTGACGGGGTTTGTAATACCCTAGGATAGCTCCTAAGTCCACCCTGATGGGGGTTAGGAGAAACTAGAATCCCGACTAATACTAAATTCTCGATTCAGCCCTTAAACGAAAGCATTGATTAAACAGGTTTTGGTGAAACCTTGCGAGACTCAAGTACCTCTCTCTCATTTGCGTCTACACATTTTCATTCACTTGCATTGATTTCTTTTCATTTAATTAATTTAGTATTTATTTTAATTCCATCTCAGTTTTTAGAAAACCAAAACAAACATTATATCATTTATTTTCTTGTCATATAACAATTATCCTCACTTATTACATGACATCATAAGTCATATCCATCCATCCCTGAGATCGAAAACTCGTTTATCGGATATTACTTGGACGCCCCATACACTTGCGGTTCGTGTCCCTCCATTTTAGGGGTGTTATTTTATAACACACCAAGAGACACCCGTTGCTAAGATACTTAGGGTCCGTTTGGAAGTGCTTATTTGAGATTAAAAAAGCACATTTAGAATAAAATATTTGAAAAAATTATTAAAATTAATGTTAAAATGTAGAATCACTTCAGGTGCTTTTGTTAAGAAGTGCATATTTGCTGCTACTCCTAAAAGTGCTTTTTAGGGTCTTAAACACTTTTAAATATCTTGAAGTGATTTTCAAAAAAACTTCCAAACGGGCACTTATATACTAGGCTAAAAACATTTTAGGGCCTAATGGGCTCACTTAGATGGGTTAAAATAGCCCAACCCGTTTTTAGCCTAGTGCTGAACTGGTTCGAATCACGGTAGAAGCAAATGGAATAACTTCTTCATATCAACTTTGAATTTACTTATGTCACTTCTCACGTGTCACCGACTTCAAGCTCTAAATTTCGTCCAAATCTCTGATAGATTAATTATGGTGACTGAGTTAATGTGATGTCAATATTTTGTCGGTAAACACTCTAACTATTCCCAAGTGACTTTAAGCTTATTTTATGCCTCGGCATGGGGTTTGACTTGACTTCTTCTTATCATCTTGGAGTCATGTGTTAACTATGTACCTTAAAACTGCACACTTAACACACAATTAAGGCCAAAAACTCAATAAATAGACAATTTCAAAAATGAGAAGGAAAAGTACAATATGTCGCATACTAGGGAAAAAATACCCCACTTAGTCCCATTAAGTCCACAAGTAAAATTTATTTAAGTAGAATTCATAACAGATTCACTTAAGATATTGTGAGGAGGATTGTCGAAAGACTCAATACCAAAGAAGGCTTGGCCAATGTGTCTTCTTGTTCTGATGATAAACTTGCTCTACACGCTGCTGCTAATACCTGAAACCAGAAAATAAATTAGGACCACATAGAGTTGTGCTCCCGATGGAACTCCGAGGCTAAAGTAAGTATCGTGAACGAGGGTATTATTGTGATCCAAGAGAGAGAGAAAGCTATGGAGGTTTTGACTGTATCTATGACTAGTGATTTTAGAGTACTAAATAGTAAGTACCCTTTTGGGAGACGTGCGTGGGGTATTTATAGATAATCTGGACACGTAAGGCCTTTGTCATCCCATGTTGATTTTCCCGTTATTTACGCGCATGGAGATGATACCTTCAGTTGTTGGGTATTTGTATGTTATTTCATCGGTTGACTCGTGTCATCTATTATTTTTTCTTGGTTGGGGATATTATGTTCGATTATTGCCTTATTTTGGATAGTTATTCTAGGCGCTTCAGTATGGCTAATCGGTCGTGGGGAAAGCTTTTGCAAAGGCACAAGGACGGAATCACATATTTTTATTGGAATGTGGAAAAAAGTTCTCATTGAATCAGTGCTTCAAGATATTCTTAGTTATTTTATGTCAATTTTTCTCTTTCCAAATATATTTTAGAAGAACTTATCTAATATGATTACAAAATTCTGGTAGAACTCGGAGGAAATGAATTTAATACATTGAGTAGCATGTGAGAAGATATATGTTGAGAGGGTTAGGATTTAAAGCTTGTCACAGATGAATATTGATCTTTTGGCAGGATAGGTATGTATATTACTTCAAAACCCAGATTCGTTAACAACAAGGGCACTCAAGGGAATATATTATATGGAATTAAATTATTTGGACATTAAGCTTATACAAAACAGACCCTGGTTGTGGGAAATCATCATTGAGGTTTGGATTTACTACTTAAACATGGGATCATTGAGATAGGAAATATAGGAGATACAAACATTTTGAAGTGCCAATGTTTCGAGTCATTTTTTCAACTAGGGAAACGTAGTCATTCTCAAAAAGAACATATTTGTGAACTATTTAATAAAGCAAGGATAGATGGATTATAGAGGGCTGGATGAGATATTTCTGGAGCTAGTTACAAAATGCATAGCTAATATTAGGATTCGACATGAAGACAAATTGGATACTTTCATTTTGCCCCCACACTAAATCAGGGGTCTATACTACGAAGTCAAGTTATCATGTGTTAACAATGGATAAGTTAGCTTCCACGTCTCAATAAGCAACAAATAATGAGTAATTGGATCCATCTCTTTTTCAGGTTATTTGGATCATGAACGCTCCAACAAAAGTCATTTTTGGTTGGAAATGATGTAGAAATGCATTCCTACGGTGATGAACTTGAAAAGCACAAGTGCAAAAAAGAAAGAAACTGTTACTGGTTCACAGAGTCAACAAAATCAGTCAAACATTTGTTAGTTTATTGTCATGTTGGTACTCAAGTATGAGCTCTAGTTTACGCGTACATATCGATGTTATTTTTTATGATACTATTGGAGAACGGATCCACGAATTAACGACTTGTTATAATGGGTATGTGATAGTAAAGTTGTCAGATCTTATGTGTTACTATGTGGAAAATTTGGATGTGAAGATGGCGACATATCAACACGATCGATCGATATGGACACCATTATCAGATCTACGAAAGAGGCAATGACAATATTATTTGGGATTATCGAGAAACCAAACAATTTTAGTTTGGTATCTTAGTGCAATGCTGAAAGGGTGGAAACAAACCACCAATCTCATAGGCAGGATGATATTTCTTTTATGTGTCACACTTCGTTCACACACAACTAAGAGCATACTAGTATGGTTGGAGTTCCATTAGGTTGAGAAACGGTATGTTCTTTCACGAAAAAGCGATATAATGCAAATCAGCAGTCGAAGGGGAGGCATTCGAATTTCTTCAAGTAACCTCCTTTATTAACAATATCATAGGAAGAGTAGAAGTATTACTCAAATAACCTTGAAATCCTTCAAGGGATAGAATAGTTGTCAATGTCTAATTAGAAGATTCACCTAATTTTGCTCAAGATCAAGGAACTAGAAAAACGATATGGTTTTGTGTCATTTTGCCATTTCCACGGGGCATAACTTTAAGGTGGACACCATTGCAATATTTACTAGGGCTTAACTTTAAGGTAGACACCATTGCAATATCTACTAGACGACATACAAATAATGTGGATAGTATCAGGGATATACGGGTGGACGCCTCAGAAGAAAATAGTTTTTTTTCAATTGTATTTTTTTTTTCTTTTTACCTCACTTGTACTTTCATTATAATATAATTTCAAGTACTTTTTAAAAAACAAAATGTTTCAATAAGACTTGTTTTTTAGAAGAAAAAAAAAAATAGAATCAACCCTCTTACCATGCTGAATTTTTTTTTTGTCAAACTCTTACCATGCTGAATGATGATAACACTGCTAATAGGAAAATGAGATATAGCTTTAATAAAATTAAAATTAATTTCGATAATCATGAGAAGGTAATTAATTTGGTAGTCTATGTGAAGGTAATTTAGTAGTCACGCAACATCTAATGAATAGTCTTCTGACTAAAACAAGAATAAGTTAACTTGCATTATTTTCAACTAATCTCCATAGGCCTTGTATTCTTGTTATTTCAATTTAATTCTCCCTTTCTACCCAAAATAAAAAAACAAACCCCACCCTTGCGCAGGTTCTTACAAACCATACATATCACCCCTTATGTGGAGCTTATGTGGAGGTTTTAAAAACCAATCATAATGTGGTAAATAGTAAGAGGATAACATTATAAAGGTAATGACTAACTAGTAGAGTCCCAAATAACAGTATAAGAATCTTACGACAGGACGAGTATAAATAGCAAACTTTGCAACAATAAGCAAAATGTGGACCCACAACTCCATTACAATTATCTTGAGAATTTATTTCTTATTTCTTGACTTGGTATCTGAGATCAATGCCTTAATAGAGAGTTTTGGTTTCAAAGTCACAAGTTGTTGTGGAAGTACCGATATAGCAACCACTAACGATCCATCAGGAATAGCCGAAAGTGGCAACAACTCAATAAATACACAAAGCTGCAAAATATAGTTAATTTTCCAAAATTTATTAAAAAACAACCAATAAGAAAATAAAAATAAAAATTAACTAAATTTACCGTAGGACATTTGAGATCGACAACTGAATCTGGATGAGCTTGTGTAACAGCTGAAGCCACAACAGTAAAGCATTTAGTGCGATCTAACAAAGGATACATGATTGATTTACTTTTATCCTTCATTTCTGTCTCTTCAATCCCTCTTCTATTGTACCCAATTGCAAACTAAAACACATGATTTTTTTTAATTGATGGTAACAAATTTTATAATTAGTTTTAATTAAATACCAAGGTTTACCTTCACTGGAGATGAAATTTTGTTTTGTTTATTAGTGATAAATTGTTTAACAAGTTTTGACACAACTGCACAAACTTGTTTTTCATCTAGAATACAAGTTTCTTGGATAGGAAATATCCGATGACACCAACTGCACAACATTTTTCTTTAAAAAATTAAAAAGAAAAAGAATAATAAAATATGATGAACAAAGAAAGTGAACAAACCTTGGTGAGCTTAAAGTACCAGACTCAAGAGATGCAATGATTTTTGAAAGAGTATCCGTAACCGAAGAAGAATTTGAATTTGAATTTGGAAAGGTGAAAAGAACCAACCCACTCCTAGTCAGTTTCACTAGCGAAAGGGCATCACTTGTTTCCTCATCTGCAAAACCATAACATAGATTTTTCCCAAGTTTTCAATATCTAATACAAACTCAATTATGCAAAGTACATAAAAATGTCAAGACTAATATTACCCAAATCGTTGCATTCATTAGCAGTTTCATCTGCGTTATCCGAGCGTATTTTCCTTCTTTTGGCTTCTGAATTCACATTGAAGCCTTCAGAATCAAGAGACCCATTGTGCTGCAATAATCAACGAAACTAACTTATGATTGAACTGAAAATCAAAATAATTTGCATATAACAAATAGATCGCCTCAAGACATAAAGGATAAATATGACTTCAAATATAAGAAAACGTCAATTATGAAGCTGGTATAACCTTTTCAAGGATAGATATGGCTTCTTTTGTGGCACTTTTCTCCCTTTCTGTTAAAAATAAAAATTTGGTAAATAATCATCAAAATAATTGATTTAAATAAGAAAGCTAAACCAAGAGAGAGTGCGAGAGAGAGCATACTAATGGGGCAAGTGATCAGAAAGCCCGAATGTGAAGATTGAAGGAGAGAAGATGTAGCTTTGTAATCGAAACGAGGTATACTAATCACAGCTGAATGCTGCTCCCATGGCTTCATCTCTTCTTGTTCCACCATTTCTTTTAGCTACTTTTTGGTTTGGTTAAATTTGCCCCTTTGGATTTTGTGTTAATGTTTTCATTACCGGCCTCGATAAATAATGCGAAACTGGGCTTGGCTGATAAGGCCATTTAGTTTTTAAGGTATAGGCTTTTGTGATTTTCTTTTAAAACTCAAATCTTAACTAGTAGTTAGAAAGCTAACTAGACGCTTCTAGAAACGCTCTGTTCTCTCTCATCTCTTCAGTCCTGTCTTTGCTGACGTAATCACTCTCGCATCTAAGAAGAAGACGCCTCGTCTTCTACCTTCTTTGTTTTCCATAGCACACGAGAAGTAACTGATGTCTCCCTAAATGTTTTAATTTTATGCCTTTGGGAGACATCATTTTTTGTGTTTATTTGACTATTTAGATAGACTTTTGGTACTAAAATGCAATAAATCGATTTTCCTCTTTTAATTCTAGTATTTTTCATTTATTAAACTTTTGCGCGTAATATGGTTTGTTTTGCGTGAAAAGTAGTAGGTTTTGAATACTAGCTAGGAGAGGAAGCCAAGAATAAAGTCAAAGATCGTGTAATGGAGTCAAAGCAAGAATAAATATTCCGAAAGAATTGATTATTTTAAGCTGCAAAACTGGAAAGTTGTCAAAGATTGCTGATTCTGAGTCATCTAAGAGTGGATTTAGCCTCTCACTTGTGAAGAGAAAACGTGCCCCATTGAGTTACGGAACTTTAGCAACTAGAATGAGGTCAATCCGAGTTGAAACGAGGCGTCTATAGCTGATTTAGTGAAGGTGGTGCAGCAGTTACAGGATTTGGGCTTAATTAGTGGACTTGGGCTTTTCTAATATTCACTTAATCCTTATTAAAATCCCTAATCCGATTTTTAGCTTATAAAAGAGCTTTGGGCTTCTATTTTCACACACCTTTTTCAGAACATAACATACGCTTAAGAGTCCGGCACTAGAGAAGAAGCTAGAGCAAGGAAGAGAAGAAACAAGAGCTGGAGACTGTCTATATCTCCAATTCTCAGCCAATTCAACTCTGTAATTAGGTTCTTCTATTTTATTCTGTAAAACATTATGAACACAATTATGTCTTTAGTTATTGTCTTTTTAAGTATTATGAGCTAGATTTAATAAGTGCTTGAGAACGCATAATGGGTTAATCCCAATTTGATTTTATTTCATGTGTTTGGATTTGGAATTTTAATAATTGAAATCAAATTGGGTAAATTGTATTTTTCTTTAATTTTCTTTTATTTACTTTTATTGAATTCGCGACTCAATATTAGGACTTAGTACTTAGGCCATTCCAATTAGTGGCGATTGGATCGCCTTGACGGGGGGTCTGGGTACAGAACTAATTAACGAATGTAGGATAGAAATTATTAGACTCTGACGAGCTTAATTAAACCTATGGCCAACTGGGTAGAATAGACTTAATCACTTGAGAGTGGACTATAATTACCCTGACGGGGTATGTAGCACTTGAGAGTAGCTCCTTAGTCCACCCTGACGGGGGTAAGGGGAATTCCGAATCCCGACCAATACGTATTTACCGATTTGTCCCTTAAACATGACATGAAATGAATGATAATTAGGTGAAACCCTTGCGTCTCTCAAGTACTGTCTTTCCTACCTTGCGTAAACACTTTATTTTCTTGCGTCTAGTTTAATTCTTTCATTAATTTAGTATTTTAATTTATTGTCTTAGCATTAGAAAACCAAACAAAAAATTCTCAAAATCATTTACTTGTTTTTACGTGCAATTAACCACTATCTGATAAGCATTAGAGTCGACCATTCCGTCCCTGAGAACGAATCTGTATTATCACTTATATTACTTGGGACAACTGTACACTTGCGGTTGTGGTTCTCTTATCCTTATTTGCATATTTTCTAGAACACACAAAGGACCACTAGTAACCAAACCATATCCATCCCATCCTCTTGAACCATGTGCCTCGATTAAGACGGCAGGGAAGAAACCAAAAAGGGATTTGATGGTCTCGAGATCCAGTCTGCAATTGGTAACTTCGAATGCCGATGGTACCAAGAATGGCGAAGGCTACTGAAATAGAGGAAATCATCAGTATGGGGAAAGTAATCAAAAAAATAGAAAAAAGGAGGGTTAGGGTTTCACTGCGGGATTTCAATTTGGGGGAAAGAAACAATTATTACTACCTTGGACAACGTAACACGCATGTTAGTAGCTTTTCAACCACCTTTTGGTTTTCTCACTTGTTGTTTTTAGTGTGCAGAAGGGTAGAGAGCTTAGATTCCATCATTAAGAAAGATAAAAGAGAAGCGTTTGATTAGCAAAGGATAATTACGCCTGGGTTATCTAAAAAGACTATGTTTTTTATCGAACCAAAGCTGAAGACATACGACATCTATTCGAAATCCAAGAAGAAGGAGGCGTGTTACAGGTTTTGCAATCATTCACTGATTGTCCAGGTAATGAAGAGTCCCTTAATCCACCACACCAGATGTTTTGGCTATTTATACTGCGCAGGTTTCTCTGATTATGTCTATAACTCAACTCTTATCAGCCACTTCAAGAATCTCCTCTCGCTTTCTTCATCCTCTCAAGTTCTCTTTCATAATCTAACTGTTATTTGCCATTCTAGCATCTTCTTTAAGGATCTATACTTTGTTGTGGTCCTTGTTGTTCTCTATAGGTTTGGATAGATGGCTACTAGAGACCTTCACTCACTCCCTATTATACCACTTACAGATCACAAACTTCGTAAGCTAGGGGTAATCAATATTGGGAGCAAAGATAGGCTAGCAGAATGTATGAAGGAGGAAAAGGCTATTATCCTCAAAGTCATAGGTGAAAATACAGTATACACTATCCAGATGCGCAATTTTATTGGAGAGAGATGGGGGATTCAAAGGAATTTTCGAGTATCAGAAATAAAGAGCAACACTTTCAAGCTGGAGGTGTTCAATGACAAAGAATTCAAAAGATTTTGGGAGCTACGACCAAGTATTATCCAAAAGATGCATATGAGTATGACTATTTGGCCACAGGTAAAAGAATTCACTGAAATCTCTTTGGATTACTCTTCTATTTGGGTACAAATTAGAGGTTTGGCGTTTAAACAAAATAATATGAACACTGTTAAAGCTCTTGGAGCATGTTTTATAAAAATTGAAGTTGTTGATTACCCTACATTTGTTAATGGTGATATCAAAGTGCTTAGGTTTCGAGTTAAGTTCAATATTAAATATCCTTTACCTCCTGGAACTTATCTATTCCAAGAAGAAGGTTTGCGTGGGATCTTTTTCAATATGAAAATACAGGGTTGTTATGCTTTAGGTGTGGAAGAATAGGACATCAGTATGGTGAATGCCCAGTCAAAAATATTAAACAGGTGGAAGACATAGACAAGAGAATGAAAGTTACTTGGAGCATTGACAATGTAGCAAATTTTCCACCGTTCAATCCCATCTATGGACTTCATATCAATATTAATGGTGAGTTTATAAACATTGTCTATAATGAGGGTTGTATTAGAAGTGCAGGTCAAGCAGTTAGGGAGAGGAGCCCAGTTCGGGGAATTGTTATTAATGAAGGAGGTTGCAATACTTTGAATTAGTATAATTACACAAAGAATGCGGGTCCAAGCAGAGCTTTTCACACAAAAATAAGAAGAAAAGGAGAGCGAAGAACAAGATTGGGAAAATTGGAATAGACAGATTCACGAGTTGAGGAATGAGTTACATGAGCAAACAATGAAAATAGAAGCGTATAAAAGAGCACATGGAATAACAACAGAAGGTGAGTCAGAAAGCGAGGTGAACACTAGAGCAGCAATGATGGCATTCGAGGAAGAGATGAGAAAGATTAAAGGCAAATAGGCCATAACCAACAACGCACAAACATCTTGCATTCAAGAGGGATTCTTGGAGGTACAACACAAGGTTAAGAGAAGGAGGTAGCTAAAGCTAGGTACGGTTAACAAGGACCATAAGACAGGGGAAACACAGATTATGGGCGGCGCCAAAAAGCTAAGGGTGATTGATCCAGTTGAGGACTTTGTCAACAACAACCAATTTAGTGTCTTAATTGGAGAGGAGGAGGAAGCCATGGAAAGGGGAGAAAAATTAGCACAAAAAACAAAAAGCGCAGGAAATCTATCAAGACTGATAGATGAATATGACTCGCAATTCGAGCCAGAGGAAGAAGATGATGAAAGCTATGAACAAAGCGAAAACTATTTCGAAAAGAATTATGAGGGGGGAGGTCATGAGAATGACATGAATTTCAAGTACCAGGATGCAGATGATGACATGTGTGGTGATGAAGATGCTGGGAAAGGAGGCGGCAACTCCTCAAAAGCCGCGGGGTACATATGACGACAATGTTTTGGAATGTCCAAGGAGTACGAGCGCCTTTGACTTTAACTCGCTTAAGCTCGTTGAATGCTAGATTTCGTCCTAGGGTGGTTGTTTGTTGTGAAACAATGCTGCGAGAAGAGGATTCTCATAGCATTGTTAGACGTTTGGGTTTTGAAAAATCTTTTTGTATTGAACCCACTTGAAAAGCTTTCCATTCTGGTGGGTTTCTCGTTTTGTAGCATTCTTTTGTTTGCCTTGAAGTTATTTTGTCTTGTAATTTCTTTGTAATCGTTAGGATTAATGAACTTTCTTTTTCTTACTTCATGGTTTTAATTCACGCACCTAATGACTTCAACGAGAGGAAAGCTATAAGAGATGAGATTTCTAAATAGAGTTGTGATATAAAAGATCCATGGATGATCATGGGAGCAGAGCAGAAACCCTGCCAACATGGAGCAAATAAATGACTTTATCAATTTTACTTCTTCTAACTCACTTATGGAGATTAAATCTAATGGGTGTTTTTTTACTTGGTCAAACAGGATGGAAAGTGACAAACACGTCAAGACAAGAATTGATAGAGGCTTAGCAACATATGAATGGACCAACAATTCCCAAGGTCTCAAATCTTCATCCCATCTGCAATCGGGTTGGACCATTCTCCTCTTATTCTTCACTTTGATATTGATATGAAAGTAGGTAGTAAGTTCTTTAAATTTGAAACCCGGTGGCTTGATCATAGCGAATGTAGAGAAGTAGTGGGGGAAAGCTGGACTAAGTTTTACCATAATATTCCTATGACGAATTTAATTAAAAAGAGAGAAAATACTAAAAAATAACTTAGTAAATGGAGCTATAAGAATTTTAAGAATCGTGAAACCAATATCAAAAGACTACAAGACCAATTGACTGTTCTTAACAAAAGTTCCCCAAACGAGAACAACATTAAAAAAGAGAAAGAAATTAAAAATGAAATAAAAAAGGAGTATGAAAAAGAAGAAAAATATTGGTTTGACAGATCGAGACAAAATTGGTTGATATACGGAGACAAGAACACAAAAAAATTTCACCTTGCTACGATTTAGAGGAGGAAACATAATAGAGTAATGCGCATTAAAAATGAAAATGGCTCATGGGAGGAGAGCAATGAGGGTATAAAAAACAGTTTTCAAATTTTTTATAATAACTTATTTAGGGTTGCACCGACAATTTTTCCGAACATGGACAAAGCGGTAGAATTTGTGAAAGTCTAATTAAGCAACCTAATATTGAAGAAATTGAAAACGCTGTGAAAGAACTATCAGCGTCAAAAGCACCGGGGCCTGACGGTCTTAACGGTAGATTCTATAAGGAATTCTGGGACATTATTAAAGAGGATGTTTTTAAAGTTATATTTGATTTCTTCGACTCCAACATTTCTGTCGAAACCATTAGATACTTTAATAACACTTATCCCAAAAGGGGAAATCCAGGAGAACTTGGGAGACTTCCGACCTATTTCATATGTCAATTTCATTTATAAAATTATAACAAAAATCCTATCTAATAGATTAAGAAGCATTATGAATGAGATCATATCCCCTACTCAGTCAGCATTCATTAAAGGCAGAGCGATTCAAGATAATATTGTTATAGCACAAGAAATTTCGTTCTTCATGAGCAGGAAAAGGAAAAACAAGAAACATATGGCAGTTATAAAAAATGATATGGCAAAAGCATACGATCAGGTACGTTAGGACTTTATTTTTTTAATTTTATAAAATGGGATTTTGCGAAACTTAGATACAATGGATAAAGAATTGCATAACCACAGTGTCTTTTAACATTAACCTAAACAGAGAACGCCTTGATAATTTTAAATCAGGTAGGGGCCTTAGACAAGGTGACCCCGTATCTCCTTTCTTATTCTCAATTATGACAGTGTCTCTTATTAGTATTATAGATCATAATAATAAAGAGGGCGAAATTAGTCGTATACAAATCAATAGAAATTGTCCTACCTTATCACATCTTCTTTTTGCGAATGATTCTTTATTCTTTCTCAATATTGAAGATACTAATTTAGAATGTTTCAAAGAATGTTTAGATACTTACTGCAAGGGATCGGGACAGAGTATTAACTTCCATAAGTCTTCAATACTTTTTAGTAAAGAAACTCCTGGCGAGTGTAAAACAAGTGTGACAGAATTATTGAATATGAAAGAAACAAAATATTTAGGCTCCTATCTGGGAATTCCACTTTGTCATAAAATATCTAAGGTTGAATCTCTGGAATAGATTGCGAAAAAACTATTTAAAAATACGGAGAGATGGAAAGCAAAACTATTATCCGAAGGAGGGAAAGAGGTTTTAATCAAAGCCATACTACAGGCTATTCCTAATTACTATATGTCTATATTTTCTTTCTTTTTTTAACAGGATGGTCTCTGCAATTTCTAACTTCTGGTGAAATTCAGGGGAAAAATAGAATACATTGGCTAGCATGGGAAAAAATAGCGATCGGGAAACTAATTATAGGATTAGGTTTTAAAGACTTTAAAAGAATGAGTACGGTTCTCCTAGGAGCACAAGCATGGAAGCTGATACAAAACCAAACAACTCTAGCGGCAAAATTGCTAAAATGTATTTACTTTCCAAAAACTTCTTTCTTAAATTGTAAGTTGAGACAAAGCAGAGCCTGGAGTTGAGCCAGCTTAATAGAAGGTAAGGACTTTATAAAAACGTATGGAATATACAAAATAGGGGATGGAAATAATATTAACATATGGGAGGATAAATGGGTAGATACAGAATGGAAAATAGAGAAGCCGGAGAATTGTAAAATTGTGAAAGTCAGCGAGCTTTTTACTTATAATACACTCAACTGGGACTCAGAGATACTAGATAATTTATTCCCCGGACCCATCATTCCTTTGATTAAAAGAATAAAAATCCATGAGATATCCCAAATAGATAAATACCTCTGGCCCTTTTCGAAACACGGTTCGTTTGACACTAAGACTGGATACAAAATCATCACAGAAGAAAAAGTTATTGAAAAACCCAACGCTTCAGCTAATAACGGCAACCATAATTCCGAAGTTTGGAAAATCATTTGGAAATCGAACATACCAAAAAAGATAAAATTATTTATGTGGCGAGCAATAAATAATGCTCTTACAACTAGAGAAAACCTGAAAAAAGAAAGTGTACAGACTCCAAAAAATGTCCTTGGTGCAATGACGATACAGAAACTGTACAGCATCTCTTACTCTCTTGTAAGATGCGTAAAGAAATTTGGGCAGGAACACCACTTCAGATTCGGATAGAGGAAGACTTCAAAGGATCTATCGAGAGTTGGTTTATGAAGATTATCCAAACATACAAAAAAGATGGATGGGAAGAAGAAGTGGTTAGAGATTTGGTAATGGTAAACATATGGAATATTTGGAAGGGGAAAATGAAGGTTGTACATGAAGATACAAAAATCAACGGGGAAAGCCTTATTCAAAACACAACCAAACTTATTGAAGAAATACATGGGATAAATTGGTGTAATGTTAACAATAGCAAAAGATTTGGGGACATAAAAAACATCGAGGTTAACGATCAAGAGCGGAACGAAGTCACTGAAATGGCAATATATTCTGATGCTGCTTTCAAGAACAAGTACGAACCAACTGGAATCACGGTGGTCATAATTCCGAATCCAAGTCAAAGTATGATGAAATATAGTTGTAATATTTAATGTGACTCAGCCGTAGAAGGTGAATCTATGGCGGTACTCAACGCGGTTGAGGCTAGTAATATTCAACTGGACAAAAAACGGTTATTTTCTCAGACAACCTAGAAGTTATTCAAGGTATCAAGCAGGTGTCAAATGCAGGTTCGGCTATTCAACCTATTCTTCATAACATAATCCAAAAGGCGAGCGAGAGGAAGTTCTTGAGGTTTCAACACTTCAAAAGTAATCTCAATGGCGTTGCAGATAAAGTTGCTAAAGAAGCTAGGCACAGGGCAATGAAGGAATGCGAGATGACCATTAGTCATTTAGAGCTATCTAACAAAGTAATATCCAATATATAAGACTCAATTCAATTTAAATCATAAAAATCCCAAATTCAAAACATAGAATAAATTAATTAGGGTTCATCCCTTAATTGTGATTCTCAAGTATATGAAAGTTTAGCTCATAATAAAATTAAAGACTGAAATTAAATATAAAGAAGTCATAATTCAATTACAAAAAAGAAATAGATAACCTAAAGGTTTGGTTGGCTATTGTCGGAAGAACTGAATTCCTGCAGCTCTAGCTTTTCCTCTGCCTTCTTGCTCTGACTTGAAAATATGAAGCCTCTGATGTAATTATCTGAAGTGTGTGTAAGAAGGAGGCTAAAGGTTCTATTTATACTTGTAAAACGAATTAGGGCTTAGGTTAAGAGGATCAAGGTCAAATTATAAAAATCCCAAGCCCATCTTCTCTTTTAATTCTCGTAACTGGTGTGCAGCCTTTAGTAAAACGGCTATAACTTTGCATCTCAACTCCAAATTGGATGATTTAACTTGGAGAATCTTCCTAACTCAATAGTCAATCAAACCATGTTTCATGGCCTAAGGCTAAATCCGCTCCTAAGTAGCCCAAAAACAGCAATCTTTAACAGCCTTTCAGATCTGCAACTTCTTTAATTAAGTTCTTGGAAATGCTTTTATTTCCTTTAGCTCCTCCACTCGATCTAAGACTTTAATTCTCACTTCTCCTCCTTGTAGTGGTTCTTCATGAATTCATAAACCTACTAACTTTTCACTAAAACAAACAAATTAACGCATAAAAACTCTAAAAATGCAAATAGTCTAATTCTAAGGGGGGAAAGTGCAATATGACGAAAGAATCATAAAAGTCTATCAAATAAGTCAAATATTCACCTAAAATGATGTCTCATAAGGGATAATATTTACAACAAATAGGGAGACATCAATATCCCTTAAAGTCTTAAACGTCTTCAAGCTCAGACCCTTTTATCTCCATGAGTCTTAATCTTCAACATCTATAAGCTCGTTCTTCTAACTCCCTTGAGTCTTGGTATTCTTTACTTGTTTGTTGATCCCCATTGAGTCTTCATTTTGGAAACTTAAACTCGTTTTTCTGAGCATACTATCCTCTTGTGATCATTTTCAGGATTTCTTCGATAGAGTATGATATTTAATAAATTAAACTCTATGGCTCCTAACACACATTCTTCTCACCCATATCATGTAAACACGCTAAACACACATCAAACAAATAAGTTATGATTAGATAAAAATAAACGATCATTATTTAATAATTTAATCCCTACACTATGTTTACTAAATTATGGGAACAATTGGGTATTGTGGTGATATCCTTTGACAAGGAAAATATTATCATAGGTCATAGTATTCAGATAGTTTGGGCTCGGTTAAGTCTTAAAGGTTAAATTTTAGCATTAAAAACGGTTTGTAAACTACCAAATGATGATATGAGTCATACACCATCTATTTACTCAGGCTGCGTTGAACTTGTTCATGGTTTCAAAAACCTGCTTTCAGTTAGATGGAATATCCAACCAATTCTTAGAGATATACTTCCACTGTCTCCAAAAAGTGGTCACTTATACTAAAAATAGTTGTTTCTAAAAGGTTGTCACTTTAGAAGATCAAAACACTTCTTTATTCTTGATACAATTGTCACCCCTAATTAAATATTATAATTTATGTTCCCAATATATGTTCAAGATATCAAGACATTTTATGAAGAGCATATTAGTATTTACATGGATAATAAATGACACTTTTTAGTTTGTGTGCAAAAGTAAATGTGATAATTTTTTGGAAACAAAGGGAATACTAACTTTTGTGCCCCTTTTGAATAGATTGATTGTTCTTCACATCTTGAGAAACTTTAATACGTTGGCGGATGTTTGTGTGTAGAATTGCAAATCAGATTTACTTAAAATAAAGGAAGTATTTTGATTATTGTACACGTCCTACTAAGCATGTTGGAGGTTGTTTTTCATTTTAAGATTATAATATAGGTTATATATTTGTAATAATATAGTATGTTTATGTGTTTCAAATGATAAAATAAATGAAAATTGATGGTATAAGTATTATTACCAATTTAGTTTATAACAAATTGAACATCAATATTACAATCATCAATTTTATCGTTATTGATGGAAAATTATCAAAAGTTTCAATATAATCTTCAAAGAAACCAGAAATCGTTATTTTTGAAAATTTCTAACGAAATGTTTCTTGATTATCAAGATTAGGGTTGATGATGAGAGGTATGGGAGTTGTGTGATTTACTCTTCTTTTTTCTTTTTTTAGTTAACATTGCTGGTATTGTTTGAGATATTTCGTGCGATTATAAGATTGATGTAATTTTTTTTTTAAAATAGTTGTAATAGTTTTAAGGATAAAAAAGTAAAGTGGGTCCAAAGTTAAGTATATGATTTTTTTTTATTGATTTAAACATGTTTTGCATTATTGAGTTATAAGATAAGGTAAAAGATTGGATTATCATTGAAAAATTCGTCCATTGATCGAGGAGATCTGAAAGTGGATTTTGATGTTTTCGGCCTGAAAAATCTATCATATCAAGCGACAGTTCAATAACGTTGCAGACTTGACGACAAAATATGCAAAATTGTGGAAAGATTTTTCGGCATGGAATTCATTATGTCTTTTTGATAGTTTTAATCTATTAAATAATGTATTAAGTAATAGTGATGGAGTATAACTTTGTATCTTTTTGTAACATTTCGAAAAAAAAAGGAGTCAATTAAAAATTAATGCCTATTAAAAAACTTATTTAAAAAAAGGTGCCTAGAATAAGATACTTTATAGAAAACAGCCTCATCCCAAACTACCTTTATAATTAACAATAAAAAAAGAAATTAGAAAAAACAAAACAAAAACTAATAAACACACGTGCGCGTCCGTGAATTTTTTTAAAATCGTCATAAGTAATTCTAAAAAAATCAAAAAAATCAAAAATTTATATATTTGGATAGAGGATTCTACAAAATAGAGCCTAACTTTT
Organism: Nemophila menziesii; assembly: GCA_029959085.1. Taxonomy (NCBI): domain Eukaryota; kingdom Viridiplantae; phylum Streptophyta; class Magnoliopsida; order Boraginales; family Hydrophyllaceae; genus Nemophila; species Nemophila menziesii. The sequence goes on along the minus strand of JARWIR010000022.1, from coordinate 8,253,764 downwards.
AACAAAAGATGTTTTTAAAACCTAGTTACTAAAACCTTCATTATAAGGCCTAGATACATTGTTTGCTTGGATTTTTCCCATCTATACCCTTTTCAATTATTATTTTTTTTCAGAAATTCCTTTTTATTCTTTTTCTTCTTTTCGTTAAACGAATGGATCCGTACCCATGGGTACAGACCTATATTAGGTTTCAGTTTCTTAAGTTAAGTAAAACGATTTTTTTAGATAATTGCAATATTTGTCCATCTTTACCGGGGATTTCGTCTATCTAATTTTCCAAATACCCATAGGGATGTACCACGTCCATGTCCAATGAAGTCAAAAAATTGTCTAAGTCAAAGTCCATGTAAAATGAAGGCAAAAATTGTCCAAGCTGGTTTGTCCAAATACATGTCCAATGAAATCAAAAAGTTGTCCAAGTCTGTACCTTTAGGGTTGTACCAAGCCTGAACCCTCAAACACTCAAGTCCAACTACACATAAGACTAATAAATGGGCTAGACCCCTTACCCCAATAACCCTCACACACACAATACAAACAAAATGGGTTGAACCCCTTACCCAACCACACTAACTACATAACAAAATTTGCTGGACCCCTCTTACCATTATGGGCTGGACACGTTTTAAAAAAAGATGATACAGCACAAATGGGCCAGACACACTGGGCCTCTCTTACCACACTCACACGGCAAAAGAAAAAAAATAAAAAAAATGAGTTTAACAAATGGACTGGACCCTGGACCTAGGGCTACACATAGGGCTGGACGAGTTGGTGGTGGTGCAACTAGAGGAGGTGGTGTGTTGGTGGTGCTGCAATTGGAGTTCCAGTTTTGGTGGAGTTTTAACGGACAAGGAGGCTGGTGGTGGATCTCTTCTCGCAGCAAGGTTGGTGGTGCTGCAAGTGGAGGAGGTGGTGTGTTGGTAATGCTGCAAGGGAGTTCCAGTTTTGGTGAAGTTTTAATGGAGAAGGAGGCTGGTGGTGGATCTCTTCTCGCAGCAAGGTTGGTGGCGGGAATGGAGGTTGTTATCGCTGGTGGTGGAGGCTTCGTCACAGCGTCGTGGATCTGGTGCATCTCCGGCGTCGTCACAGTGTCGAGATCTGGTCTCCGGCGTCGTGGAGGGGAGCTGCAACGGAGGTTTTCTTCTGCTTCTTCTTATGGTGGCGAATCTGTTGCAGGCTCGTGTGATTGAGCAGATCAAGGCGGCTTCCATCAACAGCTGCAGCGGTGTTATGGTGGCTTCGTCACAGCAGCACCAGCGTCGTGATGGCTTCGTCACAGCAGCAACAGGCTTCATCTGCAGGAGAGATCTGCTCTTGGTGTCGAGATCTGGTCTTGGTGAGAAAGGATGCCAAGATCTGTGGTGGTGTTATGGTGGGAAGATAGGTGAGGGGGAGGGGCGGTGGTGGGATGGAGGTGGGTGAGGGAGGAGGAGGGGCGGTGGGTTGAGGGAGGGGTTGCGGAGTGGTTTGTGCTCTTGAGCACAGTGAGAGCACAGAGGAGAGAGGAAGGTTAGACATCGAACCCCTATATGGGTTTTGTTTTTTGTTTTTAGTTTCTATCAGTGTGGTATATAAGAAAGAAAGGGTGTTTTGGGTTTTCTCCTCTTTCTAGTTAGGATCTAAATGGATTTTAGGGTTAGGCCTTACTATGGTGTGCCAATATATGGTAGGCCTTATAAATTAATTTACCCATTTGGATAAAGCAAATTAATATTTACGTCTATGATTTTTTTCGGGATTTTTTGAATTTTTTGAATTTTTTTTGAATTTTTTAATTCACAGACACGGAATTCGATGTTTAAATGTTTTGAAATAAGGAATTTGTTTTTCGCAGATACGAAATTCACTGTCTAAAACATGGAATTTCATGTTTTAAATATGGAATTTCGTGTCTGCGGAAAAAAAAATTAAAAAAATCAAAAAAATTAAAAAAATCAAAAAAAATTAAAAAAATAAAAAAATCATATACGTAAATATTAATTTGCTTTATCCAAAAATACAAATTTTTTAATTTTCTGATTTTTTTTGAATTAGTTATGACGATTTTAAAAAAATTTCACGGACGCGCGCGTGTGATGAAATTAGTAGTAGGTGGTAGTGGTGGAGGTGGTTGTGGTGGTGGAGGTGGTGATGGTTGTGGTGGCTGTAGTGGTGGTGGTGGTTGTTATGATGGTGGAGGTGGTGATGGTTGTGGTGGTGGTGGTGGTGGTGGTAGAAGTACTCTATTATTTGTTTAATATTTAAAAATAAATATTGTATTAAAAATAAAATAATATATTTAATAATAAGAATAATATAAGTATAAAAAATATAAAGGGGATGTTTTCTATAAATAATTGTTCTATTAGGTAGTTATCTCTAAATAAAAAATTTAGGGGCTTAAATAAATTAGAGGCTTAATTAAGAAGGCATTTGTCTCTAATTACCCAAAAAAAAAATTACAAATTAAATAAGGATAATAATTTAATTTTATATTTATCAAAAGATAAATACTTACTATAAAAGAAAAATGGCCTGAAAAAATAATAATTAGTAAATATGAATTACCATTTATTTTATAAGAAACTATAAAATGAATTTAAAAAATTAGATTAAATATTAAAAGAAATTAATATATAATATAACATTTATGATTAAAAAAAAAGCATAACAATTAATGTTAAGAGTGAAAATTAGGCGGATCATATCGAAAAAGGAATTTTCAAATAAATGTTAATTTTTTGGAATAAAAAATCTAATTAAATCTTGATAATCGGAATTTTAAATTTTAATTCTGATTTTCGAACATTCTAATTATTTTGGAATTTCTCTATTTTATTATTTTTTTAATTTTTTTTTGGAATATATTTTTAGAAATATTTGTTTTCCAAAATTACAAAAAAGGGGAACGCCCAATTAATTACACGAAGAGTGTACAATTTTTCAATTAATTACAATTTCAACTTAATTCCTACTTAAGCATAAAAAAATGGAAGATTACAAAAATACCCATAGGCAATTAATTAATTACTTTAATTATGATAATATTTATTTATTTTTATTTTTATTTTATATATTTTTTTGTTTCTTTTTCGAAAGAAAAAAATTTCAAAATATTATTATTCAAAATTATTTTTTTCTAAATTTTTTTTCCCGAAATTTTTTTTTTCTAAATTTTTTATTCAGAAATTTTTTTCCCCGATTTTTTTAAAATTATTTTTGATTTTTTTTAATGTGTTTCATGAACACGATTATGAGATGTGTGTGTTGTAGAAACACACAGAATTGGAACAACCAAAATCATGTTTTTTGTATTCCAGGAATACACAAATTTGAGTTTTATGAGTTCCCACAAATCTTAGATTTGTGTTTTCCAGGAATACACAATTTTACGATTTGTGTGTTCAGGAATACACATAATTGGAACAAACAAAATCAAGTTTTGTGTATTACATTAATACACAAATTTGATTTTTATGTGTTCCATGAACACACAAATTCCAGGAATACACAAATCAGAGATTTGTGTGCTCCATGGATACACAAAATTGGAACAAACGAAATCAAGTTTTGTGTATTCTAGAAATACATAAGTTCGATTTTTATGTGTTAATGAATACACAAATTCGAATTTTGTGTGTTCCATGAATACACAAATCTTATATTTGTACGTTCTAAGAATACACAATTCAGAGATTTGTGTGTTCTAGGAATACACAAAATTGGAATGAACAAAATCAAGTTCATTGTGACTTGTAACACACAAAACCCTGAAACATAAAAACACAAAAATAACAAAGAAAGTATTGGACAAAAAGATAATATATCAAGATATTCTAAAACGAATAAAAATAGGGTATATGCGATTAATAAAGAGAAAAAACAATTTTGTTAAAAAAAAGAATCATTTAGATCAATTTTATGACTTTGTGTGTTACAAGAACACACAAATCTATATTTGCGTGTTACAACACACATAACCCGGAATTTCGATTTTAAAAAGAACAAATTAAAAAAAATCGAAAAATTAAAAAAAAAATATAAAAAGAAAAATCGAAAAAATAAAATCTAAGAAAAAAAATCAAAAACATTTCTAAAAAATCATTAAAATAATATTAAAACAATGTGTTTAATTGGGAATTAAGTTGATAGTTTATGAGTAAATAGAAAGTAATTTGCTCTTTCATTTTTTTGGGAATGTAAAGTGTGAAATTGTAATTAATTGGGAATTATCCCTTTATTATATGCAACATTCAATTAAATTTTTAAAGTTAAAAAAAAAAAAAGTTAAAAACATTCTAGTGAATTTTTGAACATTTAAAAATGTAATTCCAAGATCAGTCAAACATTCGTACAGTTATATATTAAAACCATTAATATTTATTTGTTGTATTGTAAAGCAGAAATTTCAAATGTGTAGTAATATATATTTTTAATTTTGTTCCATAAAAGTAAAAAAAAATCAAAAGGTAAAAAATAATTTCAAATATGAAATTTTATCCCAATCTTTCCCTCCTCCCTAAAAAAAGATTAACAAAAACCTAGATAGAGAAAATAGAGAAAGATGAGAGGATTACCTCCTATATATTTCTATCTAGTTTCTATCTCAAGTTTTATTCGCCATGATTACTTCTCACATGGTTGCTCGATCCAAATCAACAAAGAAGAGACGTTCATGCTCTACCAAGCTAGATCCCTGAGGCGCCAGTTTGGTCCTTTTCAAGACCGCCACCAAGAAGCCCCCAGACCTCGTTGAACTCACGTCTCGGGTAAGCCCGAAACTCCAATTACTTGAGACCATAAATTGCCTCACGCAATTCAGTGAATCTCCAAAGCGGGTCTTCTTTGGATCTCTTTTAACTTGTTATCCTTTTCTTGATTGCTCAACATTCTCTCACCATGTGGCTTCTTCTACAACATCAATGATGTCTCCATATTTGGGATATATTAATCTATACTAGAGACATCATTTTAGGGGTATTTAGTACTTAATTTCTGGATTTTTCCTCATTTATTCACACTTTACACTTTCTTGTCTAGTTTTAGGTGTTTTATTATTTTATGAACTTTTGAGAGTAATTTGTGTCTTATTTGTGTAGCACTTAGGTATATGGAAGCTATTACACCTATGTAAACTAATTTAAAGTGGAAAAGAAAAGAAAATCCCTTAGTCATAATCAAATAGGAAAAGTTTGGATATATTTGGAAAGTAAGGAATCTATCATGCTGGAAAGACGTTCACTCATTGGAAAGCTGCAGAAAGTCGGTCACGAATTTGTAGAAACCCTTTGACCAGCTTATAGATCTTTTAATCGCGGTCGTTTTTCCCGGTCATACATTAAATTCGGATAAGTACCGAAGGAGATATGACCTAATCAATTTGCAAATGTCGTTCATGTCCTACAATTTAGGAATACGAATTTTGGTAAGATTAAGATTACTTAACTTAGGGATCACTCCAGATTTTGACCAAGGGAATATATATCCGCTCCTACCTTAGAGAAATCATCCTTGCTGTTCCTAATCAACTTTTAATCAACATAGTAGCAAGTGACAAGAAGACAAGAAGGAGGTGGAAGTTGTTCATGTCATTCCAACCCTTCACCTTTGTAATTTATCTTCTTTCTTTCTATAGTATGAACTAATTCTATTTAGCTTGAGATTAGCATAAGGGTATGAACCCTAGACTTGTTTTATATCTATTTTAGTTTGGGATATCCTTTACATTTAATTAAAATTTGTAGTGTTATCTCTGTTTTTATGTGCTTTGATATATTGTCTGTAGTTCTTGCGGTTGAAAATGTATACGATTACCATGGTAGTTGGATGGTCACCTGGAAGTGGTGTCTAATTATTGAAACACCATATAAATGTCTAGTGTGCGGTAGTGATCCTGACAGGCTTGCCTAACTATATAGTCACTAGGGTTTGTGACTAACCCCCGATCATTGCGCAGGGTCCCCTTACCCAAGTCCCATGGTAGTTGTTAGGTTGCCACCTAAGTCCACCCAAAATGGGGTTAGGAGGAATATAGAATTCAAGCTATATCATATCACACAATTCTCCCTTAGATGAATAATCATATAACAAGGCTAGTGGATATTACTTGCTATATCTCAAGCTAAACTCTCATACTACTTCTTTCTTTCTGTTTATTTTCTTATCTTTATTTTTAGTAGTTAATTGCTAGAGTCTTAAAACCAAACAAATCTTTTAGAGTCTTTTTGCGTATTATTTCATCTACTTCTTTTATTGCACTTTATAAATTTCTTATCTAACATCTAATTTTCGTAGTCCCTGCGAACGGATTCTACTTATCCATTAAACTTGCATACGATTTGTGATACTTGCAGTGAGTAACGTAGTGGGATAGGATGTTTAGTTCTTTTAATATTTATATCATTATTTTATCACACCCTAACCACTACCAATCAATCAATAGTTTGTTGGACCCTCAATTGAAGGCTACTATTAAGTTAGGAAATCTCCAACATAATCCATGCACTGGATTATTTAATTCTCAAAGCAAGTCTTCTAAATCAACAAAGTCAAATGGCGGCTAATTGAAGGTTTTTAATTCACATGGTTTCTCACCTATATCTCCCAATAGGCAGAAGTGTATTATTAAAAGAAATAAGTATCGAGTATTAGGTGATGCTCAGGGAAGCGTAAATCAACTTTAGCTAATGATAAAGTAAAGGACTTAATCAAATATTTCATGGATAATGCTTGGGATAAACTTTTGAACAACCAAGTGTTCGAGAAATCGTCCGAAAGAGTTTCAAATAAAGAAACGCTTGAACTAGCTCTTCAAATTGCTAACAAGGAACAAGAATTGTGCTTGGGTAGTGATTTAAAGATTGTGAATTCAAATTCCTTAGATGAGAAGCTATCAATTGAAGGAGTTACCTCTTTAGAAACTAGCAAGGAGTCCATTGATTGTACCGAAGAAACACCTTATGCATCAAAAATGTGGTTGATGGAGGGCGTAGGACGACCACCAAGGAACCTGAGAGTATGGCCGGGGACCTTGCCTCTGATGCGATAAAATCTGGGACAACTCAAATGGAGGATATGAACATTAAAAATAAAAATATTCTCATTTAACAATAATAAAGCTTTGGTGGGTATAGAACTACAATATTTCAAACCCATTAAAGTAGAAAAGCTAATTTTGTAGGATTGTGATATACTTACCATCGAGCAAACTCTTAGTTCTCGTTAATTGGGTATGATGCGAGAATTAAAAACCCTAAAATGAAGGATATGCATGGAATTTTGAAGAATCGAAATGTTAAACGTAAGGTTCGGAATCACCCTAGCAGATGACTAGTTTTCAAATTCAAGAAAATTGAGGATAGAAAACTTATAATTGCTAGAGGTCCCTATTTGTATTTTGGTAGAATATTATTGATATCTAAATACCAATTTTCTTTGATTTTAGAAATTTAAAAATCAATAAAATCCCTTCTTGTGTTACTTTTGAAAACAAAGATATAAATTATAGGGAAAATGACCCAAAAAATCAAAATAATATTATTTTCAGCCCAATAACATCAATGACAAAATTTCTTCCCAATAACATCATTAACTAAATTTTGTCCTTGATGGGAATCGTCCTTGACGGGAATCGTCCTCGACGGGAATCGTCCTTGATGGGAATCGTCCTTGACGGGAATTGTCCTTGATGGGAATCGTCCTTGACGGGAATCGTCCTTGACGGGTAAACATGTAATCTTATAATAGTAAGTTAATGGATGATTCTTTGGGGCAAGTATAATATTATTTTGATTTTTTGGGTCATTGACCCTAAATTATACACGTTTGGTTATAGAGAATGATTTGATAAAAAAGATGAAGGAATTTCTTGACAAAAATGATTGGTAGAAATTCGTATATTTTTTGAAACCATTAGATTAGCAAATAAATATAGTCTACCATAAAAATTTTAAGGTTTTTTTTTTTAAGTCTATGTCAGGTTAGGTAGGTTAGTTTTGTATACCTAAATTTTTATTAAAATCATTTACCCAAACAAAAATAAATAATTATGTAATCTATTTTCCTTCTACATTAATTATATTCCGAACAAAAATAAAACGTTCAGTCCAAAAATAAAAATGAACAAAAATAAAATGTCAACAAGGAAGTATTGTAATTTAAAGAATAAGAGGGTATCGTGTGTAATTTTCTATGTTTCAGAAAATCTATGTTCTTGTCCTTACCTTACTCCCCAACCCGGAGAGCTTGCTTGGTCAAAATATTATTTTGTCAATAAATTCCTCTAACCTTCTACTCCTCTCCTAATTAGAAACCATTTCATTTATTTCCCCTATTCCTTATATTTTATCTCTGCTCTGGAGCAAAGAAATGGATCTATCAGACCATTTTGATTCTGATATCACAGGAAACAATCTGAATTCCGATATTCAAAGAGAAAAATACGTTGACGAACAAGTCAATCTTTTGTCTCCTCCTCCTCGTACTCCACCCTCCTCGGTGGTCTTTGGAATGGTACTAAACCCAGATTCCGAGTTCCCGAGACCAGTAAAACCAACAACAATCAACATGGAGAAATCCCCAGAAAATTTCAATATGCCAGCAATAAGTAAATTCTTCCGTGAAAAGAGTCATAGCCTCTCGGAGGCAATTACGAAGCGCATCTCTTCTTTCAAAGAAAACGATGCCGTTGAAGCTGAGACAGTGACGGAGTTCAACCTCTCGGAATTAAAAGTAATCGTTAACTACGATAAAGAGTTGCAACTACAAGGACGTGTGAGTTTCTTTTCTCGATCCAACTGTAGAGATTGTAGTGCAGTGAGATTGTTATTACGAGAAAAGAAGCTAAACTATGTTGAGATTAACATAGATGTTTACCGTACGAGAGAGAAGGAATTGATTGAAAGAACAGGGAGTACAACAGTTCCACAAATATTCTTTAACGAGAAATTAATCGGGGGGTTAGTGGCATTGAATTCATTGAGGAATAGTGGTATTTTGGATAAGAAATTAGTGGAAATGTTGGAGATGAAGTGTCCGACTAACGCCCCAGCACCACCAGTTTATGGCTTTGACGATGATGACGATGATGATGATTGTGGGGTCCACAAAGAGGAGGAGGAAGAGTCGATTGTTACGATCGTTAAGGTTTTGCGACAAAAATTGCCTATTCGTGATCGTCTTATGAAGATGAAGATTGTTAAGAATTGTTTTTCCGGATCGGAGTTTGTCGAGGTTCTTATACATCATTTAGATTGCGGTAGAAAAAAGGTACTATAATTTTTATGAGTTTTTACTATTAATCAATTTGCACTAGTTCATTTTTTATTTTATTTTTTATTTTGAAGTTGATGTTATGTTTCATATTTGAATGTGTTAGAGTTGAATTTCGAATTTTTAAGTAGGGCGGGCTTTAGGGTTTTTTAATGAATTTGCTGGGTTTTATAAGAGTAAGGTCGGTGAAGGTGAAGAGACAAAAAGTATCTATTTAATGTAAAATATGAGTAGTAGTATTTGATAGGATTAAATTTATCGATTTTTATATACATATTTAATGGAAGTACAAACTAAATTTATTTTTATATTTTGTATGTATTATTGTAGGTGATACTAAATAAAAATAAAAATAAAAATAAAAATAAAAATAAAGTTAACTAGGAAAGAATGTTAATTACTCTATATTGTAAGTTCTAAAATTGGTCTAAGCCGTTTAAATGTCGTTCTGCCTTAATATAGATATATATTTAACTTTAATATGTAATTTAACTTTTCATACATATTAAATAGTATGATAATTATATTTTTATTATTATAGAAGTATTTTTATAAAAATATCTTACTATTTTATATATGTATTAAAAATATAAATTTTGAAATTTTATTAAAAGTAATAATAAAAAAAATTTAAAAAATATCTTGAAATATGAAATGGATTTTAAAATACTATTTTTAATAATAGATATTATTTATAAAAATAAAAAAGTAAAATACTACTATAATTAGATGAACTTAGGTTATTTTAGACACAAGCACTTGGATAAGTAATGATATATACTACTTAAAATCATTCTATCTTGATCCAATTAAAAATTTGTAACCGATCAATTCAAGCCACGTCATTAGGTGGTATATATAATCATTCCACTTTAGATAATATAGGCCATCTAGTCAATCATTATAAAATTGAAAGATTTTATTATTTAATGAAAATAATATATATAAATCTATTTAAAACATAGAATTAAGCCTTCACAAAATAAAACTAACATTAATAATAAAATTATTTATTTATATTATATGTGGTATGCATTTTAAAATATAATATCTAATATGAAACTATTTCAAGTATTTTTTTTTTATTTCAAGTAAATTGTATGATTTTAAAATATATAATCATATAGAATTTTTGTAAAATAAACTTTAAAATCTATTTAAAGAAAATGTTTATAGGTTTATAATTCTTTATATATTATGCAAAAATTACAAAATAGGTTCTTATATTATGCAAAACTGCATTATAGGTTCCTATATTTTGTAGAAATAGCAATATATGTTCCAGATATGAATTATTTTAATTAATATTCTATAAGTATTTGTTATATAAAATAATGTATATTTTGTTATAAACAATAAAACAATTTAGAACCTTAATAAAATAAATTCTAAAGTTGAAAGGAATCAAATATAAATTTTTAAATATTTGAAAGTTAATTGCTTATAACTTTTTTTATAGTATTTATATATTTATTTATTTTTGAATATTCAAGAAAAATGAGGTGGGGATGGGGTGAGGCATGGACGGGGAAGAGGCTATGGACCCTCTAAGAGCAAGGTGGCTCCGCCTTTTGACCATATAATTCTATTTGAAAATCATTTTTTCCTATTTATTCTTTAAATTAATTTTTTTTTGATACATTAAGTATATCACTTTTTTTTAATACATATAAGAACTATTTTAGAGTCGAAATTATTTTGACTCTAATAATATTCGATTGCAAAATCGGTGGATTTCTACAAAATAGTCTAACCACTGACAACTATTTATCTTTTTTTTTTTTTTTGTATTATCTAATTTTAGTTTAGCTGTTTCGCGAAAAAACACAATCAAATTTAGTGTAAAATGAATGTTGTTTGGATATAAAAGATATTCTCTAAGAAAATTGTGTGACTGGGTGTTGAAATTAAAGAAAATGGTTGAGAGGTGGAGGTAGTGGCCGTAGTGTAGGGGGGAAATTCTAGTTAGTAGTTAACGTGTTTTGAATAATTCAACTCGAACAATACTCCTAATAAATAATTAAGTAGATAAATAGATAGATATAAAGGTGAGAAATGAGAATTGACATGGAAATCTAAAGGTCCACGGTCTTCTTAGTGAGGTAGGCAAGCAAGGTTCCGCACCACATAAGTCATGCATGCCATATAAGTCAAGCTAATAATAATAATAATACTAATTTTAATTGAGCTAATTTAGTATTTTTGGTTTTGACTAATTCAAACATGTTTCTTCTGTTTAGTTTTTAATGCATTTTAGTAGAGAAATTTAGAAATCATCCTTCTCAATTGAAAGATATCTTTTCATTGAGCAATTACTTTTGTTAGTCTTTTCTATCTTGTTATAAATTTTTTACTACATGTATATTGCATCAAATAGGGTGTTGAGATTGGGAAACAACTAGCAAGAAAACACTTCATCCATCATGTCTTTGGGTAAGAATGAATTATTAAAAACTCCCCTAATAAAATTCAAAAGAAAGAAAGATTTATTTAATGTTAATTAATGTAATTACAGAGAAAATGAGTTTGAGGATGGAAATCATTTCTATAGATTTCTTGAACACGAACCCTTCATATCAAAATGCTACAACTTCGGTGGATCAACGAATGATAGTGCACCTAAATCCGCTATTTTACTCAGCCAAAGGCTTTGTAATATAATGTCTGCAATAATTGAGTCCTACGCATCTCATGATAGGCTTCATCTTGATTATACTAATATCGCTAAAAGTGAAGAATTCCGTAGATATTTAAGTTTGATCCAAGATCTTCAGAGGATAGATATTTCAATACTTGAAGGAGATGAGAAGTTAGCATTCTTTTTGAACCTTTACAATGCAATGGCGATTCATGGTGTGATTAGAATTGGTAATCCTGGAGATGATTTTATGTACGTTATAGGTGGCTTTCCTTATTCCTTGTCCATTATAAGAAATGGGATTCTAAGAAGCAATAGACGACCTCCATTCTCACTTCTCAAACCGTTACGTGTTGGTGACAAGCGCCTCGAGGTGGCTCTTACAAAAGTGAACATTTTAAGTCATTTTGCACTATGTAATGCAACAAAATCCAGCCCATCGGTTAAGTTTTTAACTCCTCTATTTTGTACTCTCTCTTACAAACACATAAACTACCCCCACCCCACCTCTTTCTCTCTGAACAATACCGCTATCCCCTCCCCTCTATGACCATCATCACTGGTGGGTCCTGGGGTGCTATAAAATAATGCGCTAAATAAACAGGAACCACAATACCGCAAGTGTACGGTTGTCCAAGTAATACTCCGATAAATCGGGTTTCGTTCTCAGGGATTGGACTGGTATAACCCAAGTGTTCAATATATTAGTAGTAGTAATTGCAAATATAGAAAATAAAAGATAAAAGATATTTATTTGGTTTCGAGTTATTAAACTATTAGACGCAAAGAAACAATTACTGAAAATAAATACTAAAATACTAAGACACATATATGAGCTATACTTGAGTCTCGTTAGGGAATCACCTAAATTTACTTAATTAATGCATTCGTTAAGGGCAAAACTGATATTTCTATATTAGTTGGGACTCTAATGTCTCCTAGCCCCCATCAGGGTGGACCTAGGAGCTATCCTACAGTATTACGAACCCCGTCAGGGCGATTATAAGGCACATTCAGATGATTGAGATCTTACGCAATTGGCTATAAGATTAACTAACTCTGTCAGGATCAATAATTTCTACCTTACATTTATTACCTATGTCCGTAATTAAACCCCCCGTCAAGGCGATCACTTCCCCACCAAAATGAATAGTTTAATTACTATGACCTATCTCCGATTAGCTTATTCATTGATAGTGAAATTAATATAAAATAATAAGCAATATGAAATACCCAATTCAATTTAAACTAGAAACTAATTCCAAATTGAAATACATGAATTAAATAAATTAGGGTCTGATTCTCAAGTAATTAAGGTTTAGCTCATATTGAAATAAAAACAATAAAGAAATTAATAATATACATGTTCCTAATAACATAAATAAAATAAGAACCTAGATAGAGGAATTGGTTTGAGCTGTTGTTGGAGGAAAAGGATTCTCCAGCCTCTTGACTCTCTCTCTAAGATGATTTAATATGAAGGTTTAATAAGAGGTACTGAATAATGAGGTCTAAGAGGTGTATTTATGGGTGTTAGGAAGCCCTAATTCGTTTTACTTGGAGTGGAAGACAAGTAAAAGAGACCAACTCCAACTCAAATTCGTAAGTAGATAAGGATAATTACTGCTGACTTGTTTTGATCATATCTTCTTCGTTACTGGAACGTTTTTTACCCGTAAGATATCAAAAGAATCATCACGGAATTATCTATCTACCTATGAAAGGGATCTTCCAGAATCGTTTCGGATTTGGAGTTATCATCACTTCTTTAGACGTAGCTGCAGAAATTCAGATTTATTTGGCAGCTTTTCCTTTTTCCTAATTGAACTCTGTTTCCTTCTCTCTCCAGATTCCTTCAAGATCTTCTTTTCTTATTTCCTTAGAATTGACTTGGCCTCTAATTGATTACCATATATATTTAAAGCTTCACAATAAATAAATAATTAAACCGCATATGCTTTAAAAATTAATAAATCAATAATTCAAGACTAGAAATAAGAAAGTGCATTCTAAAATTAGAAACTCGAATAAAATACTTTCTAACACACTAAAAAATAATCTAAGACTTTAATTCTCACTTGTCCTCCTTGTATTGGTTCTTCATGAATTCATAAACCTACTAACTTTTCACTAAAACAAACAAATTAACGCATAAAAGCTCTAAAAATGCAAATAGTCTAATTTCCAGGGGGGGAAGTGCAATATGAAGAAATAAGCATAAAAGTCTATCAAATAAGTCAAATATTCACCTAAAATGATGTCTCCTAAGGGGTAATATTTAGAACATATAGGGAGACATCAATATCCCTTAAGTCTTAAACGTCTTCAAGCTCGGACCCTTTTATCTCCATGAGTCTTAATCTTCAACATCTATAAGCTCGTTCTTCGAACTCCCTTGAGTCTTGGTATTCTTTACTTGTTTTTTGATCCCCATTGAGTCTTGATTTTGGAAACTAAAACTCATCTTTCTGAGCATACTATCCTCTTGTGATCATTTTCAGGATTTCTTCGATAGAGTATGATATTTAATAAATTAATCTCTATGGCTCCTAACACGCATTCTTCTCACCCATATCATGTAAACCTGCCAAACACACATCAAACAAATAAGTTATGATTAGATAACAATAAACGATCATTATTTAATAATTTAATCATTTAATCCCTACACTATGTTTACTAAATTATGGGAACAATTGGGTATTATGGTGATATCTCTTGACAAGGAAAATATTATCATAAATCATAGTATTCAGATAGTTTGGGCTCGATTAAGTCTTGAAGGTTAAATTTTAGCATTAAAAACGATTTGCAAACTACCAAATGATAATATCAGTCATACACCATCTATTTACTCAGGCTGCGTTGAACTTGTTCACAGTTTCGAAAACCTGCTTTCAGTTAGATGGAATATCCAACCAATTCTTAGAGATATACTTCCACTGTCTCCAAAAGGTGGTCACTTATACTAAAAATAGTTGTTTCTAAAAGGTTGTCACTTTAGAAAATCAAAACACTTCTTTATTCTTGATACAACTGTCACCCCTAATTAAATATTATAATTTATATTCCCAATATATATTCAAGATATCAAGACATTTTATGGAGATCATATTAGTAATTACATGGATAATAAATGACACTTTTTAGTTAGTGTGCAAAAGTAAATGTGATAATTTTTCTTGGAAACAAAGGGAATAGTAACTTTTGTGCCCCTTTTGAATAGATTGATTGTATAAGCGATTAGAACAAAAAAAATAGATTGATTGTTCTTCACATCTTGAGAATCTTTAATACGTTGGCGGATGTTTATGTGTAGAATTGCAAATCAGATTTACTTAAAATAAAGGAAGTATTTTGATTATTGTACACGTCCTACTAAGCATGCTGGAGGTTGTTTTTCATTTTAAGATTATAATATAGGTTATATATTTGTAATAATATAGTATTTTTATGTGTTTCAAATGATAAACTAAATGAAAATTGATGGTATAAGTATTATTATCAATTTAGTTTATAACAAATTAATGCCCAAAAAAAAAAGTTTATAACAAATTAAACATCAATATTACAATCATCAATTTTATCGTTATTGATGAAAAATTATCAAAAGTTTCAATGTAATCTTCAAAGATACCAGAAATCGTTATTTTTGAAAATTTCTAACGAAATGTTTCTTGATTATCAAGATTAGGGTTGATGATGAGAGGTATGGGAGTTGTGTGATTTACTCTTCTTTTTTCTTTTTTTTAGTTAACATTGCTGGTATTGTTTGAGATATTTTGTGAGATTATAAGATTGATGTAATTTTTTTAAAATAGTTGTAATAGTTTTAAGGATAAAAAAGTAAAGTGGGTCAAAAGTTAAGTATATGATTTTTTTATTAATTTAAACATGTTTTGCATTATCGAGTTATAAGATGAGTTAAAAGATTGGAAATTGATTGAAAAATCCGTCCATTGATCGAGGAGATCTAAAAGTGGATTTCGATATTTACCGACTGAAAAATCTATCATATCAAGAGAGAGTTCAATAACGTTGCAGACTTGACGGCAAAATGTGCAAGATTGGGGAAAGATTTTTAGGCATAGAATTAATTATGTCCCTTTGATAGTTTTAATCTATTAGGGTGCGATTAGGGATGTCAATGGGGCGGGTTTACCTATCCCCGCACCCCGCCCCACAAAAAAATAGAAGCCCCCCGCCCCGCCCCCGTGTTGTTCTTCCCACACCCCGCCCCTCCCCGTTCTTTTATTCCCCGCGGGGTGTGGGTTCTACCCGCGGGTTTCAATTTGATCATTCAAAATTTTGTTATTACTACAAATATTATTATTTTTAAACTCTCAAATATTCCATTCTTCAAGAATCTGCATTTGTATTTGGATTTTAAAACAAATTCTCCTCTTGGAGTAGCACTTTGATTTGAATAATTTAAACTTTGTGTGTTGTAATAGACGCACACAAACTTTGATTTAAATAATAATTGAAACTGAAATATATAGAAAATATTATAAATTAAATATATTAATTATATATCTATATAATAAAGCAGAATCAAAACTAATTTACCCTATTTATCCTCATACTTCCCCGTTAGTCTCATAATCCCCCCATTTGGCTCATAATTTTCCTATTTTTCCCATTCTTTTATTTATTATATACATATACGCATGGAAATATCAAATAATATATAATCCTTTTAACCTTCATATAAATAAAATTATAAAAATTCGAATTAATTTTCATATAAATAAAATTTATTCCTTTTTATAAAAATTTATAAAGTACTAAAAAATTTAAGATTTTTTTCAAAATTTATTATAAAAAAAGTTCAACTAGATATAATATAAAATTAAAAAAATCACTTTACATTATAATATTTAAATAATTTTTTATTTATTTTATTTTCTTTATTTTTAATCTCATTTGAAACATGAACATTATGATAATGAAAATGGGACCGTGATATCTTTTTTATCTCCTATAATAATAATAATAATAATAATATTTTTTCAATTAATTTTTTTTATGACATAAAAACTTAATTAGTAGAATATCTTAATCACCACAGATAAATAAAGCCTTATCACCTTTTGGTAAACTTTTTAACGTAAATGGTATATTTCCTTTACATGCATTAGTTTAAATTATAATTAAAATACAAAGATAGTCATTAAAAAAATAAAAAAATGAATAGAAAAGACTGAGCAATGTTTCCCTCGAGGGGTCTAATTTACAAAATGAGACCCCTTTATGCAAAAAATATTATAAATTGAAGACCCTAAAAACATCAAAAAATTGGAGGCCTGAAGCGTTCGCCTCTTCAACCTACCCTCGGGACTGGCCTTGGGCCTTCCCTGTATAATTTACTTACTATATTGATTCATGACTTGAATTGATAATATATTTTTTAGGATTAAGGGACTAAATGTTGAATAGGATTAAAATGAATCTTAACCCTCAACCTATTAACCATGACCTCAACTTCTTAACTATTATTTCTTTAACCTTAACCCTAACCTTGACCTTAAATTTAACCTTAACCTTAATCTTAACCTAAACGTTAATCTTAACCTTAACTTTAACCTTACACCTTAAACCTTAAACCCTAATCTTCATCTTCATCTTAACCTTTAGTTTAATCTTAACGCCTAAACATATATCCTTAAACCTTACATCTTAAACATTAAACCTTAAACCTTAATCTTCATCTTCACCTTAACTGTGACTTTAAACTTAACCCTCAACCCTTAAACCTTTAACCTTAACCCTTAAACCGTAAACCTTAAACCTAAAACCTTAACTTTTACCTTTACCTTCACCTTTATCTTAACTTTAAACTAAACCTTAAGCATAACCTTAACCTTGATGTTGAAACTTAACCTTAACCTTGACCTTGAACCTTAAATCTTAAATCTTAAACCTTAACCTTAACCTTAAATCTTACACCTTAAACCTTAAACCCTAATCTTCATCTTCATTGGAACCTTAAATTTAATCTTAACGCCTAAACATTTATCCTTAAAGCTTACATTTTAAACATTAAAACTTAAACCTTAATCTTCATCTTCACCCTAACCTTAACTTTAAACTTAACCCTTAAACCTTTAACCTTAACCCTTAAACCCTAAAACTTAATCCTAAAACCATAACTTTAACCTTTACCTTCACCTTTATCTTAACTTTAACCTTAACCTTAACCATAAACTTAACCTTGGCGTTAATACTTAACCTTAACCTTGAGCCTTAAACCTTAAACCTTAACCTTAACTTTAACCATGACCTTGAACCTTAAACCTTAAACCTTAAATCTTAAACCTTAACCTTAACTTTAACCTTAAGTCTTACACCTTAAACCTTAAACCTTAAACCCTAATCTTCATTTTCACTGTAACCTTAAATTTAATCTTAACGCCTAAACATTTATCCTTAAACATCACATCTTAAACATTAAACCTTAAACCTTAATCTTCATCTTCAACTTAACCTTAACTTTAACCTTAACCCTTAAACCTTTAACCTTAACCCTTAAACCCTAAACCTTAAACCTAAAACCTTAACTTTTACCTTTACCTTCACCTTTATCTTAACTTTAACCTTAACCTTAAAAATAACCTTAACCTTGACGTTAAGACTTAACCTTAACCTTGAGCCTTAAACCTTAAACCTTAACCTTAACTTTAACCATGACCTTAACCTTAAACTTTACCTTAAAACTTTAACTTTAAACCTTAAACTTAATCTTAACCTTAACATTTAACCTTAAACTTTACCTTAAAACTTTAACATTTAAACCGTAAACTAACATTAACCTTAACTTTAACCTTAACCGTAACCTTACCATTAAACTTAACCTTAACCTAAACCTTAACCTGAACCCTTAATCCATTATCATTTTGCCAGCAAAGCTCAGGCATGGAGAACTCTTATTTTCAGGAATATCTCAAGTTCCTCACTTCTACTAGCAAGTGAGTATTAGTACATTTTTTATTCTTTTTCTTTCGTCTTTTTCCTCACTAATTAAACGTGAAATCAACATGGAAGAGTTGAAAGGATTTAAGGGTATTAAAGTGAAGAGAGCTACTTATATTCTTGAATTACGTGAAGATTCTCCTAATCCATTCAAGTCTGTAAGGTCTATATTTTTCTTTTGTATTGTGATGGATCATGGATGATAGTTTTTGTTGTTTGTTTTTAACAGCTTGACGAGTTGGAAAAAATTGGTAAATCTGCAAAGTAGGTATTATTTTAAACTTAGGTAGTTACTTTTCAATGTTGTATCAGAAATGTTTATTTTTTGAGTGATGTTAAAAAAAGAATCTCTTAATGGTTATAGGTGAAAATTATGATGAATAGGATAGTTGGATATCTTTTCAGTTTTTTTGTAATAATTTCATATGTTTTTTGTAACCAAGGATATATGAAGTAAGGACAGACGGAGATCTTTTACTTTTTTGTAATCACTTCATATGTTTTTTGTAACCAAGGATATATGAAGTAAGGACAACTAGAAAGCTTTTCAGATTTTGTAATAGCTTCATATGTTTTTTGTACACAAGGATATATGAAGTGTTATTGTGATTAATTCATAAAATCACTTCATATATCTGCAGTTTATCCCCACAAAGGCCAAAGTGTATGATATGAATGTCATGTAAATCTTTAATATTGCCTTTGGGAGGAAAATGCTTTTAATTAAAAAAATTGTATTATATATGTCTCAAAAGTTTTGATTCAACTATACACGCGGAAGAATTGTTCATCTCAACTGTAAAGAGCTAGATAAAAATTGGAATTTGCACTAAACAGTATCAGTTGAATGTTAATATTATGGTGATAATTTGCAGAAAGGAGGAGATGCAAATGCAGCGGATCATACAAGTCAAACAATACACTGGCGTGCAGTTTGAGGTGTAGTTCAAGTTGTTGAGCTTTTATTACAAGAAGGTGGCATGTAAGATTTGGGTTTGATTGATCAGTGTTTATAATTTCTTTCTAATGTTGGGTGAAATGCTTCATTGGTACATGTATTATAGGAAATGACCAAATATATTGCATCGTTGGTCCCCGTATTCATATTCTTATTGTTGAAATATGATAAACCGTTTTAACTGTCTCCGTTTTCAAATTGGAAAATCTACAGGGATTAGTGGTCCAGCATAAATTGAATAATGTGTTTCATGTAGCACTACTTGAAGAATCAGGTTTCATTATGATTAAACGAGTGTTCAAGTGGAGCCAAAATGGGGTTGCGGTTTCATCGTATTGTATTAAGAATGAGGTGAAGCGAGGAGCAGTTAAGTGCCAGATGAGATGGAGAATTCATAATTGAAAATAATGCTAGGTTTTTCAGTTGGTCATAGTGAATAAGTGATATATTTTTCAGTTGGTCATTCCACAATAAAAAAATCATAATGTTTCATTAAGTTAGGGATGACTTATGTTTCACTTTTTTTTTAATTCATCGTAACTCTATGGGAAATTTTGTGGTTGTTATTCTTTTTTTTTAAATGTGGAATTGGGTGAAAACTCATTAGTGAAAACACAAAAAAGGTCCTCTTTTGATTTGTTTGGTTTTTCTTCTTAATTTCTAATTTTACTGTATTTCTAGACATATTTCATGTTATTTAAAATAGTAAATTATATACATTTTGTAAAATGTCACATATATTCGTGGATTTTTTTAAAAAGATTCTTAAATAAAATCTGAAAAAATGTAGGATCAAAGGTAAAATACGGTGGTTAAAGAGAATTTTCATGTTCTTCATATATCACTTAAGGATTTGAGAATCGTTAATATTTTTTGTTTTATATGTAAATTTTTTAGCTCAATTCAATCATCGACCTTTCTTATTATTGCGTAACTTTTTTAAATCATCGAAGTGCCTTAAGGCACGGGTAATACCTAGTTATATACATACGGGGAGGGTTTGCGGGGTGGGGAATACTTATCCCCACAACCCGCCACGCCTCGTGCGGGTTTTGAAAATCCATCTCCACAACCCGCCTCAAGCCCCATTTAGTACCTTAAAACCCTCCCCGTTTAAAGTGAGGTGGGGCGTGTGCCCGAAAATTCACGCCCCATTGACATCCCTAGGTGCGATTGGTATGGAATACTAATCATTAATTGATTTTAATCCTATGTTTGTTACAAGTTAAAAATAGTAGGATAAACATTACCAAAGGATATCAAATCCCATAAATATGGTAATATACATTTCATCCATCCCCCATGGTATTAACTCATTCCAATTACATTAGGAATGAAAAATTATTTTTAATAAATCAATTTAAAACCTTGACAAATTTAATAACGTAGTATTTTTATCTCAAATCTTTTTGCTTTGAAACAATTTTTTAGCAAAAAATGTAAATCACCAATACAGTTTCCTAAACATTTTATTTAATTGATTTTTTCATTAAGGTTATAATAATAATTGTAAATTCTTAATGATTCACCTCTAATGAACCTAGTAGATTTTTTTAATTATACTAAAATTTATTATTACAAAATTCATCCTTAACATTAAGCTTGAAACTTATAAGTTTGTTGGTTTCTCATATAATTAACACAAACTTTTGGAAATTTTCAATTCTTATTTCTATAATTTTCATTCATATAACAATTTATTTTCAACATAAAAAAAGTATACAAATGAATTACAATTTCTAAAATTAATATAAAAAACATTTTTTATTTAATATAAATATTCAAAGATCTCTACTTATTTATAAAATAATTTTAATATATCTGGATGGATTGTCATAAAAGTACTAAATATTATAAAATTTATGCCTAATCCCGAGACGTTATAATATTTTACCAAGTATGTGTTTAAAATGGATTAATGTATTGCTATAGCTATTCATATGACATACCAAGTATAGTACAGTGATTAACAAAGTTATTTTTGTACCATGGTAATTATATTTCTTATTACATTCCATTCCTGTCTAAATCCATTACTACGTACCAATCACACCCTTAAATAATGTATTAAGTAATAGTGATGGAGTATAACTTTTTAATCTTTTTGTAACATTTTGAAAAAAAAATTACAAAATTAAATAAGGACAATAATTCAATTTTACATTTATCAAAAGATAAATACAAAATATAAAAGAAAAATGGTCTGGAAAAATAATAATTAGTAAATATGAATTACTATTTATTTTATAAGAAACTATAAAACGAATTTAAAAAATTAAATTAAATATTAAAAGAAATTAATATATAATATAACATTTATGATAAAAAAAAGCATAACAATTAATGTTAAGAGTGAAAATCAGGCGGATCATATCGAAAAAGGTATTTTCAAATAAATGTTAATGTTTTGGAATAAAAAATCCAATTAAATCTTGATAATCAGAATTTTAAATTTTAATTCTGATTTTGGAACATTCTAATTATTTTGGAATTTCTCAATTTTTTTGGAATATCTTTTTAGAAATATTTGTTTTCCATAATTACAAAAAAGGGGAACGCCCAATTAATTATACGAAAAGTGTAAAATTTTCCAATTAATTACAATTCAACTTAATTCCTACTTAAGCATAAAAAAAATGGAAGATTACAAAAATACACATAGGCAATTAATTAATTACTTAAATTATAATAATATTTATTTTTTATTTTTATTTTATATATTTATTTTACTTTTTTCAAAAAAAAAATTCAAAATTTTTTTTTTCGAATTTTTTTCCCGAAAAAATCAATTTTTCAAAAAAAAATTTCTAGAATATTTTTTCCCCGAATTTTTTTTAAAATTATTTTCGATTTTTTTAATGTGTTTCATGAACACAATTATGAGATTTGTGTATTGTAGGAACACACAGAATTGGAACAACCAAAATCAAGTTTTCTGTATTCCACAAATTTGAGTTCTATGTGTTCCATGAATACACAAATCTTAGATTTGTGTTCCAGGAATACACAATTTTACGATTTGTGTGTTCGGAAATACACAGAATTGGAACAAAAAAATCAAGTTTTGTGTATTACATTAATACACAAATTTGATTTTTATGTGTTCCATGAACACACAAATTCCAGGAATGCACAAATCAGAGATTTGTGTGTTCCATGAATACACAGAAGTGGAAAAGAAAAGAAAACCCCTTAGGCATAATCAAATAGGAAAAGTTTGGATATATTTGGAAAGTAAGGAACCTGTCATGCTGGAAAGATATTCAGTAATTGGAAAGCTGCAGAAAGTCGGTCACGAATTTGGAGAAGCCCTTTGACCAGCTTATAGATCTTTGAATCGCGGTCGTTTTACCTGGTCATACATTAAATTCAGATAAGTAACGAAGGAGATATGACCTAATCAATCTGCAAATGTCGTTCATGTCCTACAATTTAGGAATACGAATTTTGGTAAGATTAGGATTACTTAACTTAGGGATCACTCCATATTTCGACCAAGGGCATATATATCCACTCCTACCTTAGAGAAATCATCCTTGCTGTTCCTAATCAACTTTTAATCAACATAGTAGCAAGTGACAAGAAGAGAAGAAGGAGGTGAAAGTTGTTCATGTCATTCCAACCCTTCACCTTTGTAATTTATTGTCTTTCTTTCTATAGTATGAACTGATTCTATTTAGCTTGAGGTTAGCATAAGGGTATGAACCCTAGACTTGTTTTATATCTATTTTAATTTGGGATATCCTTTTACATTTAATTAAAATTTGTAGTGTTATCTCTGTTTTTATGTGCTTTGATATATTGTCTGTAGTTCTTGCGGTTGCAAATGTATACGATTACCGTGGTAGTTGGATGGTCACCTGGAAGTGGTGTCTAATTATTGAAACACCATATAAATATCTAGTGTGCGGTAGTGATCCTGACATGCTTGCCTAACTATATAGTCACTAGGGTTTGTGATTAAACACCGATCATTGCGCAGGGTCCCCTTACCCAAGTCCCATGGTAGTTGTTAGGTTGCCACCTAAGTCCACCCAAAATGGGGTTAGGAGGAATATAGAATTCTGGCTATTGCATATCACACAATTCTCCCTTAGATGAATAATCATATAACAAGGCTAGTGGATATTACTTGCTATATCTCAAACTAATCTCTCATACTATTTCTTTCTTTTTGTTTATTTTCTTATCTTTATTTTTAGTAGTTACTGCTAGATTCTTAAACCAAACAAATCTATTAGAGTCTTTTTGTGTATTATTTCATCTACTTCTTTTATTGCACTTTATAAATTCATTATCCACATCTAATTTTCGTAGTCCCTGCGAACGGATTCTACTTATCAATTAAACTTGCATACGATTTGTGATACTTGCGGTGAGTAAAGTAGTGGGATAGGGTGTTTAGTTCTTTTAATATTTATATCATTATTTTATCACACCCTAACCACCACCAACCGATCAATAGTTTGTTGGAGCCTCAATTGAAGGGTACTATTAAGTTAGGAAATCTCCAACATAATCCATGCACTGGATTATTTAATTCTCAAAGCAAGTCTTCTAAATCAACAAAGTCAAATGGCGGCTGATTGAAGGTTTTTAATTCGCATGGTTTCTCACCTATATCTCCCAATAGGCAGATTGTATTATTAAAAGAAATAAGTGTCGAGTATTAGGTGATGCTCAGGGAAGCGTAAATCAACTTTAGCTAATGATAAAGTAAAGGACTTATTCAAATCTTTCATGGATAATGCTTGAGATAAACTTTTGAACAACCAAGTGTTCGAGATATCGTCCAAAAGAGTTTCAAATGAAGAAACGCTTGAACTAGCTCTTCAAATTGCTAACAAGGAACAAGAATTGTGCTTGGGTAATGATTTAAAGACTGTGAATTCAAATTCCTTAGACGAGAAGCTATCAATTGAAGGACTTACCTCTTTAGAAACTAGCAAGGAGTCCATTGATTGTATCGAAGAAACACCTTATGCATCAAAAAATGTGGTTGATGGAGGGCGTAGGACGACCACCAAGGAACCTGAGAGTATGGTCGGGGACCTTGCCTCTGATGCGATAAAAACCGGGACAACTCAAATGGAGGATATGAACATTAAAAATAAAAATGTTCTCATTTAACAATAAGAAAGCTTTGGTGGGTATAGAACTACAACATTTCGAACCCGAGAAGCTAATTTTGGAGGATTGTGATATACTTACCATCGAGCAAACTCTTAGATCTCGTTAATTGGGTATGATGCGAGAATTAAAAACCCTAAAATGAAGGATATGCATGGAATTTTGAAGAATCGAAATGTTAAATGTAAGGTTCGGAGACACCCTAGCGGATGACTAGTTTTCAAATTCAAGAAAGATGAGGATAAAAAACTTATAATTGTTAGAGGTCCCTATTCGTATTTTGGTCGAATATTATTGATATCTAAATACCAAATTTCTTTGATTTTAGAAATTTAAAAATCAATAAAATCCCTTCTTGTGTTACTTTTGAAAGCAAAGATATAAATTATACACGTGTGGTTATAGAGAATGATTTGATAAAGAAGAGGAAGGAATTTCTTGACAAAGATGATTGGTAGAAATTTATATATCTCTTGAAACTATTAGCAAATAAATATAGTCTACCTTTAAGTTTTTTTTTTAAGTCTATCTTATGTTAGGTAGGTTAGTTTTGTACACCTAAATTTTTATTAAAATCATTTACCCAACCAAAAATAAATAATTATGTAATTTATTTTCCTTCTACATTAATTATATTCGGAACAAAAATAAAACGTTCAGTCCAAAAATAAAAATGAACAAAAATAAAATGTCAACAAGGAAGTATTGTAATTTAAAGAATAGAAGGGTATCGTATGTAATTTTCTATGTTTTCAGAAAATCTATGTTCTTGTCCTTACCTTACTCCCCAACCCGGAGAGCTTGCTTGGTCAAAATATTATTTTGTCAATAAATTCCTCTAACCTTCTACTCCTCTCCTAGAAACCATTTCATTTATTTCCCCTATTCCTTATATTTTATCTCTGCTCTGGAGCAAAGAAATGGATCTATCAGACCATTTTGATTCTAATATCACAGGAAACAATCTGAATTCCGATATTCAAAGAGAAAAATACGTTGACGAACAAGTCAATCTTTTGTCTCCTCCTCCTCGTACTCCACCCTCCTCGGTGGTCTTTGGAATGGTACTAAACCCAGATTCCGAGTTCCCGAGACCAGTAAAACCAACAACAATCAACATGGAGAAATCCCCAGAAAATTTCAATATGCCAGCAATAAGTAAATTCTTCCGTGAAAAGAGTCATAGCCTCTCGGAGGCAATTACGAAGCGCATCTCTTCTTTCAAAGAAAACGATGCCGTTGAAGCTGAGACAGTGACGGAGTTCAACCTCTCGGAATTAAAAGTAATCGTTAACTACGATAAAGAGTTGCAACTACAAGGACGTGTGAGTTTCTTTTCTCGATCCAACTGTAGAGATTGTAGTGCAGTGAGATTGTTATTACGAGAAAAGAAGCTAAACTATGTTGAGATTAACATAGATGTTTACCGTACGAGAGAGAAGGAATTGATTGAAAGAACAGGGAGTACAACAGTTCCACAAATATTCTTTAACGAGAAATTAATCGGAGGGTTAGTGGCATTGAATTCATTGAGGAATAGTGGTATTTTGGATAAGAAATTAGTGGAAATGTTGGAGATGAAGTGTCCGAGTAACGCCCCAGCACCACCAGTTTATGGCTTTGACGATGATGACGATGATGATGATTGTGGGGTCCACAAAGAGGAGGAGGAAGAGTCGATTGTTACGATCGTTAAGGTTTTGCGACAAAAATTGCCTATTCGTGATCGTCTTATGAAGATGAAGATTGTTAAGAATTGTTTTTCCGGATCGGAGTTTGTCGAGGTTCTTATACATCATTTAGATTGCGGTAGAAAAAAGGTACTATAATTTTTATGAGTTTTTACTATTAATCAATTTGCACTAGTTCATTTTTTTTATTTTTTATTTTATTTTGAAGTTGATGTTATGTTTCATATTGTTAGTATTTGAATGTGTTAGAGTTGAATTTCGAATTTTTAAGTAGGGCGGGCTTTAGGGTTTTTTAATGAATTTACTGGGTTTTATAAGAGTAAGGTCGGTGAAGGTGAAGAGACAAAAAGTATCTATTTAATGTAAAATATGAGTAATTGTATTTGATAGGATTAAATTTAGAGCCAATTAGAGATAAATGCCTATTAAAAAACTTATTTAAAAAAAGGTGCCTAGAATAAGATTTTTTATAGAAAAATGCCCCATCCCAAACTACCCTTATAATTAACAATTAAGAAAAAGAAATTTGAAAAAAACAAAACAAAAACTAATAAACACACGCGCGCGTCCGTGAAATTTTTTTAAAATCGTCATAACTAATTCTAAAAAAATCAAAAAAATAAAAAATTTATATATTTGGATAAAGCAAATTAATATTTACGTCTATGATTTTTTTCAGAATTTTTTGAATTTTTGATTTTTTTGAATTTTTTTTGAATTTTTTAATTCGCAAAACATGGAATTCCATGTTTTAAACATGGAATTCCATGTTTTGATATAAGAAACTTGTTTTCCGCAGACACGAAATTCACTGTTTAAAACATGGAATTCCATGTTTCTGCGAATTAAAAAATAAAAAAAAATAAAAAAAACCAAAAAATTCAGAAAATTCCGAAAAAAATCATAGACGTAAATATTAATTTGATTTATCCAAATATGATTTTTTTCGATTTTTTTGATTTTTTTTGAATTAGTTATGGCGATTTTAAAAAAATTTCACGGACGCGCGCGTGTGATGAAATTAGTAGGAGGTGGTGGTGGTGGTGGTGGAGGTGGTGGTGATGGTTGTGGTGGCTGTAGTGGTGGTGGTGGTGGTTGTGATGGTGGAGGCGGTGATGGTTGTGGTGGTGGTGGTGGTGGTGGAAATATCCTATTATTTGTTTAAGATTTAAAAATAAATATTGTATTAAAAATAAAATAATATATTTAATAATAAGGATAGTATAGGTATAAAAAATATAAAGGGGATGTTTTCTATAAATAATTGTTCTATTAGGCATTTATCTCTAAATAAGAAAATTAGAGGCTTAAAAAAATTAAAGGCATCATTAAGGAGGCATTTATCTCTAATTACCCCTTAAATTTATCGATTTTTATATACATATTTAATGGAAGTACAAACTAAATTTATTTTTATATTTTGTATGTATTTTGTAGGTGATACTAAATAAAAATAAAGTTAACTAGGAAAGAATGTTAATTACTCTATATTGTAGGTTCTAAAATTGGTCTAAGCCGTTTAAATGTCGTTCTGCCTTAATATAGATATATATTTAACTTTAATATGTAATTTAATTTTTCATACATATTAAATAGTATGATAATTATATTTTTATTATTATAGAAGTATTTTTATAAAAATATCTTACTATTTTATATATGTATTAAAAATATAAATTTTGAAATTTTATTAAAAGTAATAATAAAAAAAATTTAAAAAATATCTTGAAATATGAAATGGATTTTAAAATACTATTTTTAATAATAGATATTATTTATAAAAATAAAAAAGTAAAATAATTTATACTATAATTAGGTGAACTTAGGTTATTTTAGACACGAGCATTTGGATAAGTAATGATATATACCATTTAAAATCATACCATCTAAATATCACCCAATAACTGAATTGGTTAGTTACAAATCTTTAATCTATTTATTTTCTTGATCTAATTAAAAATTTGTAACCAACCAATTCACACCACGTCATTGGGTAGTATATATAATTACTCCACTTTAGATAATACGGGCTATCTAGTTTTTTTTTTTTTTGTCATTAATTGAAACTCAATTACAATACTATTTCAAAAGATTATTACAAACAGTATTGTAATTGAGTTTCAATTAATGACAAAAAAAAAAAAAGACTAGTCAATCATTATAAAATTGAAAGATTTTATTATTTGATGAAAATAATATATATAAATCTATTTAAAACATAGAATTAAGCCTTCACAAAATAAAACTAATATTAATAATAAAATTATTAATTTATATTATATGTGGTATGCATTTTAAAAATATAATATCTAATATGAAACTAATTCAAGTATTTTTTTTTTATAATTTCAAGTAAATTGTATAATATCTAAGAAAATTGTGTGACTGGGTGTTGAAATCAAAGAAAATGGTAGAGAGGTGGAGGTAGTGGCCATAGTGTAGGTGGGGGGGGGGGGGGGGGTGGGGGGGGGGGGTGGATTCTAGTTAGTAGTTAACGTGTTTTGAATAATTCAACTCGAACAACACTCCTAATAAATAATTAAGTAGATAAATAGATAGATATAAAGGTGAGAAATGAGACTTGACATGGAAATCTAAAGGTCCACGGTCTTCTTAGTGAGGTATGCAAGCAGGGTTCCGCACCACATAAGTCATGCATGCCATATAAGTCAAGCTAATAATAATAATACTAATTTGAATTGAGCTAATTTAGTATTTTTATTTCTGACTAATTTCTATAGTTGGTTTGATAATATTATTTTAGTTTTCAACTTTTAATTATTGTTATTTCGATAGTAGATAGCTCTCTCTAATCTATATTATCGTAATGACAATAATTAAAAGTTGAAAACTAAAATAATATTATCAAACTAATTATCAAACTAACCTTTGAGTTTGGTTAGTTTCACGTCTAATTCGAACATGTTTCTTCTGTTTAGTTTTTAATGCATTTTAGTAGAGAAATTTAGAATTCATCCTTATCAATTGAAAGATATGACTCTCTTTTCATTGATTAATTACTTTTGTTAGTCTTTTCTATCTTGTTATAAAAATTTTACTACATGTATATTGCATCAAATAGGGTGTTGAGATTGGGAAACAACTAGCAAGAAAACACTTCATCCATCATGTCTTTGGGTAAGAATGAATTATTAAAAACTCCCCTATTAAAATTCAAAAGAAAGAAAGATTTATTTAATGTTAAATAATGTAATTACAGAGAAAATGAGTTTGAGGATGGAAATCATTTCTATAGATTTCTTGAACACGAACCCTTCATATCAAAATGCTACAACTTCAGTGGATCAACGAATGATAGTGCACCTAAATCCGCTAGTTTACTCAGCCAAAGGCTTTGTAATATAATGTCTGCAATAATTGAGTCCTACGCATCTCATGATAGGCTTCATCTTGATTATACTAATATCGCTAAAAGTGAAGAATTCCGTAGATATTTATGTTTGATCCAAGATCTTCAGAGGATAGATATTTCAATACTTGAAGGAGATGAGAAGTTAGCATTCTTTTTGAACCTTTACAATGCAATGGCGATTCATAGTGTGATTAGAATTGGTAAACCTGGAGATGATTTTATGTACATTATAGGTGGCTTTCCTTATTCCTTGTCCATTATAAGAAATGGGATTCTAAGAAGCAATAGACGACCTCCATTCTCACTTCTCAAACCGTTACGTGTTGGTGACAAGCGCCTCGAGGTGGCTCTTACAAAAGTGAACATTTTAAGTCATTTTGCACTATGTAATGCAACAAAATCCAGCCCATCGGTTAAGTTTTTCACTCACCAAAACGTTGAATCTCAGCTAAAATACGCTGCCAGGGAGTTTTTTCAAAGGGATGATGGCTTACGTGTGGATTTGGCTAAGAGGACCGTTTATCTATCGCGAATTATAGATTGGTAAAACTCAAATTTTATTTTATTTTTCTTTACTCTTTACTTGGGGTCTTTTTTGTGTGTTTAAATGTTTTATGTTTGTTTCCCTACAGGTATAGTGTAGATTTTGGTGGTGAAGAAAAGAAGATATTGAAATGGATAATAAATTACTTAGATGCAACCAAGGCTGGTCATTTAACACATCTTTTAGGTGATGGAGGAGCTGTCAAGATTGTTTATAACAAATTTGATTCGTGTCTTAATTCATGAAATTACCGGATAGCTTCAAATTAGTTTTATCTTTTCATTTCATGTTAGACTAGCATGCGTAATAGCAGAGTATAATATAAGTATCTTTGAAAATTTTATTCATTATAGTAGATGGCTGAGTATATAAATTAAGTCGAAAGATCTAACAGATCTTTCGGTTAACATTTTTACTAGGGTATCACTTTAAATGTTGTTTGATAATGGAAGTGGTTATTATATTCACTTGGGCCTGGATTTGGTTATTCATATTGGTAGATAAAGGAATACCGACCTATGTAGAAATAAGAAAAATGTTCTTATTTTGGCCGGACTTCTTATTCAAGAGTGAGGAGATGAGAAAAAGAAAAAGAAAAAGAAAGACTATTTGTTAAGTGATACATAAAAACTATAGTGAGTGTAGTGTAGAGTCAGCCTGCTTATCGGATGCAGGCTATCGGTCCAACTGACCGGTCCGACACGGTAAGCTCCGGCAAACGAAACGGAACGATGGCGCGGCGGCGAACGAAACGGAACGAACCGCCGTTCCTCTTATCGTTCGTTTTCTGAGATTCTGCAATTTTACGTTGGACTGAACCGGTCCGTGACTGATACGGTTTTTTTTTTTTTTTTTATATAACAGCCCAACTCAACAATATATATTAGCCCAAGATTTAGCCCAATTCTTTTTACCCCATCTTTCTTATTAGCCCAATACCCCTACCGATTTTTACTTAGCCCAACAATTAAACTTCCCAAAACCATTTCCATTTCTTATTAGCCCATCGTTCAAAGGGGAACGCCGCACATTCAAAATCAGATATTTCAGTGGAGAAGTTTATTAGCCTCATTATCTTATCATATCAAACCAATTGAAAATCGTTTCCTTCTGCTTTTGATTGAACAAGTAAATTTTGAGTTTTGTATAATATCATATCAGCCACTGATCTTTCTATTCTTCATACCACTGATCTTTCTATTCTTTATCAGCATAACAGGTTTGTATAATTTTTTTTCAGATTTATGTGATTTAGATGATTTGGTTGTATTAATTTTGTTGTACTTTGCTATTGACTGTAGCAATTTAAAGTGTATTCTATTTTGCAGTATCTATTTAAAAACTTGTTGGAGATGTAATTGAAGGATAAAAGAAGAGGAGAAAGAAAGAGAATGATTAAATCTAATGCAGAACAAAGAAGAACCCAGTTTTATCGAGAAAAAAAAACGATAAGGACCGGTAAGGGACCTGTTCGGGACCGAAACCGGAACCGATAAACCGGTCCCTGTTATCGGTCGGGTTTTGGTAAATTAGGACCGAAGATCTGGTCCGGACCGGGACCGATAGTGGGTGTCTGGCAGACCGGTCCGGTCCGATAAGGATGGTACACGATAAAAACCGGTCCGAAACCGGACCGGTACGGCCGATAAGCAGGCTGAGTGTAGAGTCACTAAATTTAACTATCATTGTTTTTAATGGGAAAGGTCGTACAAATATGGGAAAACATACTTTATCTTGTAAGAGGCAAATATGTTCACTTTTTTTTTCGTTCAAATATTACCTTATATTAAAAAAAGGGGACTTACAAAGCTAACCAATTCTTAAAAGATTGGATTCGTTATGAATAATATTAGCCAACCTATTTGAGTACGCAATTAGTTGCGATCCATTCATATTGTTAGAAAGCCATGTTCACCTCAATCAGTGGCTAGAAGGTATGGAATTTAAGGAGGATTTATTTATAAAAACCTAATAACATTGACTTTTATATTAATAGTTTTCAAAGTCTCCTTCCTAACTATAAAGTTAAAAACAAAGCAGAAAAAAAAACCAACTTCCCCCTTTTTCTAACTTAATATAGTAAAAGAAACAAACTCAAAACAAAACCCTTATTACGGTTATGCGTTTTGTCTCTCTCCTCTCACTCTTTTTATCTTTTCTCTGTA
Source organism: Nemophila menziesii (assembly GCA_029959085.1). Taxonomy (NCBI): domain Eukaryota; kingdom Viridiplantae; phylum Streptophyta; class Magnoliopsida; order Boraginales; family Hydrophyllaceae; genus Nemophila; species Nemophila menziesii. The sequence goes on along the minus strand of JARWIR010000022.1, from coordinate 8,221,041 downwards.
CTGAAGCAAAACTTACCAAGTCGTTCTCCACCGTAGAGAAAAACGCCGCTCTCTTGCAGAAGAAAGCTGCTGCCATCGTAGACCATTCTCCACCACCATCAGACGCTGCCATCGAATAGTGAGTGTGGAAGAGAGTTTATTTTGTTTTATTACAGTGAGTGTGAAGAGATTTCTTTTTATTTTCTTTTTGTTTTTTTTCAAATGGTTAGTGTGGGGAGATTTCTTTTTGTTTTTTTTATTCCAAGCGAGTGTGAATAGAGATTTGTTGTGATCTTTAAGGTTTGTTTGGATTGAGAGAAACGGAAAGAAAAGAAAAGAATAGAAATGATTATTTATTTTTTACATTGTTTGTATTAGAAAATATTATGAAAGAAAAGAGAAGGAATCATTCAAAAAACCACTCCTATGTCCATTTTTATTATCCCTATAAATTAGAGTCAAAAGGAGAGAAATGAATTTTATTAATGATCATTGGTCAAAATTAACTTTTTTTTCCCTTTTCTTTTGTATTTTTTTCAATACAAACAAAATATATCTAAAATCATTTATGAAATCTTCTTTTATAAAAATTTCTAATCCAAACAAAATAATTTCTTTCCTTTTATAATTTATCTTTTTTTTTTTCTTTTGTTATTTTTTTTTTATTACATGGGAGAGCCACTTTGGACTCGGTGTCGTTGACACGGTTCGAACCTGCACCACTAGATTGGATGACCAAGGCTCTGGCCAGTGAGCTAATCCCACTGGTTTGTTATTTTTTCCCTCATAAATACAAACAGACCCTTAAAGAAAGGAGAAGTATAGAAATGTTTTCATTTTATTGTTTTCATTTTATAAATATTAATTTTGTATAGATTTTGCAGAGATATTGATTTGCTGGATTTTTAAAGAAAGGAGAAGTATAGAAGCTGCAATCAAGGTTAATTTTTTTTGTTATATAAATATTAATTTTGTACTGCAAATTGATTTACTTGACCATCAGTTGGGAGACCATATGAGAAGTGAACATGCAGTCTATTTATGCGATCCAGACCACCCTTTAATATAGATTCCAAATTTTTCTTGTACGTATCGTGAACACATGTTAAACCAAGATAAACATCTAAAGTCATATTTCAATAAAATTTAGCGATTACATAAGAAAACCATATTTACCTTCAACTTCTTCAGCAGAAAGGATAGGTTTTAACCTATGCTGTAGATCTCGGTTTTGCGGCCTAGGCGGTCGACAGGGGCCTAGCGCCTAGGCGAGATTACATGGGGCCTAGGTGGAATTATACGGTTTTGAATCCCGCTGTGTAATATTGTATACTTAGTAATATATATGTAGTTTTTAACTATTTAAGTCATAAAATTCATCTAACAACACTATAGTAAATATAAAAATTGATTTATAATATCAATTACAGAATTTTCAAGAATAAGAACAATAACAAGAAGGCATATGCATGCACGTTTTTCCATTAATCGGCGCCTAGGCGGCCATTTTTTACCATTAATCGGCGCCTTGATGGGTTAGGGGCCTATTCCACGGCGACTAAGGCGCTAGGAAAAAACACCTAGAATTTTAAGTAGGCGTAAAAGGCTGAGGGTGGAGTTGACTCCTAGGAGGGAAGATCTACAACATAGGTTTTAACAAGCTTTCAGTTTTGATTGTCTGCCATGGCCAATTTATAAAGGAATACTCAAGGTACTTCAATTGAATAAATCTCATCACACTCGCTACAACAAGTTTTGTTGCAAAAATCAAGGTTCAATTTTTTTTAATTGTGCGAAGAAGATTTTTCTTTGTTTTTTATCCTAAGTTTTCAATTTTTTTGTATATGGATCTGATTGGTACGTACCAATCGAATCTGTTTGGTACATACCAATTTAGTATTATCTTTTTGTTTTGTTCCAATTCGTGTGTTTCATGTTTCATTTTTCTATTTTATATGACTTGTTTTTGCAAAAAAAAAAATTGTTTTGCACGTACCAACTAGACCTTGACACGGTAGCTTGGCACTTACTAATTAGACCTTGAGACGGTAGTGTGACACTTACTAATTGGACCTTGACACGGAAGCTTGGCACTTACTAATTGGACCTTGACACGGTAGATTGACACTTACCAATTGTACCTTGACACGGTAGCTTGGCACGTACCAATTGGATATTGACACAGACATTGACCTTGACATGGACAAAAACCATTTGAGTTTACACAAATACTATTAGAGACCTATCATGCAATTATATATAAATTGATTTTATAACAATCGTAAAACAAACATGGGGTATACAAATTTAATTGGTACGTACCAGACAGAATAAATTGGTACATAGCATAAAGAGAAAATTGGTATGTACCAAACAAAAAATATTGGTACGTACCAACGACTAAACTGAATAGGGGTATAAGGGTAAAAAAGATAATCAGAAAATCAAAATTAGGCCTTTTATAGGATTTTTTTAGTTAGGACTTAATAAGTAACATTTTAGTTTTTTGGGCCTTATTTGTATTTTTCTCAGAATTTAATGATGGTAAACTAGGCTACACTAATTTTCGGACTCAAATGCATGACATGACTCATAATTTTATTTTGCCGAAAAAATTTCAAGGTTTGCTTAAATATGTGATAATTCTTGGACCCTAATTCCATCTATTGATACATCCTCCTACGATTTGTCATTTTTATATTTTCAAGGGTACGACGTAAAGGACCCTCAAGGTAGGGGTTTCACTTTTAAGTTAGGCCATGGTTCGAACATAATAAAAACTGTTGGAACAAAATAAGAACACTGATTAGACATAATGGAAGTAACATTGTTTTCAAAAAAGTAATTCTTACACCAAAATTACATAAAAATGAAACATAAAAAAACATAATTTACAATATTATCAGAAGTCCAAGTGATAAACACAATCTTTGTGTTAAAAGTTTCTCCGGTATCTTCAAACTAAATCTATCACTACTCAATGTTCATAAACGATTTAAAGAGATAGGGAGAGTTCGAGAGTTTTCTGGTGCGTGTAGTTCTATTGGTAGTTTTCAAATGACTCAAGCTTATTCATATAGAGGTAAAGTCGTTCAAAAAAACGTTCACACTTAATAACCTGCCATAAAGACGATCACAATAATGACAAACGTTTTATTGGTTTGAAAATCTGGCATGCACCTGGGCTCCCTCCTTGTATCAGGTGAGGAACGAATTTGGATGGTCTATGTAAACTTTGTAATATTTGAGTCTTCATTGCGGGAGTTCCTGAACGTTTGGGGATGGAAGCTTTAAGGCTGGACGTTTCAGCATGTTAGGGATGGGAGTAGTCAAGGTTGGACGTGTTTCTCTGATGGCATTTCAGACGTGGCCACTGAGATCCATAAGTACCAGCTCCAAAATAAGATTAGATTATTATTTTTTAATTCCTCAAGATCCCCAAATCTACGACCATACCACAGGCACTGTCGTTGCCGTTGCAATGAACAACATCTGGGGTATTCCAGAGCTTGATAAAAAAAGGCATTTTGTAGAGGTAGTTAGTGTAGATTCAACCAAATTTAACGAACAATTTTTATTAATAATGTGGGTGGTCCAGGCTAGTTTGCGTGCACCTCTCTAGGGATGTCAATGGGGAGCGGGTTCGCGTGTACCCGCCCCCACCTCACTTTGAATGGGAAGGGTTTTAAGGTACTAAATGGGGTTTGAGGCGGGTTGTGGAGATGGATTTTTAAAACCGGCGCGGGGCTAGGCGTGTTGTGGGGATAAGTATTCCCCACCCCGCAAACCCGTGCATGTACATAATATAAAATAAATATATTTTAATTATAATATATAATATATATTTTACTTTAAAGAAATATTCAAATCAAAGTTTGTGTGTGTTTATTATAACACATAAAGTTTTAATTATTCAAATCAAAGTGCAACTTCAAGGGGAAGAATTTTTCTAAACATTAATATACAAATTCAAATTCTAAAGAATGGTATATTTAAGGAGTTTAAAATAATAAACTTTGTAGTAATAATTTTTTTTTGAACAATCAAACTGAAACCTGCGGGTAAATCCCACACCCCACGGGGATATAAAGAGCGGGGCAGGGCCGGGTGTGGGGAAGAACAACGCGGGGGTGGGGCGGGGAGTGGGGCTTTTTCTTTTTTGTGGGGCGGGGTGCGGGGATAGGTAAACCCTCCCCAAATCTGCCCCAATGACATCCTTAAACCTCATTCACACCCTTAAAGTGTTTTAAGAAGTAACAAGGTCTGTCTAATTGAACTAACCCAATGGTTACCGATCATTATTTTAATTATAGGAAAGGTCCTACAAAGTGAGAAAAAATACTTTATCTTGTAGGAGGCAAATATGTTCACCTTAATTAGTGGCTATAAATTATGGAATTTAATGATGTTATATTAGGATACACTTATTTTTGGACCCAAGTGCATGACCTACATCATAGTTGTATTTTGCCTAAAAAACTCAGGACGTGCCTTAATATATGATAACTCTTAGACCCTGTCTCTGTTTGATTAAGGTACATCATGCGAATTTTCTCTCCTATAATTTCAAAGGTATGAGAGTAAAGGACCTTTAAAGTAGGGGTTTCACCTTGAAGTTAGGCCATGGTTCGAATATATGTGATAAGAATTGTTAACAATGTATTTCAAGATCAAAAAATAATTCTCAAAACAAAATATAGCGAAAATGAAATATAAAAAATAGAAGTTACAGTATTACCAAAATTCTAAGTGATAACTAAAATATTTGTGTTAAAAAAAATTCAGGGTAAAACTGGTATAATTAAACTAATTTTATCATCACTATATGCTCAGTAACGATTTAAAGAGAGAGGGAGAGTTTGAGAGCTTTCTGGTGCTTGTAGTTTTGTTGATGGTTTGCAAATGACTCAAGTTTCTTATTATATAGAAGTAGAGTCCTTTCAAGAAATGTTCACACTTAATAGCCTGCAATAAAGACTATCACAATAATTACAAACGTTATATTGGGTTTGTTAAAGTGTAGCAAAGCATCATCCTATTACCCGTAGGATATTAGTAGATGTTATTATCCATTAGGTAGTTTACTTTATTATCTATTGTGTAATATCCCTTGTGTATTAGGGTGATATGTATTTATATATATATGGAAGAATAGTGTCTTATGTACACTAAGTATTTTATCCAATTTCATCTTCAACATGGTATCAAAGCTAGGTTAATTTTGTTTTTTCTATATAAAAAAAAACAGCACAGCAGCGTGCTTCGTCTTCTACCTATCACCACCAGCAAAACCCTAACCCTAGCCGCCCCTCCTCCCACCTCCGCCACTAACCAAACCACGACACCCACATAGCTCCACTCGCCTGACCACACAGAGGTCTTCCAACAGTTCTGACAAAGCTGCAACGGCTTCTCAGTAAAAAAAAAACTTAAAACACCGATCTACGCCGATCCGCTTCCTGTAGCCGCGCGTAAGTCACTCCAGTAGCTTCACCAGACGATTCCGAGCCGGACATGGAAGCCCCGTCACCGTTAGCCGCACGTGTGTTTCACGCGCCACCAGTCGCCGCCGCGCGTGTGTCTCGCGTGCCACTCCTCGTCGGACAGTAGGTTCGGTTTTGTCTCCTGGTGGTCCTTTGTGTGTTCTAAAAATAAATGCAAAAGTAAATCGAACCACAACCGCAAGTGTACGGTTGTCCCAAGTAGTAATAACTGATAAATCAGATTCGTTCCAAGGACGGAATGGTTGATCACAATGTCTAGCAAATAGTGATTGATGCACTTATGAAAATAAAAGATAAAAAGATGTTTGTTTGGTTTTTGTTATTAAAGCTAATGAATGAAAGACAATTACTAAAATGTAAATAAAAGCTAAGACGCAAGTAAAATGATGTAAAACGCAATATGAGATGTAGCACTTGAGAACGCAAGGATCCTCCCTATCCTATTTCTTAACTTATGTTGTTTAAGGGCTAAATTAGTCAATTACAATGGTCGGGATTCTAATTTCCTTATACCCCCGTCAGGGTGGACTATAAGGCGATCCTAAAGTGTCACTAGTCCCGTCAGGGTAAATATGATCCACCGTTGGATGATTAAGTTTTATTACCTCATTGGCCCTAGGATTAGCTAAGCTCGTCAGAATCATTAACTTCTATCCTAGATTGAATAAATGGTTCCGTATTTAAACCCCCCGTCAGGATGATCCAATTGCCACTAATTGGAATAGCCTAAATACTACTACATGTTCCTAGTTCATGACGCTAAAAACAGTAAATATTCATAATTTATCGAAAGGAGTAAAAGCCCTAATTTATTTTAATTCAATAAAAACCCAAATTCAACATTCGTTAATTAATAAGAATTGGGATTCACCCATTGTTTGTTCTCAAGCACTATAGAAAACTTAGCTCATATTAAAATGAAATACGAAATTAAAAATAAAAGAATTCATATTGTTTACAGAATTAAAAAGATAAAAGAACCTAATTTCCGGAATCGGAATGACTACGAACGGAGATATAGACCCTCTCCAGCTCTTGTAGCTTCTCCTCCTTCCTTCAGTTGCTTCTCTCTGGTGTTTTTTAATCTTGCAGAATGTGAATTGTGTCTAAAATAGAAGTCAAAGGCTGGTTTTATAGGTGGAAAAAAGGATTAGGGCTTGGACCTAAGAATAAAACATTAGTTAAATGTCCAAACCCAAATTCTAGGCCCAAAATCCCGTAACTGCTGATACACCTTCACTAAAACGGCTTTTCCCGATGCGTTACAACTCCGATTGACCTCATTCCAGTTGCTAAAGTTCCGTAACTCGATAAGGAATGATTTCTCTTCAAAGGTCAACTGCTAAATCATCGTTTAAGCACCTCGAAATCAGCAATCTATGGCCTGGAAAATGGATTTTCAGCTCTAAAAATAATATCTTCGGGATTTCTTTTCAAATCTTGACTCTATCTTTTGATCTTTGACTTTCTCTTCGGATTCCTCTTCTAGCTAACATCTAAAACCTGTAAAATCTTCACTAAAAATACCAATATTACTCGCAAAAGCTTAATAAATCAAAAATGCTAGAAATAAAAGAGGAAAATCATATTATTGCATATTTAGTCCAAAAGTCTATCAAATTGATTAAATAAACACCAAAAATGATGTCTCCTAAGGGTCGAAAATAAGAACATTTAAGGGGACATCAAGACCCCCAACTCAAACCTTTGTCGTCCCGACAAAGCAAAACAAAACAAAACAAGGGGTAGAAGTAAACGCAAGAACAAATAGAAGCTTAGCAAATAAACCTAAAGCAATTCTAAAGATAAATCTCATATAGCAAAACCTTAAGAACTAACATATACATACACTAATCATGCAAAATCAAACATAAATAATCTCAATCATAAAATTAAAGTTGCAATGCTTGAAGGTTACACTTGTACTCATATCTGTATGATGGCTATAGGGTGGTCATTAATCATAAATCGCTTTGAATGTTCCACCTAAATATTCCCTATCAACAGAAGTATAAATTCACTATGTATTTAAGACTCAAGAGGTCTTTATGGTTTTAATATTGGCTTAAGGACGGTATGGATATATATTTGGTAAATTTTTAAGTGAGCTTTTGGCTCTCTCCTCACTTACCATCCACATGTCCTCGAGCTTGAGTTACGCTAAAAAATGTTCTCACTCACCCATTTGACGCGCTAAAGTTGCGTCCCCAATGTCAACCCAAATAAATCTAAGATGATTTCCAAAAATATTCCACTTTGCCGATTTATTCATTTTTTCTTTCTTTTTATTTTCTTTTTCATTTCTTTTCTTTTTTGTACAAGATACCCATGACCCTCATTTTAGTGTGAAAGGTCATGTCTCTTATAATTTTTTTTTTCAAATATCGGCAAAGGGTTACAATTAATAATATCATCTACATTTTTGTGCCCCAATACAAACACATATAATCCCTTCCCAATGTATCTTCCCAAATGTGGTCCCACCACCCCAAACTCAAGCTCGAGACAAGTCTCAGGGTTGTGATTCAAGTGCGGGTCATTTGGTCATGCCTAATAATCTAAAGGATAATGGGCTTATATCGTGGCTACAAAAGAAAAGGCTCAAGGCTCAAAATTGGGCTAAGACGGATAAAATTAATATTAGGGATAACAAGCTAAAAGGCTTCAAATGGCTAACAAAGAACTTCCCCTATCATTTTCCTAAGTACATAGCTTGTCTTTAGTTCATATCTAGGTGGGTTCTCTACTAATTAAGATTTCACGTTCTACACACCAAACATATTCCTTAAGTACAAGCTTACTTCATTTGCATTGTTCATTAATTTTTCCTATCAATTACCTATGTTCGCATGCAATTGTAAGTGCGTTCTATATCAATCCCTAAAGTCCACTATTTACTATCATTGATTCATCAAAAGTATGCTTAAAGGGACATTTAAAATCTTCTATAGTCAAACGCAACTCCGAAAATTATTTTTATTGAAAGCAAATAAAACATATAACACATAAAAACTGGGATGAGGCAACGAACCCCACCCCAAACTCAAAAATGAGTCGTGTCCCCACGACTCCAAAAGACTCAACGCAATAAAAATAAACTAAACTAACTAAAACGCGAAAGGGATAGAAAACGTATCTTAACCAGCTCGAGGCTGGTTATCGGTGTTGCGTCCATGAACTTTCTCTTGCGTAAGAATACCATAGGTGGCGTGTTGAATTGTGCTCACCCCTATTAACATGTTTCGGAGAAGTTCTAACTCTTTTGTAACGTTTCCTAAAGATGCAATCATCTTCACTTGGTTCTCTTCTAACACCTTCACTTTAGCTTCCAACTCATCAGTTGTATGCATCTTCTTCTTTGGAGGAGCTCTAGGATTCCTCGTTGCTTTCACCACCTCATCATGAATATTCTTGACCAAAGTTAAACCCATACTCTCACACACTACAACACGATCAATCTCTGCGTCTTTACGCGGAACCTTTGCGTCTAAACACAAAGTAGTGACGGTACAAGGAAATTTGAGATTTTGTTGTGAAGTAGGAATTCTAGAAAATTCCATGATGGTATCATATATCACACGAGCAACATCCATAGGTTTCTCCTCAATAATACATTTAATGAACAAAAGATGCTCCTTCTTCACTTCCGATATGTGTTTAACTCCGAAGAAGGTAGGAATTATGAAACGTGACCAAATCTTAGCACATGGTAGCAAGTTACTACTATACATCTGTCCAGGATATCTCTCTCCTTCGGGAATTGGGCGGGCCCCATCAACAAGCACTTTCCCCCAAAGGGATTCATAATCAAACGAAGGTTCTTTAAGAGATTCTTGAAACAGACATATTCCGGAAAACTCGGGTAATTTCAATGATTTACGAATAAGCTTAACGGAGAAAGGAACTACCTTTTTGCGAATGATGACAGCTTCCTTTGAGAAGGCGATTCCTTCATAAAAATCTCGCACCAAGGTAGGAATATACTCAAGCTTCCTTTCTCTCAATTCCTTCCAACCCAATTTATCACAAGTAACACCATAATCTTTATAAGCACTAGTCATAATACCTTTAGGAAGATTCATCTCCTCACCAAACTTCAAAAATTGAATTCGATCACGAACCTGAGTTTTCCAAGGAACAAAGACTCTCTTAGGCTTTTGAGCCCAAGCTTTCCTACGCGGAGCTTTCGGTTGTTGCACTGGTTCTTCGGGAACTTCTTGTTCAGTTTCCTCAATCCCTTCTTCAACTTCTTCCTCACTTTCTTCATCACTCTCATCAATTAACCTGCTCTTTTTCGGATTAGCCTTACTCGGATTTTCTTTTCGTTTCGGAGCAATTGGGTTTTGGACAGTCTTTTTGGATCGCGAATCCGGAATCTCAATTGCTTGGTTTGGGCTAGCTCCAACAGTGTTCCTGTTTCTTGGTATGTTTCTTCGATAGTTACACATGGAATCGATTCTGTTAGTCATCTCTTTTCACCCCAAACTCAAAACTTCAAATAGAGAAAAAGCTAGAGAAAAGCTTTGAAATTTGATGTTTTGAGGCTTAAAACTTGAAGAACTAGGTGTTATATGAGATGGGTTAAGGTTATTTGAGAGGGATTTTGAAAGAATTGGGTTTAATTTCAAGGTTGGGAGAAAGAAATTTGGAGAAAAGGTGAAATTTGATGATGTTTTGTAGAGGATGTGAGTTGATTTTGTGTTTTTGTGATGATAGAAGGCTTGATTTGATGATTTTATAGCTGTTTGTTGATGATATTCGGAGTAGGTGGAGGCAAGAATTCGGATTATAAGGTTTGGCTTGGAAAAGAGGCAAAAAAACTAGGTTTAATAAAGTCAAAACCGCCTCTCGCAACAGCTGGCCGGCTAGCCGGCGGATTTGCCGGCATGCCGGGCGAGAGGGCGGCGGAAAAAAATTACTAAATTCGATTTTTTTTTATACCTCAAAACGCAAGTATATTGCGTCGTCGCTGACGCAATGATCAGAGAATTTGAAATCCTTGACCGGCTAGCCGGCGGATTCGCCGGTATGCCGGTGAAATCTCGATGGCGCATTTGATGACGCAGCAACCTTGCGTCGTCGCTGACGCAAGGACCAGAACATTCTTCCTCTTTGGCCGGCTAGCCGGTCAGTTGACCGGCATGCCGGCGCTTTCTCGCTGGCGCAAATGATGACGCAGCGTTGCTGCGTTGTCGCTGACGCAGTGGTCAGGGAGTTGGGGTCTATCTGCACGTTTGGCCGGTATGCCGGCCAGCTCGCCGGCTAGCCGGTCAAACCTGCTGTGGACTTCAATCAATTTTTTTTTCGTTTTTCCCATCGTTTGACCCCAAACTCATGACCATTATACCCCTGAAATCATCAAAAACAAACACCCTTTCTCATTTCTTAAAAATAAAAACTAAAATCAACGAAAACTTTAACTAATTTACACTACGGAAATTGAAATACTTAAACTAATATACAAGAAATTGGCTTTTGTTTAACGTCGTTAAGCTCGACGGGTTACCTCGTGCTTTTAAGGAGCTTCGAGGAGGTACATGACCTCTCCGGGATGTGGGTCTTTTGCACGATCGGTGTCTTCACCTCCATGATAAATCTTTAAACGATGACCGTTCACCATGAATGTACGGTTCTCAAGTGGATGTTCTATCTCTATAGCTCCATGAGGTGTAACCTTGGTTACAATGTAAGGACCCGACCACTTCGATCTTAATTTCCCCGGATAATTACTGAACTTCGAATTATATTTCAACACTCTTTGTCCCACTACAAAGTTCTTCTCTCGAATCCGATTATCATGCCATCTTTTAGTATTTTCTTTATAAAGTTTAGCATTTTCATAAGCATGTAATCTAAATTCATCAAGCTCATTAAGTTTCATCATTCGATTCTCACCAGCTAGCGTAGGATCTAAATTTAACTTAGCAATAGCCCAATAGGCACCCATTTCTAACTCAAGAGGTAAGTGACAAGCTTTACCATATACCATTCGATACGGAGAAGCACCTACTGGGGTTTTGAAAGCAGTTCGATATGCCCAAAGTGCATCATCTAATTTCATAGACCAATCTTTTCTAGTAGGACCAACGGTTTTCTCTAAGATAGATTTTACCTCACGGTTTGATACTTCGGCTTGACCATTGGCTTGTGGATGATAGGCGGTAGACACACGATGCCTCACTCCATATTTCTCTAGAACAGTCTTTAGATATTTATTAACGAAATGAGTACCTCCATCGCTAATAATCACCCTTGGAGTTCCATGTCTAGTGAAAATATGTGATTTTAAGAACTTAATCACCACTCTGGAATCATTAGTAGGTAAATCCACCGCTTCTACCCACTTAGACACGTAATCAACAACTAATAAGATGTAGAGGTTGCCATTTGAAGGAACGAACGGACCCATAAAATCTATACCCCAAACATCGAATATTTCAACTTCTAACACATTATTACGTGTCATCTCATCCCTCTTAGATATGTTTCCGGTAAATTGGCATCTAGTACATCTTTTAGTATATTCATGACAATCTTTTATAATAGAAGGCCAATAGAAACCAGATTGTAATACCTTAGCAGCAGTTCGATCTCCTTTGAAATGTCCACCATAAGGTGAATCATGACACCCAGCTATAATCGCCTCAATTTCTTCCTTGGCTACACATTTTCTTACCATCTGATCAGCACATACTTTGTAGAGGAAAGGATCCTCCCAAAAGAATTGTCTTGCACGGTGAGCTAATCTTTTTCTCTCTTGATAAGTTGAACCTTCAGGAAAGGAACCACTTACTACTAAGTTTGCAATATCCGCATACCAAGGAGCTTCATAATCACGAACCACGAATAAATTCTCATCGGGAAACTCTTCTCTAACTGCTTCAGTACCACTATTCAACTCTGAACCTTCTAACCTCGATAGATGATCTGCAACCTGATTCTCACACCCTTTCCTATCCTTGATTTCTAAATCGAACTCTTGAAGCAATAACACCCATCTAATTAACCTTGGTTTAGCATCCTTCTTCTCCATAAGATATCGAATCGCTGAATGATCTGTATAAACAATAACTTTCGCTCCAAGAAGATAAGAGCGAAATTTATCGAATGAATACACAACCGCTAGCAACTCCTTTTCTGTAAATGTATAATTAATCTGAGCACCATTAAAAGTTTTACTAGCATAATAAATCGAATGAAAAACTTTCTCTTTTCTTTGTCCTAATACAGCTCCCATACATAAATCACTCGCATCACACATAACCTCAAACGGTAAATTCCAATCTGGAGGCACTACTATAGGAGCAGAAATGAGATTTTCTTTGATTGCTTTGAAGGCCGCTAAGCAAGCTTCATCAAAAAGGAATTTAGAATCCTTTTCAAGTAAGTTGCATAACGGTTTCGCAATCTTAGAAAAGTCTTTGATAAATCGCCTATAAAAGCCAGCATGGCCTAGAAAACTTCTTACCCCTTTAACAGAAACAGGAGGGGGAAGAGTTTTAATTACCTCAATCTTCGCTCTATCGACTTCCAATCCAACACTCGAAACTTTGTGACCCAGAACAATACCTTCGCGAACCATGAAATGACACTTCTCCCAGTTTAATACCAAATCCGTTTCTTTGCATCTGATTAACACTTTCTCTAAATTGTCTAAACACTTATCAAAATCATCACCAAATACAGAGAAATCATCCATAAATACTTCAAGAAAATTATCAATCATATCCCAGAAGATGGCCATCATACATCTTTGAAAGGTAGCAGGAGCATTACACAACCCAAATGGCATTCTGCGATATGCAAAAGTACCAAAGGGGCATGTAAATGTTTTTTTATGTTGATCTTCTGGAGCCACGTAAATTTGATTATACCCTGAATAACCATCCAAGAAGCAATAATACTCTCTTCCGGCTAATTTATCTAACATCTGATCTATGAAGGGCAAAGGGAAATGATCTTTTCTGGTGGCCTTGTTCAGCTTTCTATAATCCATGCAAACTCTCCATCCGACTACCGTTCTTGAAGGAATCGCTTCATTTTTATCATTAAGAACTGTTGTTATTCCTCCCTTCTTCGGTACACACTGAACCGGACTCACCCATTCGCTACTCGAAATGGGATAAATAATCCCCGCGTCTAAAAGTTTGATCACCTCTTTCTTTACCACATCCTTCATAGCGGGCATTAATCTTCTTTGACCTTCAACTGAGCGTGCGTTAACATCTTCAAGTATGATTTTGTGTTGACAATAGGATGGACTAATGCCTTTGATGTCAGCAATTGTCCAACCTATTGCTTCTTTGTTTGCTCTTAACACACGCAACAATTTATCTTCTTGAGGACCTGTTAAATTAGCTGAAACAATAACAGGTAGAGTTTCATTAGTACCTAAATACGCATACCTCAAGTGTGCTGGCAGTGGTTTTTCTTCCAATTCCGGAGGAGATTCAATTGAAGGCTTCTTTTTAGGAACAATCTCCCCCGGTTCTCTCACAGGTTCATAGGCCGGACGCCTATACTTCGGATTTTCAGAATTTAGAGCTGCTATTGTTTCAGTAAGCTCCTCCATCATCTCAGGTGAATCTAATGTTAAAGCAGCCTGCAAGATATCATCAAAATTTAAACAATTAAATACCTCTTGCGATGCTTGCTCTACTACATCCATTCTGAAGCAATCTTCCTGAGAATCTGGGAATTTCATAGCTCGAAATACATTGAACTTCACTTCCTCATCTTGTATCCTCATTGTTAATTCGCCATTCTCTACATCGATCAATGTTCTCCCTGTAGCTAGGAATGGTCTACCCAAGATAATGGGGACATTTCTATCTGCATTGTATTCAAGTATTACGAAATCAACAGAAAATATAAGTGTACCTGCCTTAACAAGGACATCCTCAATGCGGCCTTCAGGATGAGCAAGAGACCTGTCCGCCATTTGCAAGACCATAGAAGTGGGTCTTGCGTTTCCAATTTTTAGCTTATCAAATATCGACTTGGGCATCAAATTGATGCTAGCCCCCAAGTCACATAGCGCCTTTCCTTTCCATTCTTCTCCAATCGCTATGGGAATCGTAAAACTCCCCGGATCAACTAACTTCGGAGGTAATTTACTCTGACAAATCGCGCTACACTCTTCTGGAAGACCAATCATCTCATTATCACAATAGGGCCTTTTGTTAGTGAGGGCTCTCTTCAAAAACTTCGTGTACTTAGGAATATCTCGAATCGCCTCAAGTCACGGAATATTAATACTTAGACCCTTCACTCTATTAAAGAATTTCTGAAAATCACCCAAATCACCCTTTTTCTGAACTCGCGATGGAAACGGTGGTGGAGGGCGATTAATCACAATATCATCCTTCTTTTTCGGAACTTCTCTTGGTCTCACTATTTCTTCAACCTCACTATCTTTCTCATTTTCTTTCTCTTTATCAACCACTTCCTTTTCTTTTCTTGGTACTTCTTTCTCTTTCATAACAGGAAAAGGAGGTGGGGGAAGTTTCTTACCACTTCTCAATGTAACAGCATTACAATCTTCGTGTTGCTTCAGATTCTCAGTATCGCTTGGAAGTTGTCCTTGTGGACGTTGATTCAGTTGTTTATTAATTTGGCTTAGCTGATTCTGGAACAAACTCATATTGGCTTCGATTGCATTTTGACGTTCCATAGCTTGTGTTTGGAGAGCAATTAAACTTTCAACTGATTTCTGAAGAGTGACTACTCCTTCTTGTGGATGGGCAGGTAAGGCTTTTTGGTTTAAGGTTTCATCGTATGCATTCTGAGGAGTATTTTGAGGAGCTTGCCTTTGTACATAATTTCCCTGATTCTGTCCTCCTTGATAATTGTTGTGTGGTCTTGGATTATAGTTGTTACCTTGGGGACGCGGCTGATACGCATAGGTAGGATTGGCTGCCCCATTAGGATTTGAGTATTGAAACCCAGGATGGTTTCTGTTAGGCTGATATCCATTACCACTTGAATTGAAGTTACCTCTATTGGACATGAACATCACGGATTCTTGGTTATTCGGACAATTTTCCTCATCATGATCATCTACCTGGCAAATTGAACACATATAAACCTCTTGTGCAGCATGCACAGCTACCTTCTTACCCGAAAATCCTTCTTTTACAGCTAAAGTAAGCTGCTTTAATTGTTGCTCAATAGTACTCTGAATCTTGTTCTCAAACGTAGCAAATTTCTCTTCTATATCAACATTATTCACTCCCGTCACCGGTGTTCTTACTGAATTCCACCCAACTTCATTCTTGACTGTTCTCTCTAAGATGATTTTAGCATGAGCGGGTTGAACTTGAAGAAAACCTGCTCCACATAGCGTATCCAATTTCTCTCTAGAATTCCCATCAAGGCCTCTATAAAAGATTTTTTAATTGTTGTTGTTCTGAGAAGCCATGATTAGGAACCTTGCGTAAACACATCTGAAATCTTGTCCAACTTCTACCCACAGTTTCATCATATTCTTGACGGAAATGCGTCAATTCTAATTCAGCATCTAACCTCATGTTACTAGGGTAATATTTGTCAAAAAAAGCAATTTCTAACTGGTCCCAATTAGTAATCTTCGTAGGATCTTGCGTGTCGTGCCATTCGCTTGCTCCATCAATAACGAAAAACTTAAATGCAGCAAAATACATTTGTTCCCTCGAAACCCCTTGTGTGATATAAGAATCACATATCTGTTTAAACTTCTGTACTGCTCTAAGAGGATCTTCTGATGGTCTACCACGAAAATTCCCAAAATTTTGAAACTGAGCTAACATACCCGAATCTGGAAGGAATCTCGGAACATCTATATCTGGAGCACCTACTCCTATAGCTGGAGCACGGAATGGAACTTCTGGAGGACCATTAGTGAACCACGGATCTTGATTCATCACTATCTGAACTTGAGGATTAGGATTCACTGGTGGAACTGGAGGAATAACACCTGGAGCTAAAGGTTGTCCATTTGCGCCTAGTTGATTGTTTTGACCATTAAGATTGATATCTTCCATTCTGTTACTTAATTCTTCTACTTCTAAAGCTTCTCGTTCTCTTCTTCTCTTGTTAGCAAGTCTGATCAACGATTCTGGATTACTAAGGATCGGAGGTGTTGGCTCTAGATCCTTGAATAGTCTTCTTCGCATACACCAAACCTAAAACCTGAAAAGAAACTAAACAGAAAGCGTAAAACTGATAAAATAAAATAAATGCACTATCACTAAAGGATAAACACCGTGGTCACACGCTACCGTCCCCGACAGCGGCGCCAAAAACTTGGTGGTCCTTTGTGTGTTCTAAAAATAAATGCAAAAGTAAATCGAACCACAACCGCAAGTGTACGGTTGTCCCAAGTAGTAATAACTGATAAATCAGATTCGTTCCAAGGACGGAATGGTTGATCACAATGTCTAGCAAATAGTGATTGATGCACTTATGAAAATAAAAGATAAAAAGATGTTTGTTTGGTTTTTGTTATTAAAGCTAATGAATGAAAGACAATTACTAAAATGTAAATAAAAGCTAAGACGCAAGTAAAATGATGTAAAACGCAATATGAGATGTAGCACTTGAGAACGCAAGGATCCTCCCTATCCTATTTCTTAACTTATGTTGTTTAAGGGCTAAATTAGTCAATTACAATGGTCGGGATTCTAATTTCCTTATACCCCCGTCAGGGTGGACTATAAGGCGATCCTAAAGTGTCACTAGTCCCGTCAGGGTAAATATGATCCACCGTTGGATGATTAAGTTTTATTACCTCATTGGCCCTAGGATTAGCTAAGCTCGTCAGAATCATTAACTTCTATCCTAGATTGAATAAATGGTTCCGTATTTAAACCCCCCGTCAGGATGATCCAATTGCCACTAATTGGAATAGCCTAAATACTACTACCTGTTCCTAGTTAATGACGCTAAAAACAGTAAATATTCATAATTTATCGAAAAGAGTAAAAGCCCTAATTTATTTTAATTCAATAAAAACTCAAATTCAACATTCGTTAATTAATAAGAATTGGGATTCACCCATTGTTTGTTCTCAAGCACTATAGAAAACTTAGCTCATATTAAAATGAATTACGAAATTAAAAATAAAAGAATTCATATTGTTTACAGAATTAAAAAGATAAAAGAACCTAATTTCCGGAATCGGAATGACTACGAACGGAGATATAGACCCTCTCCAGCTCTTGTAGCTTCTCCTCCTTCCTTCAGTTGCTTCTCTCTGGTGTTTTTTAATCTTGCAGAATGTGAATTGTGTCTAAAATAGAAGTCAAAGGCTGGTTTTATAGGTAGAAAAAAGGATTAGGGCTTGGACCTAAGAATAAAACATTAGTTAAATGTCCAAGCCCAAATTCTAGGCCCAAAATCCCGTAACTGCTGATACACCTTCACTAAAACGGCTTTTCCCGATGCGTTACAACTCCGATTGACCTCATTCCAGTTGCTAAAGTTCCGTAACTCGATAAGGAATGATTTCTCTTCAAAGGTCAACTGCTAAATCATCGTTTAAGCACCTCGAAATCAGCAATCTATGGCCTGGAAAATGGATTTTCAGCTCTAAAAATAATATCTTCGGGATTTCTTTTCAAATCTTGACTCTATCTTTTGATCTTTGACTTTCTCTTCGGATTCCTCTTCTAGCTAACATCTAAAACCTGTAAAATCTTCACTAAAATACCAATATTACGCGCAAAAGCTTAATAAATCAAAAATGCTAGAAATAAAAGAGGAAAATCATATTATTGCATATTTAGTCCAAAAGTCTATCAAATTGATTAAATAAACACCAAAAATGATGTCTCCTAAGGGTCGAAAATAAGAACATTTAAGGGGACATCAAGACCCCCAACTCAAACCTTTGTCGTCCCGACAAAGCAAAACAAAACAAAACAAGGGGTAGAAGTAAACGCAAGAACAAATAGAAGCTTAGCAAATAAACCTAAAGCAATTCTAAAGATAAATCTCATATAGCAAAACCTTAAGAACTAACATATACATACACTAATCATGCAAAATCAAACATAAATAATCTCAATCATAAAATTAAAGTTGCAATGCTTGAAGGTTACACTTGTACTCATATCTGTATGATGGCTATAGGGTGGTCATTAATCATAAATCGCTTTGAATGTTCCACCTAAATATTCCCTATCAACAGAAGTATAAATTCACTATGTATTTAAGACTCAAGAGGTCTTTATGGTTTTAATATTGGCTTAAGGATGGTATGGATATATATTTGGTAAATTTTTAAGTGAGCTT
Source organism: Nemophila menziesii (assembly GCA_029959085.1). Lineage (NCBI taxonomy): Eukaryota > Viridiplantae > Streptophyta > Magnoliopsida > Boraginales > Hydrophyllaceae > Nemophila > Nemophila menziesii. The sequence continues at coordinate 8,202,286 of JARWIR010000022.1, read as the reverse complement.
TTGGCTCTCTCCTCACTTACCATCCACATGTCCTCGAGCTTGAGTTACGCTCAAAAATGTTCTCACTCACCCATTTGACGCGCTAAAGTTGCGTCCCCAATGTCAACCCAAATAAATCTAAGATGATTTCCAAAAATATTCCACTTTGCCGATTTATTCATTTTTTCTTTCTTTTTATTTTCTTTTTCATTTTTTTTTTTTTACAAGATACCCATGACCCTCATGATAGGGGTATAGTTATTGTGTATTTTGTGGTGTTATGGAGGCCTTACAAGAACAAGATCATAGTTCTAAAGACCCTACATCTAATGTATCTCGTTCTACTTTGTCGATTAGTAGTCCTACTTTTTCGGGTACCCCGGTTATTACGATGACTTAGCTTACTAGTAGTAATTATTATCGTTGGTCTTCTTCGGTTAGATTGTGGTTTCGTGGGCATGGTTTTATTCGTTATTTAACAGAATATTGTCCTAGTAATGCTTCTGTCGATGAAATTACACTTTGGGAAACTGTTTATTGTCAACTTGCTAGCTATTTGTTACAGTATATTGACCCAAAACTTCATGATATGTTTGATTATGAGTTGTGTAAACTTATATGGTCTATGACTAAGAGTTTGTATAGCAGTAATGTGACTCGATTTTATGATGTGGTTTCTGAGTTGATGCAATTTCGAATCGACGAGAAGGGACTCTCTGTGTGGTACGGTCGTTATCAGCGCTCCATAACTGAGTTTCCTTCAATCTTTCCTCCGACTACTGATATTGCAGTTTCTCGTGATCAGCAAGAACAATTTTTTGTTGTGCTCATGCTTCGGAGTCTTCCTTCTCAGTATGACGCTGTTCGTTCTCAACTATTGTCTAGCAAGACCCTACCCGCTATGTATGAGGTGTATTCTACTCTTGACCGTGCTTGTCTTACTCCTAGTGTATCCAACCTTCAGTTGATCGTTGCTTTGTTGTCTCAGCCCGATAGTCGTAGGGATAGCAGTATTCCCTGTGATGATATTTTGAGTGGTTACCGTGGTCGTGGTCGTGGTTATACTCGCGGTAGTGGTATAGGTAGCTTCACTTCCCGATCTCAGTGCTCTTATTGCCATAGAGTTGGACATCTTCGAGATAAGTGTTGGGACTTGCATGGTCGTCCATCAGGTGTTGCTCATGCCGCTCAGACGGATCCGTTAGAAGTCTCTTTATCGGGTGTTGGTCCTTCAGAGCATGTCCTTACTGTTCCAGAGGATCGATACTCTTAGCTTCTTAGGTTGGAAGCATCTTTTCAGGCATCTCAATCTTCTCATGCTCACGCCAGCTCTTCCACTGCTTGTCTTTATCACACTCAGTCTAGCTTAGGTCCATGGGTAATTGATTCTGGTGCTTCTGATCACATGATCGGTAATGTTCACTTACTCTCTGAAATTCGTACTGCTCCTTCTCATAATGATACACTTGCTGATGGCTCTCCCACCTCCGTTCGTGGGGTTGAATCTGCTCATCTTTCTTCTACTATTTCCTTAGAGTCTGTTTTATATCTCCCTAAATTCTCTTTTAATCTTATGTCAGTCAGTCAATTTACCAAGCGTCTTAATTGTTCTGTGATCTTTACCCCTGACTCTGTAGTTGTACAGGATCTTCAGACTCAAGAGCAGATTGGTATAGGGCGTGAGGAGCGGGTTCTTTACTATATGGATGTTGCCTCTTCTACTGCTTGTCTTGTTGATCTTCCGCCCGAGCAGATTCATTGTCGTCTTGGTCATCCATCGCTTCCTACCCTAAAGAAAATGGTTTTTGGTCTTAATCATGTTTGAGAACTCTCTTGTGAGTCGTGTCAGTTAGGAAAACATGTTTGTAGCTCTTTTGTTAGTCGTGTCAATAAACGAGCTAATTCTCCTTTTGCTTTAGTTCACACTGATGTTTGGGGTCCTTGTCATACTACGTCTCGAATTGATTTTAGGTATTTTGTCACCTTTATAGATGATTACTCTCGTATGACTTGGTTATATCTAATGAAAGATCGTTCATAATTGTTTTCTATTTTCACATCATTTTGTGCCGAAATTCATACCCAATTTGGTGTTCCGATTCGTATATTGCGTAGTGATAACGTTAAAGAGTATTTTTTGTCATCCTTTCACTCTTTTATGTCTAAGCGTGGGATCATACACCAGTCCATGTGCCCACACTCCACAACAAAATGGGGTGGCCGAAAGAAAGAATAGACACCTCATAGATACGGCTCGTACCCTTCTCCTTCATAAAAATGTCCCGTCTCGTTTTTGGGATGATTCCATTCTCATGTCTTGTTATCTCATTAACCGCATGCCATCCTCTGTCTTACATGATCAAATTTCTTTCTCTATCCTTTTTCCTAGAGATTCTCTCTACATATTACCCCCTCGAGTCTTTGGTTGTGTCTCTTTTGTTCATATGCTTTCTCCTGGAACGGATAAATTAGGTGCTCAATCAGTTAAGTGTATATTTCTTGGGTACACTCGCTTTCAGAAGGGATATCGTTGTTATTCTCCTTCTCTGAATCGGATGTTTGTTTGTGCGGATGTTACATCTCTTGAGTCCTCATCATACTATCCATCTAGCATATCTGATACTGCTATCGAATCATTGGCTCCTCCGGTCCCTACCTTTATTTCACCATCTCTTGTCAACATCCCCGTCTCTTTACCGGTTTCTATAGTCCCTCCAGTCACATCTCGGTTAGATCAACCCGATTTACAGGTTTATACTCGTCACCCTTCTCCACCGACGACGCCGCTTGCCTCGCCTGTATCACTTTGCTCACCGTCTGTGGATCCGGTGTCCTCTGATTTAGATGTTCCTATTGCTCTACGAAAAGGTATTCGAAATTGCACCACTATACATCCTATTTATTCTTTTGTGTCTTATGATCATTTATCACCTTCTTATGCGTCCTTTGTTACTTCACTATCATTTATGTCTGTCCCTACTTCTCATATAGATGCTCTTACAAATCCTGGTTGGCGTGATGCTATGGTCGAAGAGATGACTGCATTACACTCTAATGGTACTTGGGATTTAGTTGATCTTCCAAGTGGAAAATCCCCAGTTGGTTGTCAATGGGTGTTTATTGTGAAAGTCTCTCCAGATGGTAAAGTAGACCGCTTGAAGGCTCGTCTTGAGGCTAAAGTTTATTCGCAGGTTTACAGTGTCGATTATATTGCTACTTTTTCACCTGTTGCTAAGATGTCTTCTGTTCGTATTTTTCTCTCTATGGCTGCTATGCATAAATGGTTTCTTCATCAATTGGATATTAAGAATCCTTTCCTCAATGGAGATCTTGAGGACGAGTTGTATATGGAGCAACCTCTAGGGTTTTTTTGCTCAGGGGGTGGTGGGGCCTAGGGTGTGATAAAATAAGATATAATTAACGTGCAAAATAACACCCTAAAGCTACACGGTTCTGCAAGTATACAGATCATATGCAAGTTTTAGTTAAAAGATTAAGATTCGTTCCGCAGAGACTACGAAGGTTAGGAGAATCTTATGCAAATACCAAGTGCAAATAAGTTAAAGCTAGAACAACTAAACGCAAATAAAAGTAAAGACAAATGGATTTTTGTTGATTTTCTAATTAACTAAATTAAAACTAAGAATTAAAAGACAGAAAATAAATATGAAAGGTAAGTGATATGAGAATATAGCTCAAGTTATTAGCATGTAATCCCCACTAGTTTTGCCGTTCTAAACATGTAAGGGTGAATTATGTAGTATTTCCCTAATCGGTCCCAATTCGCTATTGGTAGTTTAAAATAGGATTTACCTGTGTCAATAAGGCTTCCTAAGCAAACTTTTCCTGTAATTGGTAAATAGTCACAAGAACTAAACCATAGTGATTATCTAGCTAGGTTGGGTTGTCAGATCAGACCTAATACTAGACGTTATGTGCTAAACATGCAATTAAACACCGTTGTCAATGGTGACCTAATTACTAGATGGTAATTCTATATGGCGGCCGTCCACAAGAACACAAAATATAAATCCAAACACATAAACAGAGAATAAAAACTATAATTCTATTTAAAACATTAAATTCCCAAATTAGATAGATGTCAATAAAAAACTAGGGTTCATACATATATGCTAAAACTCAAGCTAAAGAAATTTAGTTCATGAAAGAAAAGAAAGAAATTACAAATCTAAAGGTAGAAGAAGACATTGTTGATGACAGCTCCTTCCAGACTTCTCTCTTGTGTTGTAAGCTTCCTCTTGGCTTAAGGTTTCACCAAGGATGATTTAAGAGTGTTAGGAGGCTGTATTTATAGTGTATAGGTTGACCTAATTCGTTTCTTGGAGATAACTCTAAGTAATGGACTCTTAGCCCAACTCAAATTCGTTTGGAAATAAAGATAAACACTGCTGGACCGTTTTGAGTATATCTTCTTCGTTATTGGTCTGTTTTTGCTCCATAATATACCAAAAGAATTGTAACAGAATTATCCATGTCCCTATGAAAGGAATCTTCAAAAATCGGCTTCCTTGTAGGAGTAATTACCACTTCTTTAGGCGTGTGCTGCAGAATCTCAGATTTAGGCAGCTTTTCCTTTTCCTAATTTTTAGCCTTTGTTTCCTTATCTCCAATTTCCATGTAAATCTCTTTCCATAAGTTGTTGTCTTTGACTTGGACTCTAATTAATCTCCATAATTATCTTTAAAGCTTCACACTAAATAAACAATTAAACCCAATATGCTCTAAAAATATTATGCTACTAAATCAAGATTCAAAATAGGAAAGTGCACTAACTAAGCTAAATTCAACCTATAAACTAATAAATAAGCCTAAAATGATGTCTCAGAAGTATATTTTATTATCACAAATGAGGAGACATCAGGGGGAGTCTCGTAAGGTGTGTCGCTTGAAGAAATCTCTGTACGGATTGAAACAATCTCCCAGGGCATGGTTCAGACGGTTTAGTGAATCCTTACTTGAGTTTGGTTTGACACGTTGTGGAGTTGATCACTCGGTATTCTATAGACATCTTTCTAGTCGAAGTCTATTATTAATTGTGTATGTTGATGATATTATAATTACAGGAGATGATACATCAGGAATTTAGAATTTAAAGACATTTCTTCAGAAGCAGTTTCAGACAAAGGATTTGGGACAATTACGCTACTTCCTTGGTATTGAAGTGGAACAATAAGATAAAGGAGTATTCATATCACAACGAAAGTATGCCTTAGATACACTAGAAGAGGCCTGGATGTTTGGTCCACGACTATGTGACTCCCAATGGATCCAAATGTGAAACTCATACGTAATGAGGGGGATCTATTCACTGACCCAGGGAGGTATAGAAGATTAGTCGGGAACCTTAATTATCTATGTCACACACGACCATATATCTCATTTGCTGTTAGTGTTGTTAGTCGGTTTATGGATTCACCATGTGAGAGTCATTGGGAAGCAGTTATACGTATTCTTAGATATATGAAAGAAGCTCCTGGAAAAGGGATATTATATAGTGATCGAGGTCATATAGAAATTGTTGGTTATTCTGATGCTGATTGGGCAGGATGCACACATGATCGACGCTCCACCACTGGATATTGTGTCTTCATTGGTGGAAATCTAGTTTCATGGAAAAGCAAGAAACAAGACGTGGTAGCAAGATCAAGTGCTGAATCTGAATATCGTGCTATGTGTTTGGCCACTTGTGAGCTAATATGGGTGAGAAATTTACTCCCAGAAATCAGAGTCGTTTGCCTTAATCCTATGAAACTTGTGTGTGATAATCAGGCTGCCATACACATTGCTTCAAATCCGATGTTTCATGAGCGTACCAAGCACATCGAGGTTGATTGTCATTTCACCAGAGACAAGATTTTATCAAGAGAAATTGTAACGTCTTATGTTAGTTCCAGTGACCAGTTAGCCGACTTATTTCCTATGTCTCTTAGAGAACCTAGAGTTGAGTATATATGCTCCAACTTGAGGGGGAGTGTTAAAGTGTAGCAAAGCATCATCCTATTACCTTTACCTGTAGGATATTAGTACATGCTATTATCCATTAGGTAGTTTACTTTATTATCTATTGTGTAATATCCCTTGTGTATTAGGATGATATGTATTTCTCTATATATATGGAAGAATAGTGTCTTATTTACACTAAGTATTTTATCCAATTTCAGCTTCAACAGGTTTGAAAATATGGCATGAACCTAAACTCCCTTCTTGTATTAGGCGAGGGGACAAATCTAGATGGTCTCTATGTAAACTCTGTAACAGACAACTCTTTATTCTAGGTGTTTTTGAAGGTTTGGGGATGTGAGATTTACGGTTGGACGTTTCAGCAGGTTGTGGATGGGAGCATTCAAGGGTGGAAGGTTTCTTCTGATGGTATTTCCAAATGTGGTCACTGAGGTCTATAAGTACCAGTTCCAAAATAAGATATCATTTTTTAATTCCCTAACTCCACGACCACACCACCTCCACCGTTGATAGCGACCAAATAGGAAGGTGAGGTGATACATTCCATAACCTAATCAATAATCCACTTCAAAAAATTTAAACCATGTCGAACTTCTCAAATAAAGTCCTAAGAGACCAAATCAAACGTTTTTCGATGATCCAATTGAATTGTCCATCTTGGTGAACTACGTTTAACCCCATACCCTTTTAGGAGGTTGCATAAGGTGGATGTTTTCCGTCACGAGCCTAGCCTAAATAAATGGCGATTGAGCTTGATCCACTATCCCGTCAAGTAAAGGCATAAGTCTTTGAAAAAGAATGATCGTTATCGTCTTGTAAATGATGTTACAACAGGAAATAAGTTGATAACCACTCACGGGATCCACATTATCCGGATTTGGAATTAGTGCAACGATTGTATGATTTAGTTGTTTAAGGAGAAACCCGGATGTGAAAAACTCCCTAACTGCGTCAATCACCTCATCACCCATTATATTCCAAGATTTCTTTATGAAGAATTATGAGGAATACCCATCGGGTCCCAGGTGATTCCAAAAATTATGTTTTTGATCCCTTGATCGGTAATTTTGATACAAAGGCCACTGTATTGCTCTTTGGTCAAGATAGCTCCCAATTCGAATGACTTCTTGTCAACTGATACTTTCGGTCAAGATGGATTACCCACATGGGTTTGAAACTTAATATCCACTTTTTCATGAGCAAGGTCGGCTCGTTTAACACTCTTGAGATGGGTATAATGCTTCTTGTTGAGGCCTCTAATAAAATTTCAAGTGAGGAATTTTTTCGCAAAACACAAATTTCTTAGTCCCATGTGTTTTATGGTTCCATCCCTAGGTTACCATAGCATTATACTATTCATGTTTGGCACACATGTTAAAGATATAGGGTGATACAATCCAGTCTTTGTGAGTTTTGTAGAGCATCTATCAAGATTGAGACCATTTCTACTTCCGTTGCCCTTATATTTGGAAAATATGGAAGAACTGTTTGTTGCAAACTAGCACTATTTCAAGGAAATGCTCGTGGATGAAAATCTACAAACATAAATTGTGTTTGTAAGGTAAGGTTTGCAATTTGTGGTTGTATAGTGTATTACAAATTTGTGTCTGTAAGGCAATATTTCTAGTTATAGGGTATTACATACAAATGGAAATGAATGAAAGGGTGTGTTTAACAACAAGTCTCTACTAAATTGAAAACCAAATTATGGAGTTAGTTACTTCCAAATATTATTAGGGTCAAGGTTGGTGGATATAGTATTTTTGCTAAAACTGAAGATAAAGGTGGCTAAGAACTGGAAGATGAAGTGGGGAAGGAATGAATTGGATAATGATGCTATGTATAAGTAATATCTGCAATAAGGCTGAATTGGTAATTTTGTAAAAAATATTATTGATAGTGCTAAGCTACGAAGTTGTGAATTATAGTACTGTTTTGCCCAAAAATAAAACAAAATACTGATTAGCTTCAGTTTAGTATTTTTACTTGTAGTTGGTAAATGCTTGTTTGTGCTTAGTATAACTATTTCTAATAAGTAGAAATATACTCTCAAGTGCTTTAAACATAAGGACAAAACGGAGATTATATAGTTGTAGATTCCAAAGTAAAGATATTTGTTTAGACAAAGCTAAACCCATGAAACTAAAATCATAGAGTTAGCAAGACCAGAGTCCTCAAAAGTCATAGTTATGTTGTAATCCATAGGCTTTGACCCTGGAATTGCATGAGTCAAACGAAATTCACGTGTTTTCTCCTCTGTTTCCTTAAGTTGAGCGTAACAAAATGACCACAAAAGCTGAAATTATCATATAAATTATAAAGTGAGTCAAAATAGGTTTATTTAATATATTTTTTAAAGAATTAAGTACCTGAATAGGATCAGTACGTAAGAAATTCCTATGAAATCTTTGTCCATCTGGTAAACGAATCCCAACCCTACATACAAGTTTTTTATCACTTGTTGTGGGCTCCACCACAGGAAGAGGAGGATAATTAGGCTTCTTCTCCTTAGTTGGTGGGTCCATGTGCTTTTCATTAATTTCCATAGAAATTGCTAATGCTTTTTGTAATTCTTCATCATCATCTACATTAATTAACCAATTACTCAATTTCTACATTCATAAACTTCATCATTTCCTTTTTTTTTTCTTTTTTTTTTACCTGTTACTTGCTCAAGAGGTGCTGCTTTATGAGATAAACTAACATGATGATCTGTAGGGCTACTATCCAAAAATTGCAAGATATCCTATAACACAAAATAGTTAATTAATTAAATCTAATAAAATAAAATAAAATAAAATAAAAAATATGCACCTCGAGAAGACTTTCTGGTTCAACCATTCCACGCCAAGAGCGTATGTTTTGACCTGTTATAGGGTCAATCACTAAAACCACAGGAAAAGCATCTAATTTGTAATAACTGCATATCTTTTTCCCTTCCTCATTATCTTCATATATCTGTAACAAAATCAATTGGACCAAGAGGTACAGGGTTCGAATCCCTCCAACTACGTAATATTAAAAAAAAAAAAAAAAAAAACTATACGTACCTGCCAAAATATGAAATTGTTTTTGATAGTTTCAGCGACAGCTTCGTTAGCCCAGGTGTCACGATTGAGCATATGTGAGGTGAATTCTGTAGTGGATTGTATGTTTAATAAAAGCCATTTATTTTGCAGTTTTGCAAAATCCTTAGCCTTTTCAAATGAGCCTTGGAATATTAAAGCAAAAGGTGGTCGATATAAAGAAGCAAGGTTATCTTGTTCCCATACACCAGAATTGCTTAAAGGTCTTGCTCCACTGTAACAATAAGTAATGTATGTTTAACAGTTATCACATAAACCAACGTATTTTATATCTATTTTACTTACACATATGGGATTGAACGTTCGAATAGAACTTCCCTTTTTACAGGTAATGGTGCTCTAACTTCATCATCTCCGTTGGTTTTATGCTCACTGATGAATAAACAAACTATATTTAATGAACAACAATTAAAAGGATCTTTAATACAATTAATTGACTTACTCCATTGCTGATGACACAAAAAAAAGCTGAATAGCTTGATCAAGATTCCAGTCTGTGGCCTGTAATTAAGTAATTAATTATGACGCAAAAGGAACAATATTCTAACGTTTTTCATCAATTAAGCAAATGGGTGACACTATTTTTACACTTTTAACATGGAATGATGATTATAGGGTGTGATTGGTGTCTGTATACATGAATACACGTCACTTATAGGTATATAAACATCTGTGTGTGTGTGAGGATTGAGGAGTTCACCTGAAGAAACTGACGCGCGATATCAGAAGTCTGGTCAACGGCGATTTCAAGGAAAGAAGAGACTAGACTCTGCTGGTCAGGCTGGTTTGTAGACCAATTAAAATTCTCCATTTCTTTAACGTTCTTTATCTTTCGTTTTACGAAGAACACAATTTGAAACCCTTGAGAGTGAGAGAGAAGAGAGAGGACTGTGATTTTGTGACAGGTGGAATTCTCACAGGAGTTCTTTTTATAAGGATGCTACCATATATAATACTATTGAGGAAATAAAAGAATTTCCAATATTGTCATGTACGGATATTTATACTAAGGAACAATTACTAAAAAAAAAAAAAATCTTTTATATAAGTTCATAAAAAAATTTAGACTTTATTTTAATTTTTTATCTTTATTTACAATTTATTAAAGGAAGTTTTCGCAAATTAGAAATAGGTTAATGGTTTTTGATTTATCTTGTGTCCTGTTTATCAAAAAAAAAAAAAAAAAAAAAAATACACTAACGATTGGTAAACAAATCATATCACATTTTCCAATTAACCTTGTCATGATCAAATTTTTTGTGTTCTTTCTTATCCTTCAATTATTTTGAATTTTAAAATAAAAATCGACAATCATGAAAACTCCAAGCTACTACGTGCTTTAGTTTGTCATTAAAGACTTGGAAAAAAATTAGCATGTAAGTTGTTGAAATTACCAATTATTCAAGGTAATCCTTGTTTTGCCCTATTTGTAGTCCTCTAGTTTTTTCCTTTGATTTTAATTTATTGTGTTTATGTTATTGAAATCTATTGTTTTTTTCTCATTTCTAAGTTTTAAACATCCACTTAATGTTTAGTTCTTTTTTTTTTTCCGAGTTATGATCATTATGATATAAAGTGTTGTCATTTTTTGTTTTATTTTACGTATTTTGGACTTAATTCTTGTCGTTTCACTGTTTTATGGGTGTACATATATAATTTATTGTGTTTGCATTGTAGTTTCTTTTGCCAATAAAACCAAACGCAAATATACAAAAGTTAACGTTTCCCTGTAGTAAAAGTCAATTCTTTACCGATTAACCTCTCTAGAAAAAAATGCTCTCCCTTCTCTCTAAAAAAAGTAATTACTACGACGAACGACGCTTCGTCCTTATCGATCTTTCTTCCCCTATTGTTTTGATCAGTATCATGGGGAGGGAACTCTTCAGAGCCCTTCCTATTTCTTGGAAATGAGTTTATCTTCAAATGGCTCAGTTTCCCCAAAAGCAACTCAAACACTAAACCCTATTTGATAATTATCTCAAATCATTACAACATGAAGACCATAAGTAAAGACCTTATATTAAGCGGAACAAGGAACCTCTCTCCCAAGGTAAGGAATGGCACGAACTCGTTAGAAGCGGATCTATTAACTATACCAAAAAGATTTTTCGAAGTCCAAAACCTAAGGAAGAGGACGGTAATGATAGAAGCAGTAGGAGGAGTATACAACCTACAAACCTCACCTATTGGATTAGGAATGATTACAAGATTAGAGCAGCATCAATTCTGATAAGTTTTTCAAATCCATTTATCTGGTTCAAATATTTATTTATATTGTATTGGAGGTATGCGTATAGAGTAAGGAATGAACAACTATTTGGAAGGATAATAATTATGAGGAGGAGGGATGAGCGTGCTAGGTGGAATAGTGGAGGGTGCCATTCCCTTCCGGGTTTAGGGAAAAGAAACTAATAATGACTAGACTAAAATGTAATGATGATTGTGTACTAATCTATCATATGTAGAGAAAGCAAGTTAACCTCCTCGTGAAATTCAATATGGTTAGTAGAAAAACGAAGAGACTATCTACTTACAAGAGTCCCGAGGTAAGAAATGCACTTAGCAATACCAACACCTATATAAGGCCTTCTATTACCCAGATCAAGGTACGCAATCCTCCTACCCCTATACACTACTCTCATACTCTCAAAGTCTGGTACCATAGTTTGGTTCTGCCTAATCACTACTGTCCTCTTAAATCCTTGGTTTATTTCTATTTCCAACCATTCTCTCTCTTCTTTCATTCCTTTGACCGCAAGTATAATTTTTTAATGGCGACTTGGGATTGTCATGCTCTACCTATAATAAGACTCACTGAACACAAAATAAGTGTGTTATAAATATTGGTATGAAAGCTCAACTAACAGATAGCATGAAGGAAGAAACATTTATTATTCTGAAAGTAGTTGGAGAAGTGCCAATATATGCTGTAGGTTTGAGGAAATATATAGAAGAAAAATGGGGAATACAAGTGATGTCTCCCTATTTGTGATATAATAATATAGGTTGGAGATATCATTTTAGGTGTATTTGATGAATTAATTATAAATTTTTATTTGAATTTTGATAAATTCTTATTCCTTGTCGTGATTTGATGATTTATAATTTTTAGAGCATATTTGGTTTAATATGTGTGTTAATGTGAAGCTTTAAATATATATAGAATATAATAAGATGCCAAATAAATTCTAAAGAGATAAGGAAATAATATATGGAAGGAATCAAGAGGTAAAAGGAAGTAGAGATAAAACAGGAAAGGAAAGCTACCATGTAAATCTGAAATTCTGCATTTACGTCCACTAAAGTGAAGATAACTTTAAAACTTCTGGGTATTTGGTGGTCCTTTGTGTGTTCTAAAATAAATGCAAAAAGTAATCGAACCACAACCGCAAGTGTACGGTTGTCCCAAGTAATATAGTTGATAAAACAGATTCGTTCCAAGGACGGGATGGTTGATCACAATGTCTAACAAATAGTGATTGATGCACTTATGAAAATAAAAGATAATAATATGTTTGTTTGGTTTTTGTGATTAAAGCTAATGAATAAAAGACAAATAATTAAATGCAAGTAAAAGCTAAGACGCAAGTAAATGAGTGAAAACGCAATATGAGATGTAGTACTTGAGAACGCAAGGATCCTCCCAATCTTATTTCCTAACTTATGTTGTTTAAGGGCTAAATTGGTCAACTACAATGGTCGGGATTCTAAATTCCTTATACCCCCGTCAGGGTGGACTATAAGGCGATCCTAAAGTGTCACTAGTCCCGTCAGGGTAAATATGATCCACCGTTGGATGATTAAGTGTTTTACCTCATTGGCCCTAGAATTAGCTAAGTTCGTCAGAATCAATAGCTTTTATCCTAGATTGAATAATTAATTCTATATCTAAACCCTCCGTCAGGATGATCCACACGCCACATATGTGGAATAGCTTAGATACTAATACCTATTCTTAGTTCGCGACTCTAAAATCAGTAAATACTCACAAATTATCGAAAAGAGTAATAGACCCAATCTAATTTAATTTAGCATAAACCCAAATTCAACATTCGTTATTTCATAAAATTAGGATTCACCCATTGTTTGTTCTCAAGCACTATGAAAAGTTTAGCTCATATTAAAATTAAAAACTAAATTAAAAGAACTGGAATTCATATTGTTTACAAAATTAAAATATAAAAAGAACCTAATTTCCGGAATTGGAATGACTACGAACGGAGCTATAGACCCACTCCAGCTCTTGTAACTTCTTCTTCTTCCTTCTGTTGCTTCTCTCTGGTGTTTTAATCTTGTGGAATGTGAATTGTGTGAAAAATAGAAGTCCAGACCTCCTTTTATAAGCATAAATTCGGATTAGGGCTTGGACCAGAAAATAAAACACTAATTAAATGTCCAAGCCCAATTTCTAAGCCCAAAATCCCGTAACTGCTGATACACCTTCACTAAAACGGCTTTTCCCGATGCGTTATGACTCCGATTGACCTCATTCCAGTTGCTAAAGTTCCGTAACTCGATAAGGAATGTTTTCTCTTCAAAGGTCAGCGGCTAAATCATCGCTTAAGCACCTCGAAATCAGCACTCTATGGCCTGGAAAATGGATTTTCAGCTCTAAAAATAATATCTTCGGGATTTATCTTCAAGTCTTGACTCTAATTCACGATCTTTGACTTTCTCCTCGGATTCCTCTCTTAGCTAACATCTAAAACCTGTAAACTTCACACTAAAAATACCAATATTACGCGCAAAAGTTTAATAAATAAAAAATGCTAGAAATAAAAAGGGAATTCCGGATTATTGCATACTTAGTCCAAAAGTCTATCAAATTAATTAAATAAACACCAAAAATGATGTCTCCCAAGGGTCGAAAATAAGAACAATTAGGGAGACATCAAGACCCCCAACTCAAACCTTTGTCGTCCCGACAAAGTAAAACAAAACAAAGGGGTAGAAGTAAGCGTATAAACAAGTAGAAGCTAGCAAATAAACCCTAAAGCAATTCTCAAAATAAATCTCATATAGCAAACTCTAGAAACTAATATACACATACACTAATCATGCAACATCAAACATAAATAATGTCAATCATAAAATTAAAGTCGCAATGCTTGAAGGTTACACTTGTACTCATCTCTGTATGATGGCTATAGGGTGGTCATTAATCCTAACTCGCTTTGAACGCTCCACCTAGTCTATTCCCTATTAACAGAATCATAAATTCACTATGCACTTAGGAATCACGAGGTCTTTACGGTTATAATATTGGCTTAAGGACGGGTGTGGATGTATATTTGGTAAATTTGAAGTGAGATTTTGGCACTCTCCTCACTTACCATCAACAGTGTCCTCGAGCTTGAGTTAACGCTCAAAAAGATGTTCTCACTCACCCATATACGCAACAATTTAGCGTCTCATGTCTACCCACTATTAACAAGATGATTCTCAGAAAATTCCACTTTGCCGGATGTTTTATTCATTCATATTTTTCTTTTTCTTTTCTTTTTCGTTTTTTTTTGTACAGAAGCAAACCGGGTTCCTGGTTTTGACGAATCCGGGTTCCCGGTTTTGACGAATCCGGGTTCCCGGTTCCTACTGTATGAATTTTCAACTTTTTTCATTTTTTCTTTCTTTTTCATTTTTCTTCATTCCCGGCAAAGGGTTACAAGTATATATCATCTGCAATTGTGCTACAATACAAAGCACATCGATCCCAACCCATTAAATTCCCCATATGTGGTCCCACCACCCCAAACTCAAGCTCGAGACATGTCTCAGGATTGTGATTCAAGTGCGGGTCATATGGTCATGCCTAATAATCTAAGGGATAATGGCTTATATCGTGGCTACAAAGAAAAGGCTAAAGACTCAAAGTGGGCTAAGACGGATAATAATTAATACAAGGGATAGAAGGCTAAAAAGGCACAAATGGCTAACAAAGAACTGCCCCTATCATTTTCCTAAGTACATAGCTTGTCTTTAGTTCATATTTAGGTGGGTTCTCTACTAATTAGGATTTCACGTTCTACACACCAAACATATTCCTTGAGTACAAGCTTACTTCATTTGCATTGTTCATTAATTTTTCCTATCAATTACCTATGTTCGCATGCAATTGTAAGTGCGTTTTATATCAATCCCTAAAGTACACTATTTACTATCATAGATTTATCAAGAGTATGCTTAAAGGGATATTTAAAAATTTCTACAGTCAAACGCAACTCCGAAAATTCTTTTATTGAAAGCAAATAAAGCAAATAACACATAAAAACTGGGATGAGGCAACGAACCCCACCCCAAACTCAAAAATGAGTCGTGTCCCCACGACTCGAAAAGACTCAATAAAGCATTTCAACTAATCTACACTAAGAGGAAAGTTTAGAAAACGTATCTTAACCAGCGCGAGGCTGGTTATCGGTGTTGCGTTCTGGACCTTTATCTCGCGTAACAGCATCATAAATCGCGTTTTGAAGTGTATTTACGCCTAGGATTAAATTTCGCAATAGGTCCAATTCTTTTGTAATGTTTCCCAAGGTAGCAATCATCTTCTCCTGATTCTCTTCCAACACCTGAATCTTCGATTCCAACTCAGGTACAGTTTTCGCTCTCTTTGATTGAGGAGTTCTCGGACTCCTTGTAGCTCGTGTTGCCTCCTCATGGATGTTCTTGATTGTGCTCAAAGCTATACTCACACCAACTGAAACAATATCCATATCTGCATCCTTACGCGGAATCTTTGCGTCTAGACACAACTGAGTAATAGTACAAGGACTTTAGATTTTGTTGTTTCATTGGTGATTTCGCGAACTCCATGATTGTATCATAAATGATCTTAGCAACATCAAATGGTTTCTCCTCCAAAATACACTTAATAACAAATATGTGCTCTTTCTTCAACTCGGAAGTGTGTTTAATACCAAAGAAAGTGGGTATTACGAAACGAGACCAAACCTTAGCACGAGGTGTCAAGCTACTGCTGTAAAACTGTCCAGGATATCTTTCACCTTCAGGAATAGGGCTAGTCCCATTAACAAGAACGGTCCCCCAAAGGGATTCAAAATCAAAAGAAGGGTCATTAAGAGTTTCTTGGAATGGGCATGTTCCAGAAAAGTTGGGTAGTTTCAATGATTTCCGAATACGTTCAATAGAGAAAGGAACTACCTTTTTGCGGACATCAATGGCATCACGGGAGGTAGCTAAACCTTCGTAAAATTCTCGCACAAAAGTAGGAATAAACTCAAGCTTCCTTTCTTGTAACTCTTTCCAACCCAACTTAGCACATGTCACAGCATATTCCTTGTAATCACTACTCATAATACCCTTAGGAAAATTCGTCTCCTCACCAAATTTCAAAAATTCATTTCTTTCACGAACCTGAGTATTCCAACAAGTATAAACCCTCTTAGGCTTGTGGGCCCACATCTTCATACGCGGAGGTTTTTGAACGGGTGCTTCCGGAATTTCTTGTTCAGTTTCCTTCTCAATGTTCTTCGCAATATCCTCTTCTGGTTCCTTCTCACTTTCAATCTCATCAATCAATCTTCTCTTTTGACCCGTGATTTCTTTTCTGTTAGAATCAAGCTTAACTTCGTCAATTTTTCGTTTAGGACGCGAATCAGGAATCTCAATAGCTTGATCTCGTGAACCACCAATGGTGGTCTTTCTTCTAGGAGCAGTTCTTCGAAAATCACCGGTTCTGTTAGTCATCTCTTTTCACCCCAAACTCAAAACTTCAAATAATGAAAAACTTAGAGAAAAAGTTTAGAATTATGATGTTTTGAGGCTTATGAATTGAAGAACTAGGTGGAATATGAGATGGGTCTTGTTTAATTTGGATGGGAGAAGAAAGAATTGGGTTTAATGGAAGGGTTGGGTGAAGAAGAATCTTGGGAAAAACTAAGGATTTGATGTTATTTTGGAGAGGAGGTGAGTTGATTTTGTGTTTTTGTGGTGAACGAGGGTAGGAATTGATGATATATAGTGTTTTGGATGATGAATTTCGGAGGTGGGGAGGCTATTGATGCGTTTTAGGTAAAGACTTGCAAAAGAGGCTAAGAAAACTAGGTTAAGGCCTCAAAAACCGACATCACAGCTTCAAAACCGGGTTCCCGGTTTTGGAAAACCAGGTTCCCGGTTCCGCGTCGCTGTGACGGCGCGGAAAAACAATTATTAAATTTTTTTTTCAAAACGCACCAAAACGCTGGACCCCAAGACGCTGGGTCAGAGATTTTCCTCGCCGAAACCGGGTTCCCGGTTCTGTGGAATGCGGGTACCCGGATTTTCTCGATGGCGCGAGTCAAAACGCGCCAAAACGCCACTTCTCAAAACGCCGGGTCAGAGAAATTTGAAGACAACAGCTCCGAAACTGGGTACCCGGTTCTGTGGAATGCGGGTTCCCGGTTTTGTGTCGATGGCGCGAATCAAAACGCACGAAAACGCAAGCCACCAAAACGCTGGGTCAGAGTTTTTCAGAAATCACAGCACCAAAACCGGGTTCCCGGTTTCGAAAATCCGGGTACCCGGTTCTGACGCTGTGTCGTGAACCAAGACGCCAAGTGTTGCGTTGAAGAGGGTGGTACCAGCTCCAAAACCGGGTTCCCGGTTTTTGCGAAACCGGGTTCCCGGTTTCTCCTGGACATCCATCCTCTTTTTCTCCTGTTTTCGCCAAATCGACCCCAAACTCATGACCTTTTTACCCCTGAAATCATCAAAAACAACTACCCTTCCTCATTTCTTAATAATAAACACTAAAATTACGAAAATCAAACTAATCTAAAATGAAAAAATTGAAAACTCAGCTAATATACAATGAATTGGCTTTTGTTTAACGTCGTTAAGCTCGACGGGTTACCTCACGCTTCTAAGTAGTTCCGAGGAGATACATGACCTCCCCGGGATGTGGATCTTCCGAGCGATTGGTATCTTCACCTCCATGGTATATCTTTAATCTGTGACCGTTAACCATAAAGGTACGGTTCTCTAGCGGATGTTCTATTTCTATCGCCCCATGAGGTGTAACTTTGGTCACAATGTATGGACCTGACCACTTAGATCGTAACTTACCCGGATAATTGCTGAACTTTGAGTTATACTTCAACACTTTTTGCCCCACTTCAAAGTTCTTTGTACGAATCCGATTGTCATGCCATTTCTTTGTGTTTTCTTTGTAAAGTTTGGCATTTTCATAAGCATGCAACCGGAATTCGTCAAGTTCATTAAGCTTCATCATACGATTCTTTCCGGCTAAGATAGGATCTAAGTTCAACTGTGCAATTGCCCAATAGGCACCCATTTCAAGCTCTAAAGGTAAGTGACAAGCCTTACCATACACCATACGATAGGGAGATGCACCAACTGGAGTCTTAAACGCAGTACGATAAGCCCACAACGCATCATCTAACTTCATTGACCAATCTTTTCTTGTAGGACCAACGGTTTTCTCTAGGATTGACTTGACTTCGCGGTTCGATACTTCAGCTTGACCATTGGATTGTGGATGATATGCAGTAGATACACGGTGTCTAACTCCATATTTCTCTAGAACAGTCTTCAGATATTTATTAACGAAATGAGATCCTCCATCGCTAATAATCACTCTAGGTGTGCCATGTCTAGTGAAAATATGTGATTTCAAGAATTTGATCACCACTCGTGAATCATTGGTAGGTAAAGCCACCGCTTCTACCCACTTAGACACATAATCAACAGCTAATAAGATGTAGAGGTTACCATTTGAAGGAACGAAAGGCCCCATGAAGTCTATACCCCAAACATCGAATATCTCAACCTCTAAAATATTATTACGCGGCATCTCATCCCTCTTAGATATGTTTCCGGTAAACTGGCATCTCGTACATTTCTTAACATATTCATGACAATCTTTTATAAGAGAAGTAGAAACCTGATTGAAATACCTTCGCAGCAGTTCTGTCTCCTTTGAAATGTCCTCCATATAATGAATCATGGCACCCAGCTATAATGGCTTCAGTCTCTTCCCTTGCTACACATCTTCGTATCATTTGGTCAGCACAAACTTTATAGAGGAACGGATCCTCCCAAAAGAACTGTCTAGCACGATGAGCTAACCTCTTTCTTTCTTGATAAGTAGAACCTTCAGGGAAAACACCACTTACCACTAAATTCGCAATGTCTGCATACCACGGAGCTTCATAATCTCGAACAACGAATAAGCTCTCATCAGGAAACTCTTCTCTCACTGCTTCAGTACCACTATTCATCTCTGAACCCTCTAATCGCGATAGATGATCTGCAACCTGATTCTCACAACCCTTTCTATCTTTGATCTCTAAATCGAACTCTTGAAGCAATAACACCCATATGATTAACCTTGGTTTCGCATCCTTCTTTTCCATAAGATATCTGATCGCGGAATGATCTGTATAAACAATAACTTTCGCTCCAAGAAGATAAGAGAGAAATTTATCAAATGAATATACAACTGCTAGTAGCTCTTTTTCTGTAACTGTGTAATTAATCTGAGCACCACTAAAAGTTTTACTAGCATAGTAAATCGAATGAAAAACCTTTTCTTTCCTCTGTCCCAATACAGCTCCCATACACAAATCACTCGCATCACACATAACTTCAAACGGTAAATTCCAATCTGGAGGTAACAGTATAGGAGCAGAAATAAGCTTTTCTTTGATTGCTTTGAAGGACGCTAAACAAGCTTCATCAAAAAGGAATTTGGAGTCCTTCTCGAGTAAGTTGCATAACGGCTTAGCAGTCTTAGAAAAATCTTTGATAAATCGCCTATAGAAGCCAGCATGGCCAAGAAAACTCCTTACCCCTTTAACAGAAACAGGTGGGGGAAGAGTTTTAATTACCTCGATCTTCGCTCTATCGACCTCTAATCCAGCATTCAAACCTTGTGACCAAGAACAATTCCTTCACGAACCATGAAATGACACTTCTCCCAGTTTAACACCAAGTCTGATTCCTTGCATCTAACCAACACTTTCTCCAAGTTATCCAAACACTTATCAAAATCATCACCAAACACGGAGAAATCGTCCATAAACACTTCCAGGAAATTATCAATCATATCCCAGAAGATGGCCATCATGCATCTCTGAAAAGTAGCGGGAGCGTTACACAACCCAAATGGCATTCTGCGATATGCAAAAGTACCAAAAGGGCATGTAAAAGTAGTCTTATGTTGATCTTCTGGAGCCACGTAAATCTGATTGTACCCGGAGTAACCATCCAAGAAACAATAGTACTCTCTTCCGGCTAATTTATCTAACATCTGATCGATGAAGGGTAAAGGGAAATGATCTTTTCTGGTGGCTTTGTTCAGCTTTCTGTAATCGATGCAAACTCTCCAACCTACTACCGTTCTTGAAGGAATCGCCTCATTTTTATCGTTAAGAATTGTTGTTATTCCTCCTTTCTTCGGCACACACTGAACTGGGCTCACCCATTCACTACTCGAAATGGGATAGATAATCCCCGCATCTAAAAGCTTGATCACCTCTTTCTTCACCACATCCTTCATCACGGGCATCAATCTCCTTTGACCTTCAACTGAGCGTGCATTGGAATCTTCAAGTATAATTTTATGTTGACAATAGGATGGACTAATGCCTTTAATATCAGCAATTGTCCAACCTATTGCTTCTTTATTGGCTCTCAACACACGCAACAGTTTATCTTCTTGAGGACCTGTTAAATTAGCTGAAACAATAACCGGTAGAGTTTCATTAGTACCCAAATATGCATACCTCAAGTGTGCTGGCAATGGTTTTTCTTCCAATTCCGGAGGAGATTCAATTGAAGGCTTCTTTTTAGGAATAATCTCCCCCGGTTCTCTCACAGGTTCATAGGCAAGACGCCTATATTTCGGATTTTCAGAATTGAGAGCTGCCACTGTTTTGGTAAGATCCTCCATCATCTCAGGTGAATCTAATGTTAAAGCAGCCTGCAAGATATCATCAAAATTGAAACAATTAAATACCTCTTGCGATGCTTGCTCTGCTACATCCATTCTGAAGCAATCTTCCTGAGAATCTGGGAATTTCATAGCTCGAAATACATTGAATTTCACTTCCTCATCTTGTATCCTCATTGTCAATTCTCCATTTTCTACATCGATCAATGTTCTCCCTGTAGCTAGGAATGGTCTACCCAAAATAATGGGGACATTTCTATCTGCATTGTATTCAAGTATTACGAAATCAACAGGAAATATAAGTGTACCTGCCTTAACAAGGACATCCTCAATGCGGCCTTCAGGATGAGCAAGAGACCTGTCCGCCATTTGCAAGACCATAGAAGTGGGTCTTGCGTTTCCAATTTTAAGCTTATCAAAGATTGACTTGGGCATCAAATTGATGCTTGCCCCCAAATCACATAACGCCTTTCCTTTCCATTCTTCTCCAATCGATATGGGAATCGTGAAACTCCCCGGATCAACTAACTTTGGAGGTAACTTACTCTGACAAATCGCGCTACACTCTTCAGGAAGGCCAATCATTTCATCATCACAGTAAGGCCTTTTGTTAGTGAGGGCCCTCTTCAAGAACTTCGTATACTTAGGAATATCTCGAATCGCCTCAAGTAACGGAATATTAATACTTAGACCCTTCACTCTATTAAAGAACTTCTGAAAATCAGCCATATCACCCTTTTTCTAAACTCGCGATGGAAACGGTGGTGGAGGGCGATTGCTTACAATTTCATCTCTCTTTTTCGGAACTTCTCTTGGTCTTTCTATTTCTTCAACCTCACTATCTTTCTCATTTTCTTTCTCTTTCTCACCCACTTCCTTTTCTTTTCTTGGAACTTCTTTCTCTTTCATAACGGGAAAAGGAGGTGGAGGAAGGTTCTTACCACTTCTTAATGTAACAGCCTTGCAATCTTCACGTTGCATCGGATTCTCCGTATCGCTAGGAAGTTGTTCATGTGGACGTTGATTTAGTTGTTTATTAATTTGACTTAGCTGATTCTGGAACAACTTCATATTTGCTTCAGCTGCGTTCTGACGTTCCATAGCTTGGGTTTGAAGAGCAATCAAATTTTCAACAGTTTTCTGAAGGGTAACTACTCCTTCTTGTGGATGGGCAGGTAAAGCTTTCTGGTTTAAATTCTCATCGTAGGTATTCTGAGGAGCTTGTCTTTGTACATAATTGTTTTGATTCTGTCCTCCTTGATGATTGTTGTGTGGTCTTGGATTATAGTTGTTGCCTTGAGGACGCGGCTGATACGCGTAAGTAGGATTGGCTGCCCCATTAGGATTTGAGTATTGAAACCCAGGATGGTTTCTGTTAGGCTGATATTCATTACCACTTGAATTGAAATTACCTCTATTGGACATAAACATCACGGATTCTTGATTATTCGGACAACTTTCCTTATCATGATCATCTACCTTACAAATTGAACACATATAAACCTCTTGTGCAGCATGCACAACTACCTTCTTACCCGAAAATCCTTCTTTTACAGCTAGAGTAAGCTGCTTCAATTGTTGCTCTCTGGTATTCTGAATCTTATTCTCAAGCGTAGCAAATTTCTCTTCCATATCAACATTATTTACTCCCTTAACTGGTGTTCTTACTGAATTCCACCCCACTTCGTTCTTGACTGTTCTCTCTAAAATAATTTTAGCATGAGCGGGTTGAACTTGAAGAAAACCTGCTCCACATAGTGTATCCAATTTCTCTCTCGAAGTTCCATCAAGGCCTCTATAAAAGATCTTTAATTGTTGTTGTTCTGAAAAGCCATGATTGGGAACTCTACGCAAACACATCTGAAATCTTGTCCAACTCTTACCCACAGTTTTATCATATTCTTGACGGAAATGCGTCAATTCTAATTCAGCATCTAATCTCATGTTACTTGGGTAATACCTGTCAAAGAAGGCAATCTCTAATTGGTCCCAGTTGGTTATCTTCGTAGGATCTTGCGTATCATGCCATTCACTCGCTCCATCAATCACAAAAAATTTAAACGCAACAAAATACATCTGTTCTCTTGAAACTCCTTGTGTGATATAAGAATCACATATCTGTTTAAACTTCTGTACTGCTCTAAGAGGATCTTCTGATGGTCTTCCACGAAAATTTCCAAAGTTTTGGAATTGAGCTAACATACCCGAATCTGGACGGAATCGCGGAACATCAATATCTGGAGCGCCTACTCCTATAGCAGGAGCGCGGAATGGAACTTCTGGAGGACCATTAGTAAACCACGGATCTTGATTCATCACTATCTGAACTTGAGGATTAGGAATCACTGGTGGAACTGGAGGAATAACGCCTGGAGCTAAAGGTTGGCCATTTGCATCTAGCTGGCCTTGTCCATTATTCTGTTGACCTTGAAGATTGATATTCTCCATTCTGTTACTTAATTCTTCTACTTCTAAAGCTTCTCGTTCTCTTCTTCTTCTGTTCGCAAGTCTGATCAACGATTCTGGATTACTAAGGATCGGAGGTGTTGGCCCTAGATCCTTGAATAGCCTTCTTCGCATACACCAAACCTAAAAACCTGAAAAAGCTAACAAACAAAAAGCGTAAAACTGATAAAAATAAAATAAATGCACTATCACTAAAGGATAAACACCGTGGTCACACGCTACCGTCCCCGGCAGCGGCGCCAAAAACTTGGTGGTCCTTTGTGTGTTCTAAAATAAATGCAAAAGTAATCGAACCACAACCGCAAGTGTACGGTTGTCCCAAGTAATATAGTTGATAAAACAGATTCGTTCCAAGGACGGGATGGTTGATCACAATGTCTAACAAATAGTGATTGATGCACTTATGAAAATAAAAGATAATAATATGTTTGTTTGGTTTTTGTGATTAAAGCTAATGAATAAAAGACAAATAATTAAATGCAAGTAAAAGCTAAGACGCAAGTAAATGAGTGAAAACGCAATATGAGATGTAGTACTTGAGAACGCAATGATCCTCCCAATCTTATTTCCTAACTTATGTTGTTTAAGGGCTAAATTGGTCAATTACAATGGTCGGGATTCTAAATTCCTTATACCCCCGTCAGGGTGGACTATAAGGCGATCCTAAAGTGTCACTAGTCCCGTCAGGGTAAATATGATCCACCGTTGGATGATTAAGTGTTTTACCTCATTGGCCCTAGAATTAGCTAAGTTCGTCAGAATCAATAGCTTTTATCCTAGATTGAATAATTAATTCTATATCTAAACCCTCCGTCAGGATGATCCACACGCCACATATATGGAATAGCTTAGATACTAATACCTGTTCTTAGTTCGCGACTCTAAAATCAGTAAATACTCACAAATTATCGAAAAGAGTAATAGACCCAATCTAATTTAATTTAGCATAAACCCAAATTCAACATTCGTTATTTCATAAAATTGGGATTCACCCATTGTTTGTTCTCAAGCACTATGAAAAGCTTAGCTCATTCTAAAATTAAAAACTAAATTAAAAGAAATGGAATTCATATTGTTTACAAAATTAAAATATAAAAAGAACCTAATTTCCGGAATGACTACGAACGGAGCTATAGACCCACTCCAGCTTTTGTAGATTCTTCTTCTTCCTTCTGTTGCTTCTCTCTGGTGTTTTAATCTTGTGGAATGTGAATTGTGTGAAAAATAGAAGTCCAGACCTCCTTTTATAAGCATAAATTCGGATTAGGGCTTGGACCAGAAAATAAAACACTAATTAAATGTCCAAGCCCAATTTCTAAGCCCAAAATCCCGTAACTGCTGATACACCTTCACTAAAACGGCTTTTCCCGATGCGTTATGACTCCGATTGACCTCGTTCCAGTTGCTAAAGTTCCGTAACTCGATAAGGAATGTTTTCTCTTCAAAGGTCAGCGGCTAAATCATCGCTTAAGCACCTCAAAATCAGCATTCTATGGCCTGGAAAATGGATTTTCAGCTCTAAAAATAATATCTTCGGGATTTATCTTCAAGTCTTGACTCTAATTCACAATCTTTGACTTTCTCCTCGGATTCCTCTCTTAGCTAACATCTAAAACCTGTAAACCTTACACTAAAAATACCAATATTACGCGCAAAAGTTTAATAAATAAAAAATGCTAGAAATAAAAAGGGAATTCCGGATTATTGCATACTTAGTCCAAAAGTGTATCAAATTAATTAAATAAACACCAAAAATGATGTCTCCCAAGGGTCGAAAATAAGAACAATTAGGGAGACATCAGTATTTCGATGAGCATTAAAAGAGTAAACTTAGATATTTTCTCTGCAGTCGTTTCGATATAAAGTTGGCGAAAATCGGACCAATAACGAAGAAGATATGATCAAAACAGTTAGCAGTGTTTATCCTCTATGATATTTTAGGAAAATAATTTGAGTTGGATTTGGACTCAAAGTACTTACCTTTTACTCACCAATTTCGACATAGGGTCTTCTTAAAACCTATAAATACACCCTATTATCATTGTAAACATGTCCTTGCATAGTCCTTAATATTATTCTTCATAGAAGTCATTCCAGAGATACAAGTTGACAGTCTGTATCATTATTTTAGTTTATTTCTTCTTAGCATGAACTAATTTTCCCATAGCTTGGGTTTTTCATATGTATAATCTTTGAATTCTATTTTCTTCTATCTAAGTTTATTTGGTAAAACCTTTTCAAATTGATTCAACCATATATTTGTTTCATGTGCTTTGACGTATTTCCAGTCTTAATCTTGACCACGTTAGGATTGTCTTAATAGTAGTTAGATGGTCACCTGGAAGGGGTTTCTAATTATTGAAACATCACATAAGTGTCTTGTATGCGGTAGTGATCTGGAAGGGCTTGCCTAACTAGATATTCATTAGGGTTTGAGATTTTACCATTGATCATTGCGCAGAGTCCCCTTACCCAAGTTCCCTGGTAATTGTTAGGTCGCCAACTAAGTCCACCCGTAAGGGGGTTAGGAGAAATGTAGAATAATGAGTACTTATCTAAGAGCTTTAATCACCCTTATTAACTAGTAGAAGAAATAGAAGGATAAGTGCATACTAACAATCCTAAGCTATATATCTCTCATCTTAATCTTACATCTTTTACTTTAATATCTTTAAGTTTAGCAATCATTATTCCTCTCAATCATTCTTATATACTTTTCTTGTCTTTTAAATTCATTGATCTAATTATTACTACACTTTCTTGTTAATCCATTCGTATAACACACTAAGTCCTTGAAAACGAATCTTAACTTATGATTAAAACTTGCATACGACCCGTGATACTTGCAGTGAGTAACATAGAATTTAGAGTGTCATATTCTTGTTTATTTTATCTATTATTTTATCACACTCTTTCCCCACCGACAAGGTAACTTCAGAGTTACTAAGATGAAGTACAATATGTTCAAGTTGGAGGTTTTCAATGAACGCAAATTTAAAAGAGTCTGGGAGATGAGGCCAAGCATATTTCAGAAGATGCACGTATGCATGACACTATAGACCCAGGTAATTGATTTTAATGATATTTCTACTGACTATTCCTATATTTGGGTGCAAATCAAGGGCTTGGCTTTTAAATAAAACAATATCAACACAGTGAAGACTTTTGAAGTGTGCTTTATTAAGATAGATACGGTTGATTATCCAGTTATTACTAATGGTGATATTAAGACACTCAGGTTTAGGGTCAAATTCAACACTAAATACCCCTTGCCACCTGGTACATATCTCCTTCAAGAAGAAGAAGCTGGTTGGGTGGTGTTTCAATACGAGAATACGGGATTATTGTGCTTTAGGTGTGGGAGAGCTGGACACCAATATGGAGATTGTCCAATTAAGAACATTAAACAAGTGGAGGATATAGATGAGAGGAGAAAAGTAAGTTGGAGCATTGGCAACATCGCCAAATTTCCTCCATTCAATCTGATATATAGGCTTCACCTTAATCTTGACTATAATTTCGTTAACTTCATGTATAATGAAAAAAGGACACCAGTGCAGGTAATGGAGTACATATACCCTTCCAAGGGTATTGTCATAAGAGAATGCCCTTCTAATAATCTGAGCAAATATAGCTACACTAAGAAGGCAAGTTCTAGCAAAATGATTACCAGTAAGGAGTTGGAAGAAGAGAAAGAAAGCGAGGAGGGGGATTGGGAAAACTGGAACATGCAGATCGACGAACTTCACAATAAGCTGAACGAGTCAACCAGGAAGATTGTAGCTTTAAACAAAGTCATGGTATACGTGAAGAAGGAGAAGGATCAATGGAGAAAACAGAGATGGTGGCAATTGCAGTTTACGCAGAAGTCAGGAAGAACAAAGGGAAGCAGCTAATGAATTTGAGCCTAGACAATTCATCAAGCCAGGAAGGCTACTTCGAAGGTCACCATAAATTTAAAAGAAGAAGAGATTTTAGAGCTGGAGGAGGAGAGACAGTGAACCCAAGAGACAACCCCAAGATAACGGGAAGTTTCAAAAAACTAAGAGTTGTTGATAATGTTGAAAATTTTGTTAACACCAATCAGTTCAGTATCCTTGATTAAGAAAACGATATGGAGGAAACTATGGTTGGAAGGAAGTGTGAGAACATGGAGGATTTAGCCAAGATGATAGATGACTATGACTCACAATATGAGCCAGAGGAAGAGAAAGAAGGGAGCAATGACAATGAAGATAATTTCTTTGACAATGACTATGATTGTGGAAAAGAGGACCAGGACATGAACTTTGTATACGGAGATGCTGAGGATGAAAAGGTGTATGAAGCAGAGACAAAAAGGGAGGCGGCAACTCCCGACTTTAAGCCGCGGGTAAAACATGACTACTATTTTCTGTAATGTCCAAGGGATCCGAGCTCCCTTAACATTATCCAACATCAACTCGATCTTGGCCCGTTTTTGTCCTGGTTTAGAAGTGTTTTGTGAGACTATGTTAAGAGAAGTAGATTCTAGAGACATAGTTAGTCGTTTTGGCTTCAACAACACCATTTATGTTGATCCTACTAGTAGTGCTTTCCACTCTGGGGGATTCTTGCTTTTGTGGCACTCTTATGTGAATCTTTTCATTGTGTTTAGTTGTAATTTTTTTTTGTGATTGTTAGTATTAATGAAGTTTCTTTCTCCTATTATATGATTTTTATACATGCCCCAAATGATTTAAATAGGAAAACGA
The DNA here is from genome assembly GCA_029959085.1 of Nemophila menziesii. Classification (NCBI taxonomy): domain Eukaryota; kingdom Viridiplantae; phylum Streptophyta; class Magnoliopsida; order Boraginales; family Hydrophyllaceae; genus Nemophila; species Nemophila menziesii. Next base: position 8,174,132 of record JARWIR010000022.1, on the reverse strand, counting down.
TATGGACAGATATTTCTTACAGGAGTAAGAACATCAATGAACCTTGGACAATTATAGGCGATTTTAATGACATCCTCACTCTTATTGAAAAACAAAGCACAAATGCGTCTAATCTTAACCATATTAATGAGTTTATTAATTTTAATTTCTCTAATTCTCTTAATGAGATTAAGACTAATGGCTGTTTTTTCACATGGTCAAACAGGAAAACAAGCGATAAACATGTCAAGACAAGGATTGATAGAGCTCTAGCAACATATGAGTGGATTTATCTTTTCCCGAGGTCACAAATTTTTATCCCACCGAATATTGGGTCTGACCACTCTTCCTTGATTCTTCATTATGATATTGATATGAAACATAGTTTGAAGCAGTTCAATTTGAATCTAGATGGCTTGATAATGTAGAATGCAAAAATGTTATTGAGAAAGGTTAGAATATCCCGAATATTAACTTACTAGTAACTAATTATATAAATAATAGAGATAATACTACTAAAGAGTTGAAAATTTGGAGCTCTAAGACTTTTAAAAATCATGATAGACAAATAAAGAAAATTACAGGATCAGTTAACTACTCTTAATAAAAGTGGACCAAATGATGATACTATTAGAGAAGACATGGAAATCAAAGAAAAAATAAAAACCGAGTATCAATGTGAAGAGAAATATTGTTCAAATAGATCCAGACAGAATTGGCTAGTTTTTAGGGACAAAAATACTAAGTTTTTTTATCTAGCAACCATTCAAAGGAGAAAGTTTAATAGAATTACTGGAATAAAAAACAAGGACGGGGAATGGAAAGAAGATACAACCGAAGTTAAGGAATGCTTTCAAGAATATTATAAAACACTATTTAAGGAGGAATCAACAAGTATTGAAAGTATGTAAAATTCTATGAAACACATGAAACCACGAATTACAGCGGAACTGAATACGAAACTAACTACGTTACCTACTATGGAAGAGGTTAAACAAGCAATTCGGGAGCTATCAGCTTCCAAGGTGTCATGCACTGACGGGATTAATGGTAAGTTTTATAAGGAATTTTGGGAAATTATTCGGGATGACGTTTTCAAGGTCGTTGGTGTCGCCTAGGGTGTGATAAAAATAAGCCAGAAAACAATGCACTCTCACCTAGACAAGCACGTAACTGCAAGTATTACAGGACGTATGCAAGTTTTAATGATAAGTTAGGTTCGTTCTCAGGGACTTAGTGTGTTATACGGATGAGCAAATAGTTAAGAGTAACAATAATTAATTAAAAGAAACAGAAAATAAATAAGATTTATTATGAGATAATTAATTAAACTAAGTAAAAGTATTGACAATAAAATAAATACAAAGAAATATGAGATGAGAGATATAGCTTAGGTTTTGCTAGTATGCACTAATCCTTCTAATTCTTTCTATCAAATTCTAGTTAATAAGGGAGATGATAACTCTTAGATACTTAGTTAGGATTCTAAGTTCCCATACCTTAGACCTTGAGAGCGACTAAGGGGGCTACGACACAACCACGAGGCAGACTAAAATAGGGTTATCAAGCGCTACCAAGGCCCTAAGCAGACAATTCCTTCAATGGTGATATGGTGATTAAAACATACCCTAATGACTATCTAGTTAGGATCGATGTTGTCAAGACCAATACCGTGTGGTGTTTCAATAATTAGACACTCCTTTCGGGTGACCATCTAACTACTATTAAGAAAGTCTAAAGTGATCAGGTTTAGGACAACCAATATATCAAAACACATAGACAAATATATGGGTAAGTAGCTAATATCAGATTAAAAGATGTAATTCCCAAAGAAACTTAGATAGAAAAAAAATAGAATTCATATATTATACATAATGCAAAACCCAATCTATGGGAAAATTAGTTCATACCTGAAGTAAATAAACTAAAAGATTGAATAAAGGACTTCATCTTGCTCTCTACAATAACTCTAATGATATAAACCTTAAGGACTAATTTATGAGAGGCAAGGATTATTTACAAGAGTTATAAGGGTGTGGAAGACAGGTAACTTGGACTCCAATCCCAACTCAAATTCGTAACCCTAAAATATAGAAAAGGTAATAATCTGCGGCTGTTTTGTTTTGGCCATAAATGCTTCAATACTTATCCGTTTGATGCGTTCCAATAGTCGAAACTGATTGCCTCGGAAATCTATTTAACTTTGCTTCAGACCATTCTTCCAAATTCCTAGCCAATCTTGAGTTATGATCCCTTTTGTGGTCGTGGGTGCTGGAATTCAGATTTATTTGGCAACTTTATCTTTCCATATCTTAGCTTTTCCTTTCTTTTCTCTAATTTCCATGTATATCTTCTTTACTTTATCTCTTAGAATTGACTTGGCATCTAATTAATCTCCTCATATATCTTTAAAGCTCCACACTAAATAAATAATTGAACCCAATATGCTCTAAAATGATAATTCTTTAAATCAAGACTAGAAATAGGAAAGTGCACTATATCATGTGAAAATCGAGTATTTAGACTTATAAAACACTAAAAATGATGTCTCCACTTAATATTAAATCATCACAAATGGGGAGACATCAAGACCCCCAACTCAAAGTTGTATCGTCCCGATACAATAAAGATAAAACAAAGGGAAGTCTCTAAATACACACCTATGTCAATTAAGCACAGTGGGAAAGGAGATAGCAGAATATACAGAATAAACATAAAACAACTACTCAGAAAGTTTCATGTAATAATATTTACAAGCTACATACCTACACACCTTTCATATCTACAGTCAGCACGGCTTGAATTTAAGATTAGATTAGCTTCGCAATGTAAGAAGGAGAGGAACTTTACTCTATTCACCAAGGAGGCTATAGAACGTTCATCGAACTTCACTAGTATCCAAAGATCCACTTAACTACTCTCTATTGGCTCAATCAATCCTAGATTACATAGCAAAGAATCATAAGGTCTTTAAGGTTGTAATGGCTTATGGACTGTATGATAAGTATATTTGGATACTTTAGAGTGAGCTTTTGGCTCTCTCCTCACTAGCCATCAACGACCGCCCCGGAGCTTGAGTTACTCTCATAAAACGTTCTCACTCAACCCAATGATTTTCTTGATGCACAAAGTAGCATCCCCAATAACCCAATTAAAGCATAAGATATTCACATAAAAATTCCCCTTTGCCGGTCCAAATATATTTTCTTTACAAATCAATTTTTTTCTTTTGTATAACTATGACTCTCTTTTTGATGTTGAGATATCACGATATTTTTCTCATAGATTTTTTCTTTTCTTTTCATGCTTTCTAGTTTTTTTCATTCAGTATTACCCCGACAAAGGGTTACAATATAAACCTGTGAATCATCATCAATATAAGAATAGAGCATAATTAATAAGCTCCAAAATCCCAACCCAATAACACTTCCCATAATGGTGGACCCACCACCCCAAACTCAAGCTCTAAAACAACTGTCTATGCATCGCGATTCGAGTGCGGTTCATATGGAAAAGTACTATAATCTAAAGGGACATGGCTTATAATGTGGTTAAATAAAAAGGCTTTTGAAAGGCTAGAAGGGGCTGAGAAGGATATAACATAATAAATTTGGACAGGGCTCCCTGAGATCGAACATACTTTCTATCACATTGCTAACTAATATTTTCTTTACTATCAATGTGTGTTTTCCTGCAAATACTCAAAGCATACAAAATAAAGTAGCTCATAAACATACTACTTCCTATCATTAACTTACTGAGCTTATGTTTTCAAGCTTTTAAACACACTCTACATCTAATTCCCATGTATCAAAAATTTTAATTTCTACCTAAAAACAGAAAAATGGAGATGAGAGACAACAAATCCCCACACCCCCAACTCAAAAATGAGCCGTGTCCCTACGACTCGAAAAAGACACGCAAAAGAAATTAAAATTAGCAGATAAACATTTACAGAAATGGTAAGGAAGAAAGAGAACATACTCTCGAGGCTATTGCCTCGCATTATCAATATCCAAGATAGGATTTGCTGGATCTTTCTTTAATTGCTCAAGGATTGTTATGATGTACACTTGATTGGCTTTGATTTGTGCCACATCATTGGCTAAGGAAGTTTGAGCTGCTTCGACTTTATTTAAACGCTCCTCCATCTTCTCTTGCCAACTTTTCTCCTTTTCTTCTTTTGAGACTTACGTAAAACCCGCTCCTCTCAAGACTTTCATTATCCAAGAATCGTTAATATTGTTACTCTTTTTAAACTCTAGTTTCTCTTCTTCGCCCAAAATTACATTCACGTGATCATAGTAGGATATTTCACATTAAATAACGAGATAGGAGAGACCGAAAATCGCATTACCTCCTCAAAGATCAACTGTGCCACATCCACTTCTTCTCCTCTCAAAACACAATTCAATAAGATAGCGTTCTTTTTTACTTACGTCCAAAATTCTTGTCTTTCCGAAGACGTTAGGGATAAGGAAATTGTGCCAAATTCCTGAACATCAAAAACACTAACACCTTTCTCAAATATGCAATATCAACTAAAACCAACTAAACTAAACATGAATTAAAAACACATAAAAACATAAAAAATTGCGTGTTGTCTCCCGTACAACACTTAACGTCTTTTAAAGTTAGACGTGTTACCTCTATCAAGATCTGCGAATATAGCCTCCTTAACAACGAGCAAGGCTATGAACGTTTACTAATCTCCACTCGATGCCCTTCTTGGCGTTGATCTCTATCACCTTAGCTAAAACAACTTTAGTGACTATGAATGGTCCCATCCACGAGTCTTGTTAACCTCGTGGCCTATTCTTTGGTTTGTGGGCTTCCCATAGAACTTCATGGCCGAGCCCAAACTCAATGTTTGGCTTAGTATCCATAGGTTTTTCATGGATCTTCTCTTTAGGGACTTTGTGATGTGAAAGGTTGTGGATGATAGGAACGGTGGGATCTGACTTCCTTGGTTTCTTGCCCCAGACATAGAATGTCTCGGATACGTTCTTAGCATGAAAGGTAATCGTCCTTTCTTGGAAGTTGATTATGCTCTGACTAGTAGCCATGAAAGGCCTTCCAAGTATGATTGGAACCTTCTTATCTGCATCGAGATCAAGTATAACAAAGTCAGTAGGGATGGTGATATTACTAGATCGGACGTGTACGTCCTCCACTGTTCCCCATGTCTTGGTAACTGAGTTGTCAGCAAACTGCAACTTCACTGGAGCTTTCTCTGATTTCCGAAGTCCAAGTCTCTTGAACACGGACTTTGGCATAAGATTCACACCTGAACCCACATCACACATAGCTTTAACCTTGAGCATACCAATTATTTGTATAGGAAGATTAAAGCTTCCAGGATCTTTGAGCTTTAATGGTAACTCTTTCTCAATTCTTCTTGAGACTCTCACAGTCTCTTTCTTGGCTTCTACACTCGCTTCTTTCTCAAGAATAACTTGCGTGAAAACTTATTGCGGTGTAAGCCCTTTCTTTGCAATCTCAAGCATTTGGGCGTTGATATTTTCAAGAGTGTACGCCTCTACAAATGTCTTGAGTTCAATGTCACCCTTTGGATTTGTATCAGGAATGGTTTGTGACACTATTTGAAGAACTGGTGGCGATTCCACCTTCTCTTCTTCTTTCTTTTCTTGCACAGCAGGTGCAACTTCTACTTTCTCTTTTGAGGCTTCTTTCTCTTTCTCTTTAGCTCCCTCAGCATGTAATTCCATAACCAATCTAATCTCTTCTTGCATATCTTTAAGAAGCTGTATAAATTCGGATTTTTCTGAATCTTTATCCTCATCTTCATCCTCAGAACAGTTAAAGTCCACGGGGCTAGACTTGGTTGGTTCTTCTTTGGTACTAGGAACTTCCACGACACTTTCGGTGGCATGTGGTACTTCCTTATTTTCTTCAATTTCAAGGCAAATAGCCTTGCAAGCTTCGAACCCAACATTGGAATTACCTCCTTCGATAGCCTTCAATTCTTTTGCTTCCATAATATTAGTAAGAACTTTATTCATTTGTTCTACTTGTGTACCTAAAATCTGAATTGAAGCTTCTTGTTCTCTTAACTTCCCGTTCTGCGAATGCATATTAATGGTCATAAGATCCATAAAATTCTTTAATTGTTGATCACCCACAAATCCTTCTTGAGGATACTGCGGTAGAGCTTTCTGAGCTAAAGCATTGGTATATGCGTCATTGATAGGTTGTTGTGGAGGAGTAGGTCGATTATAATTCTGGTTTCCTTGATATGGAACTTGACCTCTTGGTCGAAAAGAGTTATTCTGGGGACGAGGTTGATAATGACCAGGATTAGTGGCCCCCTATGGATTTGAATACTGCATACCTGGATGATTCCTTGTACCAATTTGATAATTTCCTTGATTGGATATGAAATAAACAGATGCTGGATTTCCTTCGCACTCTTCCCATGTATGATTTGTGACCCCACACTGTTGACAACCTTGTGCTTCTTGCACTACATTTGTTGCGGCTAAATTTCTCTGCATCTCAAGCTTAATCTCTTTGATTTGATTTTCTAATGCGGACAATTGAGCTGAGTTTGCAGTTTCTGCATCTAATCGAAGCGTACCTTTGGCATTTGTAATAGGAGCTCGCAAAAGTGGCCAACTCCTTTCTGTTTCAATAATATTTTCCATACCTTTGGCTGCTTTGGTAGGTTTCATGGACACAAAATTTCCTTTTCCAAGATTATCTACCCTCAATATACTTTCTCTATTGATTCCTTGATAAAATATAGCTAACTGTAATAACGGGGTGTAACCATGGAGTGGACATCTAGCTAACTTCTGTTGGAACCTTGTCCATGCGTCTCCTACTTCTTCTCCATTCTCTTGACAAATATTTGCAAGCTCGCTTTGGTCTTTGAGTCTCATACTCTTCGGATAAAAACAGTTAAAGAATGCGGCTTGAAGTTCTGCCCATGTATTAATAGTTCCTGGTGGTTGCCTATCTAGCCACTCACCAGCTTTACCGGTCAAGAAGAACGAAAACATGTGACCTTACAGTTGCTCGAGTGTAATGCTTGGAGTAACATAGGCATCACAAATCTGCATGAACTTCTGAATTGCTCTTACCGGATCTTGAACTGCTGAACCACTATAGAGTTAGAAATTCTGAAATTGACTGAGCATGCCTGGATCGGGCACGAATTTGATATTCTAGATCTCTGGAGGACGATAACCTAATGGTTGAACATGAAATGGTGCTCCCAATCCTGGGAGGTCTTGTTCAACTCTATTCTGATTGTTGTTATTTCTGTTACCTCTTGGTGGTAGTTGTTGTTGGCCTATAGCTCCAAGTGGTGGATCTATAGGATTAAGTGGTGGATCTACTCCATGTTGATTTTCTGCCATAGCTCTTCTTTGGATTCTTTCTTCTCGGATACGGCTGTTATAAGCTGTGAAACTCCTTTCGAGCTCCGGGAGAGGAGGCCAAAGATGAAACACTGTTGAAACCTGAAAAAGACTAAAGCAAACTAACAAGCGTAAATCTGGAAAAATAAAAATAAAATCTGAAAAGTAAAAATTAACTAAAAACTACTACTCGAAATAGATAACCCACACGATAACGAGACACAAGTCCCCGGCAGCGGCGCCAAAAACTTGCTGTCGCCTAGGGTGTGATAAGAATAAGATAAAAATAAGCCAGAAAACAATGTACTCTCACCCTAGACAAGCACGGTACTGCAAGTATTACCGGACGTATGCAAGTTTTAATGATAAGTTAGATTCGTTCTCAGGGACTTAGTGTGTGATACGGATGAGTAAATCTTAACGGTTTCATTTTTATTCACTATTATGACTGAAATCTGAATGAAACCGTAGTAATACAGCCTGTTGCCAAATACTGTATTACTATGGTTTCATTTCACCTTAATCTTAACAGAGAAAGATTGGATAAATTTAAACCAGGCAGAGGAATTAGATAAGGTGATCCTCTTTCTCCTTTTTATTCACTATTATGACTGAATCACTTATTAGCATCATAGGTTCTAAAGTTGAATATGGGGACATTCAGTATATAAGTTAATAGGAATTGTCCGATTATTTCTCATCTGCTCTTTTGCGAATGACTCTTTTTTCCCCTGAATATAGAGGATAGCAATTTGGAAACTTTTAAAGAATGCTTAGGTATATATTGTTAGGATCAGGATAGAGGATTAACTTCTACAAATCAAAAATTTTATTTAGCAAGGAGACCCTGAGAGAAATACGGAATAAATTCTAGGAATCTATCAACATAAAAGAAACAAAAGATCTAGGCAATTATTTGGGAATTCTGCTATGTCACAAACGCTCAAAAGTAGTGTTTGGAATGCATTGCGAAAAGACTCTTTAAACACACTGAATGATAGAAAGCTAAATTATTGTCAGAAGAAGGAAAGGAAGTACTTATTAAAGCTATCTCTAATTTTTGGTGGAACTCAGGGGAAAGAAATAGCATTTATTGGGTAGCTTGGGAGAAGGTAGCAGTTGGTAAGCTTATAGGAGGACTTAGTTTTAAAGACTTTAAAAGGATGAATACTGTTTTATTAGCAGCGCAAGCATGGAGACTAATCCACAACCCAAACAACTTAGCAACTAGATTTTTTAAAGGCATTTTACTTTAATAACAATAACTTATTAAATTTAAATTACGACAAAGTAGAACTTGGAGTTGGGCGAGTATTATAGAAGGAAGGGATTTCTTACAAAAATATGGTCTTCACACTATAGAGAATGGAAAGAACATAAATATTTGGAAAAAGGCCAGATGGATAAACTCGAATTGGTTATTAGAAAAACCACCTAACTGTAACACCACCAAAGTTAGTGAACTATTTTATCAAGGGTATAATATTTGGAATACTGAAATAATAGATAATCTTTTCCCAGAACCCATTATTCCACTTATTACAAGGATTAGTATTATTGATATTTCCACAGAGGATATATTTATTTGGCAATTTTCAAGGGATGACACTTATGATACTAAAACTGGATTGGCGGGGGCAAAGGTGTGATAAGTAAACAGATAAATAAGAGAAATAACACCTTACACTACCACGATAAACTCTCCGCAAGTGAACGGATCGTTTGCAAGTAATAAGTAAGTAAAACAGATATCAATCCCAGGCTATGTTGTAGATATCGCCGCCTAGGCGCGCCTAGGCGCCGTCTAGGCGTCAACTCCCCCCTCAACCGCTTACGCCTAGTAAAAATGCTAGGCATTTTTGCCCAACGCCTTAGTCGCCGTGGAAGAGGCGCCTAGCCCGCCTAGGCACCGATTAATGGTAAAAACTTGCCGCCTAGGCCCTCCATTAAATTTATTTTACTCTCAGAAATTCTTGAATTGATATTATAACTCTAATTTTAGTATTTTTCATATTCAATATAGTGGTGTTAGATGAATTTTATTACTTAAATAGATAAACTATCATAATTATACACGCGTATTACTAAATATATAAAATTACATAGCAGGATTCAAAACCGCGTAATCCCGCCTAGGCCCCGCGTAGTCCCTCCTAGGCGCTAGGCCCCAGTCGACCGCCTAGGCCGCGGAACCGAGATCTACAGCATAGATCCCAGGGACTACAAAATTTATCTTATAATAAGTGTAATTACTAAGTGGACTAGAAATATTTGGTAAAATAATATGCAAAGACACTAAAATATTTATTTGGTTTTTATGACTCTAAACTTCTTGCAATTCCTTCTTCTCTTCTTCCCTCTTGATCTAAACATCCTCTTGGTCTTTAGATGATTAGGGACTGACCAAGGATATTTTATATAAGGTAGGAATGGATATATATAGGTCCTTGGTCGAACTATGGAGTAATCCTTAAGTTAAGGAGTCCTAAATTGTATCCCTAAATTGTAGGACAAAATAAACCTTTGCAGATATTGATTTTGTCATATCTCTTTCGTTACTTATCGGAATTTAATGTTCTTTATATGGAAAGGATTGCGTTTAACATATATATATTCTCAAATAAAATTCTTCTTCTAATAATTGACCTAATTTCTACAGAAAATTAATTATTGGACGTATCCATAGTTTTGACAGCTTCCTTACTTTCCAAATATATCCAAATATATCTTTTTTGACTTTGACTAAGGGATTTTCTTTACTTTTCCACTTCAAATCAGTATCTATAGGTGTAATAGCTTCCATATACCTAAGTGCTACACAATAACGCACAAATTACGCGCAAAAGCTCACAAAATAGCAAAACACCCAAAACTAGACAAGAAAGTGTAAAGTATAAATAAATGGGGAAAAATCCAAAAATTAATTACTAAATACCCCTAAAATGATGTCTCAGGTATATATCTTAATTTATCACAAATAGGGAGACATCAAGACCCCCAACTCAAATTTGTATCGTCCCAATACAATAAAGATATGAATAGTAAGGTAGTCAAAAATAAATATAGAAGGAGAAGAATAGAAAATTATAAATGACCCTAGAGTAAAATATCTAATAAGTCTCATATAGTAATGTTAAAGAAATAATTCACACATATGCTTAATATACACATAATCAACGATCCATAAATTCAAGTCCAGATTAACTTCACAATGCCAGAAGGAGAGGTCTTCAACTCAGTTTGTGTTAACGGCTATAAGGTGATCATATGTCCTAATATAGTATCCAATGGTCCACTCATCTATGTCCTAATTGTTCCATTGTTCCTCAACCAAGTAGTTATAAATCCAAAGGTCTTTATGGTTATAACGTGGCTTAGGGACGGTATGATATATTTCGATAATGAAAAGTGAGCTTTTGGCTCTCTCCTCACATTCCATCAACGAATCTACTTAGAGCTTGAGTTCTACTCGAAGATGTTCTCACTCAACCCAATTTTGATGCTCTAATTTGCATCCCCAAATAACCCAAATTAATCTTTTTATGAGGATTACATAACAAATTCCACTTTTCCGGTCCACATCTTTTAATATTCTTCATATTTTTTTCTAAGTTGGTTATGACTCCCTTTTTGAGGTGAGATATCATACCACTTTTTCCTATATTTCTTTTCTTTTTCTTTTTTCATTTCCTTTTACTAGACAAAGGGTTACAATAATAAACTTATCATCATCAATAATATCTCAATTACTATCAAATTTCCAAATCCCAATGTTTCCTAATGATGAAACCCTTCACCCCAAACTCAAGCTCTAAAACAACTTGTCTTAGGTTTTGCGATTTGAGTGCAGGTCATATAGATAAGTCATATAAACTAAGGGGTATGGTGATGTCTCCTTATTTGTGATAATATAATATAATTCTGAGACATAATTTTAGGCTTATTTATTAGTTTATAGGTTGAATTGAGCTTAGTTTAGTGCACTTTCCTATTTTGGGTCTTGATTTAGTAACATAATATTTTTAGAGCATATTGGGTTTAATTGTTTATTTAGTGTGAAGCTTTGAAGATAATTATGGAGATCAATTAGAGTCCAAGTCAAAGACTACAAGATATGGAAAGAGATATGCATGGTAGAAGGAAACAGAGTTCAATTAGGAAAAGGAAAAGCTACCTAAATTTGAATTTCTGCAGTACACGCCTAAAGAAGTGGTTATTTACCTAATAAATAGGACGATTTTGGTAATTTCCTTTCATAGGGACAAAGATAATTCTGTTACGATTCTTTTGGTATATTATGGAGCAAAAACCGACCAATAACGAAGAAGATATGCTCAAAACGGTCCAACAGTGTTTATCTTTAATTCCATACGAATTTGAGTTGGGCTAGGAGTCCATTACTTTCCTTCTCCTTCAAGAAAACGAATTAGGTCTTCCTATACCCTATAAATACAGCCTCTTAACACTCTAAAATCATCCTTGGCCAGACCTTAAGGCCAAGAGGAAGCTGCAACACAAGAGAAGAAGTCTGGAAGGAGCAAAACATCATATGTCTTCTTCAACCTCTTATTTTGTAATTCTTTTCTCTTCTCTTCTTAGTATGAATTAATTCTTTTTAGCTTGAGTTTTAACATATATGTATAAACCCTAGTTTTGATTGACATCTATCTAATTTGGGAATTCTATGTTTTAAATCGAATTATAGTTTTTATTCATTGTTTATGTGTTTGGATTTATATTCTGTGTTCTTGTGGATCGCGACCATATAGAATTACCATCTAGTAGTTAGGTCACCATTGACAACGGTGTTTAATTACATGTTTAGCACATAACGTCTAGTATTAGGTCTGATCTGACAACCTAACCTAGCTAGATAATCACTATGGTTTAGTTCTTGTGACTATTTACCAATTACAGGAAAAGTTTGCTTAGGAAGCCTTATTGACACAGGTAAATCCTATTTGAAACTATCGATAGCGAATTGGAACCGATTAATGAAATACTACATAATTCACCCTTACATGTTTAGAACGGCAAAACTAGTGGGGATTACATGCTATTTACTCAAGCTAACTTTCATACTATCTTCTTTTATTTTCTTTTATTTAGTTTCTGTCTTTAGTTTATTAGTTTAGTTTTATTATTTAAAAACCAAATAAATATTTGTCTATATCTTCTTCCTACTAGCGTATTAGCTTTTCTATCTTTAATATCTGCACTTGAATAATTTGCATAAGTTCTTCTTAACCTTCGTAGTCCCTAAGGAACAAATATTACTTATTCATTAAAACTTGCATACGATCTGTATACTTGCAGAACCGTGCTAGCTTAGGGTGTTTATTTGCGCTTATTTTATACATCTTTTTATCACACCTTAGGCGACACCAAGTTTTTGGCGCCGCTGCCGGGGACTACATCGTTAGTCCTTGTGCAATATTATTGTGCTTATATTTTAGTTAGTTCTATTTTACGCTTTTCTTTTTAGTTTTTTTTTACAGATTTTTTAGGCGAAAGCAGATTTATTAGGAGATAAAGGTTTCGTGTTATTAGATCCTGAAGAAGCTAATACCATTATGGAGAATTTTATTGAAACCAAGAGAAGTTGGTCGTTCAAATCAGAAAAACAAACAGAGACTTTAGAATCTCTAAAGCTCAAAGAGTTAAACCAACAACTTGAGGAATTACGAGAACAATCGCGAAAACTTGCTCAGAGGAATCTAGTACATACCTCACCTTCATGTCCTAGTTGTGGAGCAAGAGATCACTCGTGGGAATATTGCATGAATAATCCAACCACAATTTCCTTCATGCCTTATCAAAGAGACCATTATTATGATGGTTATTATCAATCTCAAGGAAATTACGCTGATTATCAGCCCCCACAGAATTACAATTGGGTCGGAGATCAACAGACTTATTATCATAATAACCATTATCATGATGATTATTATCAACCACGACCACAATCTTACTATCCTCCACAACCTATCTATCAAGAAACGCCGATTTATAATGAAGCTTATCAAGAACCACATCCTTATTTAATGCAGCAAACCGTACAAGAACAACCGTCGAGTTCAAATTCAACCATGGCTAAGATAATGAACCTAATTGAAGATATAGAGATTAGGCAGCAAGAATTCCAAGACTCACAGAATGCGCTTAAGAAGATGGGGAAGACATTGTCACAAATGGTGAATAAACTTCAAACCTTTGCAGAAGGGCAACTCCGAAGTGATACTAGTGCTCCAGAAAACAAAGTTTGTCATGTAGTTGAATTACGAAGTGGAAAACAACTACCTCCACCAAGACCAGAACCAGAGCCAGTCCCTATTCCAGAAACGGGGGGGAGAAGAAACAACAGAAGATACAGTCGAAGAGGTAGTTGAACAAAAAAGTGTCCAAGAGAAGACACCAGAAAAGAAAGAGAGCCCAGTGGTAACCAACACATGTCCTCTTCCACCATTCCCTTCACGTGTCAGAAAGGACAATGACCTGGAATTCAAGAAGTTCGTTGACATGGTGAACAAATTAGAGATTAAAATACCGTTTGTAGAAGCTCTCAAGAGAATGCCAACATATATAAAATTCATAAAGGACATTCTTTCTAACAAACGAAGATTCAAAACTAAAGAGATGAATGGATTTCCAGAGGAGTGTAATGCTACAAATGAAATCGAGTTACCACCAGAAACACCTTCTCCCACGAAATCTTGGATGGCACCATCCATGATTATGAAGAATCAAGCTGAAAAGTTCGTGGGAATTAAAGGCAAAGGGTGGAAATTTCGTCATCCTTAATCAAGGTAACACGTCTAACTTTAAAAGACGTTAAACAAACGTGCTGTACGGGAGACAACCCGTAATTTCTTTTATATTTTTACATTTTTAGTTTTCAATTTATATTTAGCTTAGTTAATTTTAGTTGATATTGCATATTTGAGGAAGGTATTAGTGTTTTTGATGATTAGGTATTGGAGAAATCGAGTTAGGGAAGGCGAACAAAATTTTTCGGAAAAACTGAAGCAGGGGTGCGGTATACCGGACCTTAGCTGCGGTATACCGCAGGAGAAGAAAACCCGTGCCACGGTAGCAGCCACGTGTTTTATGCAGAAAAGAAAAAAATAAAGCTGATGGGTCCGGTATACCGGATCCTATACCGCGCCATGCACCGCACGAAGAAAACACGTGCCACGGGTAGCTACCACGTGTTTTATGACGAAGGGAGCATCAGAAGGTGCGGAGTACCCCTGCAGACTACCCCCTAGTCCGCGCCATGGTCCGAGCCCAAAACCCGTGCCACGGGGTCGTACCACATGTATTATGCAGAGGCGAAAATTTTCAACACTGATAGGTGCGGTATACCGGACGATATGCGCGGTAATACCGCAGCGCGCCGCCAGAGGAAGAGAAAAACGGGTTTAAGGTTATAAAAGAGGTATCAAGCTTTTTAATTTCGAATTTTATAAACCTTAAGCCTACTTCTCTTCTCCAAAACTCTCCCAACTCCATTGAAACTCATAAAAACCTTCACCAATCATCAAAACACTATCCAATCACCATAAAAACACATCCAATTCATTCTCCACCTCATTACAAAGAAGATTCAACCACCCAAATCATACCAAAACACCTTGAATCCAAGAATCAAAAGCTTAAATTTCAGAAATTCATCCTACAATTTCTTAAATCCATACCAATCCATGAAGAATCCATCTTACCCACATAGAGAATTATCATCAAATCACCCTTCCTAACCCAAATTAAGCTTGTACAACCAATAATCAAAAGATCAAATTTCAAGAGTGGTTAAAGCTTTGAGTTGGGGGTCAATTGAGATGATTAAGAGAACATGAACATTATCTACTGTATGGGAGATGAAGAGATCAAGGTATTAATTGAGAAGAAATCAAGTGAGAAAAGTCCGAGTTCCAATTCAAAGGGTAAAACAAGTCAAGAGAAGAGAGGTTAGCATGCTGTGTTGATCCAATGAGAAAAAAGATTCTAACATTAGTGAAGAAGACAACACAACCTCTACAAATCAAAGACCTTATACCCAAAGAAAAAGAGAAAGCTTTGAGGGCCCTGATAGCTTCTCCAAGGAAACAATTAAAGGAACTACCTTTTTTTTATAAGAAAGTATTTGAAGAAGAAGTTGAAGGAGAATACATGAAGATTCGTGGAGATTTGGAATGCTTGGGTTGTTTGAGAATTGTATTTTGTGAGGAGAAGAGGAAGATGTGGCACAGTTGATCTATGAGGAGGTGATACGAATTTTCGATCTCTCCCATGACGTTATATAATGCAATATCCTATTATGATCACGAACGAAAAGCGAATAAGAAGTTGGGTGAAGAAGATATATTAGATTTAATCGGAGTACCGATAAGGCGAGGTGATAGCCTCGAAGAGTATGTTTTCTTTCTTCCCTACCATTTCTTTATGTGCAATATGTATGCTAATTTTAAATTTTATTTTTCTTGAGTCTTTTTCGAGTCGTGGGGACACAGCTCATTTTTGAGTTGGGGGTGGGGATTCGTTGTCCTCATCTTCCTTTTTGTTTTTACATAAAATTTAAATTTTTTTTGGGTTGAATTAGGCATAGAATATCTTTGAATGTACCTATTGAGTATGATTTAATTAAGTTAATGATAGTAGGTAGTATGTTTTTGAAAGATGTCATTAAAATTGTTTAAATGCATGTATGAAAACAGGAAATAAAGGATAGAAAAGTTAATGAGCAATGCTATGAAGTCACGTTGAAACTTAGGGAATTTATTTGGTGTGTAGAATGTGAGGTTTGAAATTAGTTGAAAACCCACTTATCTATGAACTAGTCGTGAAAAAGTAACAAAATCCGGTAGTTAGAAAAATGAATAAGGCAGTTCTTTCATGTTAAAACACTTGAAGCCTTTTATACCTTCTCACCCTTTTATTTGATTATGTATTATTTATCCGTCTTAGCCCCTCTGAGCCTTTCTAAAGCCTTTATGAAACACATTATAATCCATACCCTTAGTTTGTAGGACTTATCTATATGACCCGCACTCGAATCGCAAAACCTGAAACGAGTTGTTTTAGAGCTTGAGTTTGGGGTGGTGGGTTTCATAATTAAGGAACATTGGGATTTTGGGAATTTTAATTGTGATTTTATTGATGATGAAACTGTTATTATTGTAACCCTTTGCCGGGGTAATAGTGAATGGAAAAGAAGCTACGAGCTAAATTTGCCAACAAGGGCATAAAAAAGAAAGAATATATATAAAAAAAATAGCGTGATATCTCGAACATCAAAAAGAGAGTCATAGCTATATAAAAGAGAAATTGATATGAAAAGAATATATATTCGGATCGGCAAAGTGGAATATTGTAAATCATCACTAAAGGTTTTAATTAGGATTATTGGGGATGCAAATCAAAAGCATCAATAAATTGGGTTGAGTGAGAACATCTTCGAGTGAAAACTCAAGCTCTAGATGGCTAGTGAGGAGAGAGCCAAAAGCTCACTTTTCATTATCCAAATATATCATACCGTCCCTAAGCCAAGTTATAACCCAAGAACTTAGGATTTCTAACTGCTTGGTGGAGAAACAATTGAGCTATTAGGTAGTAGGTAAGTGGACCATTGGATTCTATTTAGGACCTATGAACAACCTATAGCCATTAACATGAACTAAGTTATCATCCTCTCCTTCTGGCATTGCGAAATTAAGCTTGAATTAAATTTATGGATTGTTGATTACATGTATATTTAGCATATTTGTGCATTATTTCTTAAGCATTACTACATGATACTTTTTAGATATTTTTGCTCTAGGATCATTCATTATGTTCTGTTCTTATTCTCCTCCTACTTCTTCTTCTTGACTACCCTACTGTTCTTTACTTTTATTGTATCGGGACGATACAACTTTGAGTTGGGGGTCTTGATGTCTCCTCATTTGTGATAATATAATATAATTCTGAGACATCATTGTAGGCTTATTTATTAGTTTATAGGTTGAATTGAGTTTAGTTTAGTGCACTTTCCTATTTTGGGTCTTGATTTAGTAACATAATATTTTTAGAGCATATTGGGTTTAATTGTTTATTTAGTGTGAAGCTTTAAAGATAATTATGGAGATCAATTAGAGTCCAAGTATAGACTACAAGATATGGAAAGAGATATGCATGGTAATTGGAGATAGAAGGAAACAGAGTTCAATTAGGAAAAGGAAAAGCTGCCTAAATTTGAATTTCTGCAGTACACGCCTAAAGAAGTGGTTATTTACCTAAGAAATAGGTCGATTTTGGTAATTTCCTTTCATAGGGACAAAGATAATTCTGTTACGATTCTTTTGGTATATTATGGAGCAAAAACCGACCAATAACGAAGAATATGCTCAAAATGGTCCAGCAGTGTTTATCTTTATTTCCATACGAATTTGAGTTGGGCTAGGAGTCCATTACTTTCCTTCTCCTTCAAGAAAATGAATTAGGTCTTCCTATACCCTATAAATACAGCCTCTTAACACTCTAAAATCATCCTTGGCCAGACCTTAAGGCCAAGAGGAAGCTGCAACACAAGAGAAGAAGTCTGGAAGGAGCAAAACATCATATGTCTTCTTCAACCTCTTATATTGTAATTCTTTTCTCTTCTTAGTATGAATTAATTCTTTTTAGCTTGAGTTTTAGCATATATGTATGAAACCTAGTTTTGATTGACATCTATCTAATTTGGGAATTCTATGTTTTAAATCGAATTATAGTTTTTATTCATTGTTTATGTGTTTGGATTTATATTCTGTGTTCTTGTGGTTCACGACCATATAGAATTACCATCTAGTAGTTAGGTCACCATTGACAACGGTATTTAATTACATGTTTAGCACATAACGTCTAGTATTAGGTCTGATCTGACAACCCAACCTAGCTAGATAATCACTATGGTTTAGTTCTTGTGACTACTTACCAATTACAGGAAAAGTTTACTTAGGAAGCCTTATTGACACAGGTAAATCCTATTTGAAACTACCGATAGCGAATTGGAACCGATTAATGAAATACTACATAATTCACTCTTACATGTTTAGAACGGCAAAACTAGTGGGGGATTACATGCTATTTACTCAAGCTAACTTTCATACTATCTTCTTTTCTTTTCTTTTATTTAGTTTCTGTCTTTAGTTTATTAGTTTAGTTTTATTATTTAAAACCAAATAAATATTTGTGTATCTCTTCTTCCTACTAGCGTATTAGCTTTTCTATCTTTAATATCTGCACTTGAATAATTTGCATAAGTTCTTCTTAACCTTCGTAGTCCCTGAGGAACGAATCTTACTTATTCATTAATACTTGCATACGATCTGTATACTTGCAGAACCGTGCTAGCTTAGGGAGTTTATTTGCACTTATTTTATACATCTTTTTATCACACCTTAGGCGACACCATATGGCTTTAGAAAGGATCAGAAGGGGCTAAGATGGATAATAATAACAATAAAATAAAAGGGTGAGAAAATTAAAAAGTTTCAAGTGGCTTCAATATGAAAGAACTGCCTTATTCAATTTTCTTACTACTAGACTTTGTTACTTTTTCACTATTAGTTCATAGACAAGTGGGTTTTCAACTAATTTCAAACCTTACATTCTACATACTGATTAACTCTCCCTAAGTTCCAACTTGACACTTCTTACGCATTGCTTATTAATCTTCCCTATCTTTTACTTCCTGTTTTCATGCATGCATACTAAACATATTTGTGACACTGTTAAAAAACATACTACTTACTATCATTGAATTAATTAAAATATTCTCAATAGGTATATTCGTCATATTCTATGCAAATTATAACCCTAAATTTTTTAAAGTTTATGCAAAAACAAAAAGGAAGACGAGGACAATGAATCCCCACCCAACTCAAAAGTGAGCCCTGTCCCCACGACTCTAAAAAGACTCAATAAAGCATTAAAATTTAAACTAAAATATGCGAATACACATAAGAAGTTAAGGAGAAGGATTAGAGGGTGGTGCCTGGCCAAAAACTATGTTCTCCCATTCATAATCATGAGGGGAATCGTCTCGTATTTCCAACATAGCCATGATTCTATCAATATTGTTGGTTATCTTCAATTGTTGCATGATGCAGTAGTGAGTTCTATCTTCTAGTTTCGTAATTCATTTCATTAACATCACTACCCACTCTGGGGGTGTAAAAACATCTTCTGTTTTAATTTGAACATTGTAAGATGAACCTTGATCCTCGGCTGTTGGGTTCTTCTCCTTAGGTTTGGCTGGTATCCTCTTTGTCATGTTATATTTACGTAGTAGTTGTTTTGTAGCTACCAAGAGCTTTGGCTTCTTTGAACTTGGCTCATCAAGATCGATGAATTTCTCTATTGTAGCTCCAGGTAAATTATTTTTCTTCCCTAATATATGACACTCCCTCTTGTAATCCATGACATCCGTTCAGTTCGTCATCTTTGTTAACCCAACTCAAGATGCACCAAGTATGAGATTAAATATTGAATTATTGCTGTGGCTTGAGGGTTTTGTTCGAATGGAGGATTATGAACAATTGGGGAAGGAACAATTTACTTGTGGTGGAAAAAATCTTGAAAAATTGATGATCTTTTGATGTTTGAAGGTTTGATCAAGCTTCAAGGTGTATTTCTGGAGTTTGGGACGGAGATTTTCGTACTTAGGGCTGAGAAAAGGCTAGGTTTAGGTTTTGTTGTATTAAAATCCAAAAAGGAAGCAATTTAGCCTTTAAACCGCCTACCTGCGGTGTACCGCAAGCGATGTCATGTCCCATGTGTCACGATCTTGCGCGTTTTGACGAAACTGTATGGCCATGTGGCCTCTCAGTATTGGACTCGAATTGTTGACTGTGTTGGCACGGTGTACCGCATGTTCTCTCTGACTTGGACCGTTTCATTGTGTGTCGCACGTGACAACACGATTTCTCCTTAGGTGGCCTTACATATGAACCGGATTTTCAAACCGTTGTAACGGTTCTCTTGGGTTCGGTACACCGCACGTAAGGCACGGTGCGCCGCAACAAGCTGCTTGTTTTCGCAAAAAATCTGTTTTTTATTTTATCTCCACATCAGGTGTTCTCCACTCCATTGGGTAGATCTCTACAAAAATATAGACTCGATAAAAAGTGAATTCTGACATCCGAGCGCAAAGTTATGGCCTTGTGAAGTTTTCCAGACAGTGGCATTGTTTTTTGCAATTGACGATACGGTAAAGGTGCGGTGCACCACGGGAAGTTGCGGTGTACCGAAATTTTAGTCAGTCCAGCTTTCTTTAACTTCAAATTTTTTTCAATTTTTTACCCCAGACTCGAACCTTTGCATACCTACACATAAAAAACACTCATACCTTCTTATTACTGCAATATTCACTAAAAATGCATAAACTAATTAAAAAGAACAAAAACATAAAAACATATAGGATTGTGGGCTCGAAAGGCAGTTTTGTTTAACGTCTTCCAAAGTTCGATGTGTTACCTATGTTATTTATTTTTATAGCCTCCCCAGCAGTGAGTGAGGTGATCAACATCTACCAATCTGAGTTTGCAACTGTATATAGCTTTTATTTTTACCACCCATGGTGTAATAATTCGAGTGATGAAGTATGTCCCTACCCAAGAACTTTTATGCTTGGTTTTGGGAGATTACCATGCTACTTCGTCTCCTACCCCAAACTCAATTTCATTTTCCATCGTGTCTTAGGGGCTTACAAAATCTGGCTTTTTGGTCATGGCTCTGATTGCCAATAGTTCTCGTGAGTTCTTTTTCTTCTTCTTTCCCAAATTATAGAATGTTTCAGAATCATCCTCAAGACGTAAAGTCACGGTTCCCTCATTCACATTTAATATGGTGTCACTCGTGGCTAGGAATGGAAGCCCAAGTATGAATAAGATGTTATTATCTACTTTATAGCCAAGAATAATAAAATATGTGGGAATAACAAGGTTACCTATTTGGACGAGCACGTCCTCGATTATACCCCACAGTTTTGCTGTTGATTGATCCGCAAGTTGTAAGATTATAGATGTCGATTTTGCGTCACTAATACAAATCTTCTTGAATATACTTTTGGGCATAAGATTCACACTCGCCCCCATATCAAACATTTCCCTTCCTTGAAATATACCACCTATTCTGATTAGGAGGTTGAAACCTCTAGGATCTTTAAGCTTTGGCGGTAGTTTTCGCTGAACTTGCGCCGGTATCCCTTCGTTGAGTGCCATAGTTTTGGATTCTATGAACTCATCTTTACTGGAGAGTGCCTCCATAAAGAACCGATTATAGTTTCTCTTTCCTTCCATAACTTCGAGTAGAGGGACGTTGATTTTTACTTGTTGTAACGTCTACATACACCTCTCTTGATCCTCCTTTAGATAAGCGGATTTTACAGGATAATAGCAATATGGGGGTGGTGGTCTCACCTTGTTTTTCTCTTCCATTCTCGGTGCATCAACCACTCTCGGCTTCTTAATTTCATCTTGTTCAACCTTTTCAACCCAATCTTTAACAATTATCTCATCTAAGTTCATCCTATCTACGTTTGACCTTGTTGTTAGAACCACCACTTTACTCGATGGAAATGGTGGTGATTCTTTCATCTTTTCAGCTTGAAGACTAATAGTCTTAATCTTGTCATCAACGTATTGGATCTTCTTCATATTAAAATTTATACTTTGGGTCAATTGCATGAGTTGACTTTACATTTGTTCTATGACTGAAGTGAGCCGCATCACATTTTTATCTAAAAGTTGATTATGTTGTTTCAGATATTGATTCTGATATTGTAGGCTTTGCACTATTGGTGCATCGATCTTTGACTCAAGTCTGCTCATAGTATCCCTTGAGAATTTGATGAATTGACTAATAGTCTCTATTAGCTCAATGATATGTTCTTGAGGGCATGATGAGAGTGCTATCGAAGCTTGACTTTCATTGTATGCATTGTAGCCCAGTGGTTGATTAGCTTGATTCTCATAGGCTTGTTTTTGCAAGTATAGTTGTTGAGGTGGCACTTGATAAACAATTTCCTGAGGTCGAGTCTAATATGAACAATTTTGGATAGCGACTCTAATTGGAACTGCTCGCTGCATTTAATTATCTTGGTGAGAAATTTTTCTGATGTCCCAAGGAGTACCCCTAGGTTGCGTTTACGACCTTCACCTCAAAACTCTTGTCTTGAAGGCTTTTCTCAATTTTTATAGTGAGTTTTTGTATTTGATCTTGCAAGCTTGAAAACCTACCCTCTGTATCAATATTAGTGGTAGGAGTTTGTGATTGTGGCCAACTTATGTCGGTCTCGATAATTCTTTCCATACCACTCTTTGCTTCTTTCGGATCAATGGAGACAAAACCACCACGACCCAAATCATCTACTATTAACCTTGACTCTACATTGAGTCCTTTATAGAACATGGATAATTGTAATTCTGGCGTGTATCCGTGTAGTGGACATCTTGCTAACTTTCTGTAAAATCTAGTCCATGCCTCGCCAACACTTTCTCCGGCTTCTTGTAAGAAATTCATAAGCTTTAGTTGTTCCTTCACTCTCCTAGTTGTAGGATAAAATCTATCAAGGATCTTGCTTGAAACTTGTCCTAATTTTTTATTAGCCCAGGAGGTTTATCATTTAACCAATCGATTGCTTTCACGGTCAAGAAGAATTGAAACATTAAATAATACACTTGTTCTTGCGTAACACCTTCAATTATGTAGGCATCACAAAATTGCATGAATTTATGAACAGATCGGACCAGACATTATGTGTAGCACCACTATACTTCCTATAGCTAGCGAATTTATTAATCATGTCCGAACCGGGATTGAATCAAACGACTTGAATAGCTAGAGGGCGAATCCATATGGGTTGCACTCAGAATGGGCCAGGAAGACCTAGCTCTAACTGTTGATTCGCCATCTAAAAATATAATAAAGACAAAACTAAAACTAAATGCGTAAAATAGAACAACTAAAACTAATACACTAAGTAAAAACACAAAACTAACGATGTAGTCCCCGGTAGCGGCGCCAAAACTTGGTGGCGGCAAAGGTGTGATAAATAAACATATAAATAAGAGAACTAACTCCTAATACTACCACGATAAACTCTCCGCAAGTGAACGGATCGTTTGCAAGTAATAAGTAAGTAAAACATATATCGATCTCACGGACTACGAAAGCTAGCTTATAAATAGTGTAATTACTAAGTGGAGTGGAAATAGTTGGTAAATTAATACCCAACCTAAAATGTTTATTTGGTTTTTATAACTCTAAATAGACTTAAATTTAATACAAGAAAGTAAAATAGGATAGATAGAAGCTTATAATAGTTTAGCTTGAGAACTAGAAAGTAATCCCCACTAGCCTTGTTCTATGTTTATTAACTAAGGGAGAATAGCATGATATACAATAGCGGGGATTCTGAATTCCTTCTAACCCCCTTTCGGGTGGACTTAGGAGGCTCAAAACTTGGTGGTTAAAATAAACCCTAATGACTATCCAGTTAGGCAAGCCCTTCCAGATCACTACCGCACACTAGACGACTATGTGGTGTTTTCTATAATTGAATCCCCCTTCTGGATGTTAACTCAATTACTATGGTAATCCTATATGTGTGCATCGCAAGAACTACAAACATTAATTCAAAGCACATAATACAGAGCTATCACTACTAAATTCAATTAAACGTAAAAGGACGTCCCAAATTAAATAAAATATAAAACAAGTCTAGGATTCATACCCATATGATAATCTCAAGCTAAATAAATTAGTTCATAAGAAAGAAATCAGGATACAAAATTACAAACAGGAAGGGTTGGAATGGCATGAACAACTTCCAAGCTCCTTCTTCTCTGCTTCCCTCTTGATCTAAGCTTCCTCTTGGTCTTTAAATGATTAGAGACTGACCAAGGATGTTTTCTCTAAGGTAGGAATGTATATATAGTCCCTTGGTCAAAATATGGAGTAATCCCCAAGTTAAGGAGTCATAATCTTACTAAAATTTGTATCCCTAAATTATAGTACAAGATAAACCTTTGCAGATATTGATTTGGTCATATATATTTCGTTACTTATCGGAATTTAATGTTCTTTATATGGAAATGATTGTGTTTAAAATATCTATCCGCTCATATAAAAATCTCCTTCTAATTCCTGACCTAAATTATGCAGAAACCTTTTGACTTCGACTAAGGGATTTCCATTACTTTTCCACTTCAAATCAGTATCCGTAGGTGTAATAGCTTCCATATACCTAAGTGTTACACAATAACACACAAATCACGCGAAAAGCTCACAAAATAGCAAAACACCCAAAACTAGACAAGAAAGTGTAAAGTATGAATAAATGGGAAAAAATCCCAAGATTAATTACTAAATACCACTAAAATGATGTTCAAGTATAAATTAATTTATTATGAATAGGGAGACATCAAGGATATACAATTCTCAATGAAGAACATGTTATAAATAAACCAAGTACAACTGCAGAAGAAGTTAAACACAAATCACCAGTGTGGAAAGTTGTATGGAAGTCAAATATACCAAAAAAGATAAGAATATTGATGGGATTTACACTGTTGATGGGATTTAGTTTTTTGATGTTATTTAGACAGTTAATTGGAATTAAAGAGCTAATGTGATTTAGACAGCTAGTGGAATTTAGAATGTTGATGGGAATAAGTCAGTTGATGAAATTCAGTCAAATAGTTTATAGAAATTTGATGGGATTAAGGTCATTGAAATTTACAGTTTTTATGGAATTTAGTCTTTTTTATGGGATTTAGACATCTGATAAGATTTAGACAGTCTGTTGGATTTATAATGTATAAGGGAGTTGCAGTTAACTATACAGGAAGAACTTACTAAGACTAAGATTAATCATAGTATATTAAAACTGAAGAGCTGGAGATTAAAGAAAGTGAACTGGAGAAGGATGATGGACTGTTGATGATAATGATGATGATGTTATTGGAGATTATAAAGAAGAAGATACTGATGATGAAGATAGTGCTAGGGAGGAACAAGATGACGAATCTTGTGGTAAAGATGAAGAGAGTGACAGAGAGAACGAGAAGGAAGCAAATGGTTATTTTGATGATAATAAGAGCGATTAGAATTATATTCCTCTTGTTGATGCGAAGAGGCCAAATCAACAAAGTGATGCGAAGAAAGATGACTACATCATTATTAATGATGATGTTGCACCAAATTATTTCTAAAGTACAACATATAATAATATTGATGATGAATTAAAATTAATCAAAGAAGAAATGGACGTCTATCCGACGTATATCGATTTTATGGTGCAAAATGCAGTAAATTATGTTAACGTTGCTGAGAGTGAGAATGATAAAAGGTTAATTTGTCTAAATTTCATTAAGAATATATCTTAGTGTGATTAATCCCATCAGAATCTGATAAAATTTTATTTTGCATTTCAAGCAGGATAAGAAACACAAACAGTGAGAATGAGAAAATATTGAAAGAGATTAATGATGAGAATATAGCGTTGGTGGATGACTTGGTTAAATGTGATGAAAAAAATATGTGAACTTGAAAATAAGTTGAAAGAATAAAAATATTTTGATGAGTTTGTAAAAAATAAATTGGAGGAGTTGAAAAGTGTGAAGAATGAGGTTGATGATGAAAAAACGTGAATTATGGAAATGTATATAAAGGAACATCATGAAAGAATATAAATTGAGCATTACGTTGAAGAGCTAGAAAACCAAATCACAATGCTGAGAGATAAAGTTAATGCACTTGAGAGAAACTAGAACAAACTTCAGTCAATGAATTGGATGAGAGAATTAAAAGAATCCATGGTGAAATATTCGAAGAAAGACGAACAAAAAAAGAAATGATCATGTGTACAAATGAAATCTATCATATTTACGACGAGATTGTAAATTCAAATAAACAACTAGGTGTGGAAAATGAAATTCTTTTTGCGCAAATTGACCCGTTACATTAGGACTTGGATTTAATGCATCTATTTGTGAATCCTATTTAAGAAATCTTGCAAACACCAGATTCTCAAGATGCAATAACATCAAACACAGGAATAAAAATGAAGGCGAAAAAAGGCCAAGGAACTAAACTAGTGAGGAAAACATCAATGAATCAAAAAGATGGTTTAAGAATATAAAAAATTGTAACATTTTTAGACTATTATAGTATTTTATTATTTTACTTGGAATTTTATGGTTAATGTACTTTCTTTTTTGAGTATCGTATTTCTAGATGAAACAATAGTAACTCTTATGTTACCTAGAATTTTATTGTTAATTTACTTAACTTTTCGACAATTGAATTTGTAGTTGAAATAGAACTATAAATAGTTGTTTTGTCACTAACTATCAAAGATATTAATGGGATCTATCCCATTAGTTAAAACATATAACAATAGTCTATTGAAAACACGTGATTGCTCCCATCAGTTACAAAACAATAACACTAATCTCACCAGTCTAAAAACACTATACTATATTGGAAACCAACTTCACTTGCTATTAAAAAGTTAAATACTATAAAGATAGGATTCATCCAATAGATGTGTCAATAGAATTCATTGACTTACTATAGCTGTCTAGACACATACATTGTAGACACAATATCGTTAGACAACTGCCCTCAAAACAGAGTTATCACAATTGATTATGTTCGATCAAAAGATAACATAGCAGATCCACTAACCAAAAGTCTACAAAGAGAGCATATGCGAGTATTCTCAAGGGGAATGGGTCTTAAAACTATGAAAGCTGAGTTTCCATGATGGGAATCCTACCTAGCAGAGTAGAGATCCCACAATCTAGGTTCAAAGGTAAAATTGAATCTTGAAACTGCGACTTGGTGCGGCACATTGTGGGAAGACCTCCCCAAACCATTCCTAGGACAAAATTAAACATTTCTACTTGTAAAAGTGAAGGATAAGTTAAACTTTTAATGATTCTTGTATCTTCGATAAATAAGATAGAGTAATGTAGAATACTCTCGACAAGAGATCGCCTATATGAATAACATGGGTAGGGCTTCCCTACGAGAATTTTAAAGGCAAAATTCTCCGATGGTTATTCATGAAATACCAGGTGTTGTCCAGGGCCGTAAATGGACACAACCGTGACAACCAAATAATGTTTGGAAGTATACTCTGTAAGTTCTATTGTCTTGGTTTACACAAAAGCTGAATAGTTCAAGACATCACGTTCACTAGTAAGCAAGTAAATTCGATAGCTCTTACTAGAGAAGGTTCAAGACCAAAAGCTACCTTTCTCGATGTAGTATTCTTCCGCGCTTCTCTCTCGCTCTATCTCGTGTTTAACATTCTTTTGCATAATTTTTTAAGGTAGTTAGTCAATTTTCATTCATGTGGAGATTGTTGGACAAATAGGATTCTACCCAAGTGTTGACCATGTTTACGATGATAGTCAGTGACTCAATTTAAAGAAATGATTCAGATATTGATACGTTTATTCCAGTTGTAAAAATTAACGTAATATATTCAGTTGGTTAAAATCATTTGAAATTGAATGAGAAATTGAGTCATGTAATTTGGAGAAATTTAAAGAGAAGACAAAACAATTAATAATGTATGTTATTTTTTTTCATTTTATAAAGGCAAAGCAAAGAAAAAATGCTGGTGGGGTGGTTCAAACCTGGATTACACCTGTTGGGCTTTTGGGCCTTGGGCTTATACAATCTAGACCAGTCAAGCTTTGTGTCTATTAGTAAATGTTGTATCTTTTAATTAATACACCGTATCTCCAAATCAAACATCGCAACTCTTTGCCAACCACCTTTTCATCTTCTATAAACAGTTGGACAACTAAACCATTTTCTTCATTCATTTTTTCAAAAGCATAAATCTTTAAAATTATAAGAGAGAGATAGAAAGAAGCAACTTTATTAAGTTCGTTGAAATTCTTAAGAATTAGTGTGTCAATTTTCTTTTGAATAGTTTTGTCGTTGTAACCTGGTGGTTGAAGCCAGCAAACGTAAGACACTGGTACGTGGCCTAAATACCTTAAAGACATCGAATCCAATCCGAGTATCGACAAGTAAAGTTATTTATTTATTTATTTACTTTAATTTTATTTTTGCATTAGTTTTTATATTGTTTTATTGGTTTATTCAAATAAAATACAACAAAGAGTCCTAAGCAAAACTCGAAAACTAACTACATACATAAACTTGACTGTTTCATCATGAATATAGTCCGACCCAATCTCTCTCCTATCTCTAGAAATCTCTTGTAATCACGTTCTCCAACTTCTTTTTCAAATATTATCTCATGAGAAAAAGGTAAGTCTGGTAGATATGTCTTTGCGGAAGCTAACAAGGCCTTTGAAGTTTCATTCATCTTGGGACTAGGAATATCGATTTGTAGAGGTTGTGGTGTGTTTTCCTTAAAAATTGTAACTGATTTGCTCTTTGATTTCACCACAACATGCTTTCCTCTATTATCTTGACCTGTTTTACCCTTTTTATTTGTACGAGGACTCAAACTTTTCTCAATTGTTTTCTTCTCATTAGTACCCAATACCTTACTTTGATTCTTCTTCATCTCCCTAACATTAGATAATGTTTATATTCTTTTTGTCATCTCAATTGACCTCCAACTCAAAACTTTGAACAGTTTGAAATTTTTAGCCCTTGATTTTGGGTTGAGAAAGTGTTCTTTGGGTTAGGAAATGTTTAAGGGTGATGTATCTCTATGTGGTTATGATGAGATCTTACTTTATTGGTATGGGTTTAAGAAATTGTTGGATAAGATTTGGATTTTTGGCCTTTGATTCTTGGATTCTAGGTGTTTTTAGTTTAATTTGGGTGGTTGAATCTTCTTTATAATGATGTAGGAAACAATTTGGATGTGAATTTATGGTGATTGGGGAATGTTTTGATGTAAGGTGAAGGTTTGTAAAAGCTTTGATGGAGTTGGGAAGATTTGGGGAAGAAAGAGAGGCTTAAGGTTTACACTTTCATATGTATATAACTGACCTTCTCCTTAATTCCTTTGTCTGGCGGCGTAATGCGGTACACCGAGGATGAGGTGCAGTGTACCGCAGATGTCTTCTGTCTCCCTTTGTGTCACGGTTGGTCAACAAGGTTTGGAACATGGTGTCTCTGTAATTGAACCTGACTTCCCCTACCGTTGCCACAGTATTGGATTGGTGTGGTGCACCACAAGTAGGCTGCGGTGTACAACAGACCTCTTCTGTGCTGGACCGTGTCACGGTCTAGTGCAAGTGACGATACGGTTTGGTTTGTGGAGCCTCGCAGCTGGACCGTAATTCCTGAACCGTTGGGACGGTTTTTCTTCGTGCGATGCACTGCAACACCTGTGCGGTATACCGCACGAACACGTTGGATGACATTGTGGCACTGTTTTTCACAAACGTCGACACAATTTACCCCTTTTTGCCTCGCATGTGTACCTGATTTTCGAACCTTTGTGACCCTTTTAGGGGTGCGGTGTACCACATGGTACATCTGATTTTTGCCAAATTTTCTCGTTTCTTTTCCCGAACTCGATTTTCAAAGTACCTACACATCAAAAACACTAATACCTTCCTCAATATTGGAATATATAATTAATCTAATCATAAACTAAAGACATAAAAACATAAAAAAATTGCACCTGGACAACACTTTTGTTTAACAACTTTCAAAGTTAGACGTGATACCTCTATCAAGATTTTTGTATGTAGCCTCCCCAGAAAGGAGCAAGGCTAAGAACGTCTACTAATCTATGTTTGATACCCCTTTTTGGGTCTGATCTCTATCACTTTTGCCGACACGACTTCTGTGACGACAAATGGTCACATCCACGTCTTTGTGATTGCGTGGCTTACTCTCTTCATGGCCAACCCCAAACTCACTCATTGGTCTAGTATTCACAGGATTTGTGTGGATTTCTTCTGGGAGTCTGTTTCTGGTAGCAACGTGGATGATAGGAACTGTGGAATGTAACTTCCTTGGTTTCTTACCCCAGACGTTACATGTCTCGGATATATTTTTAGTATGGAGGGTAACTGTTCCCTCCTGGAAGTTGATGATGCTTTGACTTGTGGCCAAGAACGGCCTTCCAAGTATGATTGGAATCTGTTTATCTGCATCATAATCAAGAATAACAAAGTCAGTGGGGATGGTGATATTACCTGTTTGGACATGAACGTCCTCAACTGTTCTCCATGTCTTTGTTACTGAGCTATCTGCAAATTGTAAGTTCACGAGAGATGTTATCACCTTCTTGATGCCAATCCGATTGAACACAGACTTAGGCATAAGATTCACACTCTAACCCATATCACATATGGCCTTCACTTTGAGCATACCACGAATTTGAATATGAAGATTAAAGCTTCCCGGATCTTTGAGCTTTAGTGGTAACTCATTTTCAACTTTTCTCGAGATCCGTATGAGCCACAGTCTCTTTACTAGCTTCTACACTTGCATATTTCTCTAGAATAACTTGCGTGAATACATGTTGCGCTGTAAGCTATTTCTTTGCAATCTCAAGCATCTGGGTGTTGATTTTCTCTAGAATGTACGCCTCTACAAACTCCTTGAGTTCGATGTCAACCTTTGGATTTGTCTTAGGAATGGATGGTGACATTTATGAAACAATAGGTGGCGAGTCCACTTTCTCTTTTTCTTGCTCTTCTTACACGGTAGGTGCAACTTCTACTTTATTCTCTTCTGAGGCTTCTTACTCTTTTTCTTTAGCTCTACCGTCTTGTAGTTCAGTGACCTTTCTAATCTCTTCTTGCATGTCCTTGAGAAGATTTATGAAGTCAAATAATTTGGGGCTAGGATTGGTTGAATCTTCTTCAATTTTTGGAATCTCCACAACAATTTCTGCAGCAGGTGGTGATTCCTCTTTCTTTTTTGTGTCAAGGCAGATTTCCTTACATGCTTCGAGCTCAAAATTAGTGTCACCTCCTTCAGTGGCTTTTAACTTCCTTGCTTCTAAAAAAGCATTCACAGTTTTCTCTATTTGGGTCAACTGTGTGTTTAAAATCTGTATCGATGCCTCTTGTTCTCTGAACTTCTCGTGATGTACTTGGATATTGTTCGTAACTGGATCTATGAAGTTTTGAAATTTATTCTCTGACACTACTCCTTCTTGAGGATGTTGTGGTAAAGCTTTCTGAGCTAGATTGTTAGTACGAGCATCATGGGCTAGTTGTTGTGGAGGAGCTAGACTATTATAATTCTGATTTCCTTGATACAGACCTTGAAATCTCTATTGGTAATTGTTGTTATGGGGACGTGGCTAATAATTAGCTTGATTTGCTGGTCTATTAAAATTCTTGGATTCCAAGTGAGTTAGATGAGTTCCGCTTACATACTTATGATAATTCGCATCTCTACAAGGAGAAAACAAAAAGATGGCATGACAACCGGATTCGTCCAAAGAGGTTCGAGAGAGGATAGAAAGTGCTCTTATACATTTCAAAATTCTCGAACTACCCGGGTTAGCTTAAGTCCCGTTAGGGAGGACCATACGTTGTTACGTAGGTCACACTTGATGGCGCAATAGAAATTGAACATCCAATAGAGCAAATGACCTTCATGGTGAATGGTCATCTCTTAAAGTTATACCTTCACAATGAGGACTTCATAAGAGAGGATACGATACATCTCCATGGACACGCTTAACCCGAAATTACACGTCTAACTTTGAAAGACGTTTAACAAAAGTGCCCACGGGAGACATCTCTTGTTTAAATTTCTTTTTAGTTAGTTTTATGTTTTGTAGTGTATAATCTTAAGTTAGTGTATATTTTTAATGTGTTTACAAGCTAATATGAGAGAAAGGTAGTGTGTTAATGTGCAGGAAATGAATTTGAGATCAAAAAGAAAGAAAATTGTGCACATTAGCAGTTTGGTGCGGTACACCGCACCCCAAAACCGTGACAACCGTAGGAGAATTTAGGTACATGTTCGAGACCAACTTGGCAAAAACCATATCGACACATGCGTAATACCGTGCCACGGTGTTATCCAGAGTGTTCATGCGGTACACCGCAGCGAAGAAAACTGTCACCACAGTTCAGGAATTTTGGTTCGTGGTCGAGAGTATTAAGAGAAAACAGTGTCGTCAAAATAGCGCGTGACCGTAACACAGTCGAAGTCAGAGTGATCATGCGGTACACTGCGCCAACAAGGAAACCATTGCCACGATCAAGGAAATCAGGGTCAATGCCGAGAGTCCACATGCCACTATCTTTTCGTCAAACGCAAAGGATTGTGCCACGGGTGCATATCGTCACCTGCGGTACACCACAGGACAGCCGCGGTACACCGCATGGAGGCAGTTTAAAGAGGAAGTTTATTACTTTTTGGATTCTTACCTTACAAGACTTAAGCCTAGCCTCTTCCAACCTTCCTAGCACGAAATTTTCAGACCCAAACCCTATAAATACACCTTGAAGCTTGATCAAACCTTCAAACAAACACAACAACATCACCAAATATTTTCTCCATCCTCCATAAACACATATTCTTCATCAAATCCATTACACAACACCACAAAACACCAAAGATCATCAAGTTTTCAAGATTTCTTTCACCACAAATAAAGAATTCCTTCTTCTACTATTGATAATCGTTCATCCAAACAAAAACCTCAACCCACACCAATATTGTATAACTTTGTTCCATACTTGGTGCATCCTAAGTTCTAGGTTAAAAAAAGATGACTAACAGAACAAATGTTATGGATTACAAGAGGAAGTGTTAAATATTAGGGAAGAAAAAGAATTTACTAGGAGCTACAAAAGAGAAGCCCATCGACCTTGATTAGACAAGTCCAAAGAAGCCAAAGCTCAAGGTAACATCACAACCACTACGAAGAATTAATAAGATAAAGAGGGTACTAGTCACGCCTAAAGCCAAAGATACCAATCCAAGATCAAGGTTCATCTTCAGATC
Organism: Nemophila menziesii; assembly: GCA_029959085.1. NCBI lineage: Eukaryota > Viridiplantae > Streptophyta > Magnoliopsida > Boraginales > Hydrophyllaceae > Nemophila > Nemophila menziesii. The sequence continues at coordinate 8,140,821 of JARWIR010000022.1, read as the reverse complement.
TTAATGAAAAAACAGAAGGTATATCTACACCTCCAGCATGGGCAGTAACGTTGATGGATAAAGTCGATAGATTAAAGTACGATTATAACTACTGCTAGATGGAAATTCTGACGGTGGACTACATGATCAACAAGATTACACAGAATTTGGATATAGATAATGATTCTCCTTTAAAAGAGGAATGGAAAAGGATGTTTTATATCTAGGTACCACCTTTTAATCCTTCTCCTTAATTGATTATATGCATTAGTTTAGTTTAGTTCAAATTTTATTGCTTTATTGAGTCTTTTCCGAGTCGTGGGGACACGACTCACTTTTGAGTTGGGGGCGGGGATTCGTCGTCCTCATCTTCCTTTTTGTTTTGCATAAAATATAATTTTTTTAGGGCTAGAATTGGCATAGAATATGGTGAATGGTAATTGAGCATGTTTTAATTAAGTCAATGATAGTAAGTAGTATGTTTTTGAACAGTGTCACAAATATGTTTAGTATGCATGAAGAAAATAAGGAAGTATAAGATAGGGAAGATTAATAAGCAATGCGTATGAAGTGTCAAGTTGGAACATAGGAAGAGTTATTCGGTGTGTAGAAAGTGAGGTTTGAAATTAGTTAAAAACCCTCTTGTTTATGAACTAATAGCGAAAAAGTTACGAAATTTGGTAGTTAGAAAAGTGAATAAGGCAGTTCTTTCATATTGAAGCCACTTGAATCCTTTTTGCTTATTCATGTGGAAAGTCCTTAATAATTGTATACCTACTAAAAGAAATCTCTTTAAAATAAAATTTGCCGATTCTACAAAATGTATATGGTGTAATAACAATGGAACAATTAGTACTACAATGTAACATTTGTAAAGAGATCTGGGGGGGGGGGGACATCACTACAAATTAGAATTGACGAGATGCCGGAAAATAAAATGAAGCAATGGTTCTTAAAAACAATTGAGGTACATAAATAGGGTGGTTGGGATGAAAATACGGTTATGGATTACTTGATGATCTGTGTATGAATATCTGGAAAGAAAAAATGAAGGCTTTACATGAAGATTCGAAGATAGACGGAGAAAATATCATCCAGAGTTCCAACAAGCTAATGTCTGAGCTACATGGAATTGATTGGAAGAGAATAAATAAATACACTGGTTTGCATCAGATTATTGATAACGATGTTGGTATTCATGCTCAAGAAGACGAAGAGGATATTATATTCATGTGTGATGTCTCATTCAATAACAAGATGGAACCCACTGGAATTGCTGTTGTTAGGTACCACAAATAGTCAAGAGTTACAACGAAGTATGCAAACGTTAAAGAATGTGTCTCAATTTTAGAAGGCAAAGCAATGGCATTCCTAGAAGCCGTTAAATGAAGATTTTTCAGGAGAGAGGAAATCAATTCTCTTGGATAACCTTGGGATTATCTAAGGTATTAGGCAGGTGTCAGCGGCGAGTTGGAAAATCCAACCGATCATCAAGAAGATCATCCAAAAATCCGTTGAGGTGGGGCCGATAACGTTCCGTACATTTGAAGAAATATCAACGGGAAATCGGATAAACTCGCGAAGAAAGCTAGGCATAGAGCCACTCGGGACCGTTTTAATTGTGTTAGTTGTTTTGACTTAGCTATATGTTTCGAGAAATTAGGAGTCGGTTAATTTGATTCGGTTCTTATATCCTTTTGGTGCCTCGATACCTTCTTTCGTCCAAAAAAAACCTATACCTCTATTCCTACAAATAAAACTAAGACTATTGTAAAACTCGATGATTGAGCTATAAGGACATCCTATCACGTCAATATTATATCTTATGCATTTCGCGGGCTTGTCAGCCACTCCATTTAGTTCTCTTTTAACGTGAATGACTTTCCAATATGGTAAATGATACATCCATCTCCAGACTTCAAAGCCATCTATTGGATTCTCCAATTTATTCCATTTTTTCGGTTAATACCTTGAATAATCTCAAGGTTATCAAAGTAAAAAGAACAACTCTGGAGACCGAGATCTGCTGCAGATATCGTGGCCAAAAGGACGACGCAAATTCACCCTCGATGACACTATTGATCTTACCCCTTCTAGTGATTTTGTGTTTAACTTCACCATTCTCGTCAACTGGAATAAATACCATGCCTACTGGTTCCCAACTGTTATTAAATGACATATCGTTAAGCCAGAAATTTTCTGCATCATCATTCAAGAAAATATTATCTTCGTCCGTTTTCTGAATGATGATGGATTTTCATGATTTTTAATTTTTATATATGTGTATTGATACCCTTGAATACACTAAACTTCTCTTCATCGTCTTGCACTCGCACGATTATTTCTCAATTATTTACATCAATCAAAGTACGCCATGTTGCTAAGAATGACCACCCCAAAATGATTGGCACATTCTTATCCACGTCGTAGTCAAGAATATGAAATCACAATATAAGGTTACATACCTTGACGAGTACATCCTCATTTTCCCATCAGGATGGGAAAGCATCCTATCTGCCATTTGCAACGTCATCATGGTGGTTGTTACTTCCCCAGTATTTAACTTCTCAAATATTGACTTGGGCATAAGATAGATACTTACGCCCAAATCACAAAAAGATTTCACGGTCAATCTCTCACTAATGGAAATCGTAATGTTAAAAATTCGGAATTCGTTTAATTTTGGAGGCAACTTACTTTGGAATATTGCACTGCATTTCTCCAGTAGATCAATCATATCTCCCTCAGAATACATACGTTTGTTGGAAAGCACATCCTTCATAAATTTTAAATACTTTTGCATACTTTGGATGTCTTCCAAAAATGACGAACTGATATGCAACTTCTTCATCATGCCAATGAACTTCTTGCACTCTTTGTCATTTTCCTTATCTTGTACATGTGAAGGAACATGTGGGGGAGGACGACTCTCACTATAAATTTATTTCTTCTTTTTTTGAGCGAAAGGTATATTCTAATCATTCTCTTTCATGATTACTGACTGGTGGTGGCAAAGTGTGATAAAATAATGAATAAATAAAGATAATAAAAGAACACACACCCAATACTACCACGAGAAACTAAGTGCAAGTGCACAGATCGTTTGCAAGTTAAAGTTGATAAATCTGATTCGATCTCAGGGATTTAAGTAGTTATTCTAAATTCGTATTCAATATTAGAATAGATGGTTTTAAATGTTGATTAAAAAGAAAATAAAGTGTTTTGTTTTCTAATAAATTAAAATAAAATAAACAATAAATAATTACGTAAATAAGATAAGGAGATGCAAGTATGAACGTATCATATTGAATTAATGATTACTAAGAATAAGGGTCAATAGATAATTTCATAATAATCGGGATTTTAATGTCTTTCTAACTTCCACCAGGGTATACTTAGGAGCTATTCTACGGTATTACTAGCCGCGCCAGGGTGAAAATAAGCTACTTTCGAATAATTAAGAGTTTACCCAATTCGCTATGTGGTTAGTTAGTGCCACCAGGCTCAGTAACAGACACCACACGTCTATATACTAGTTCTGTAATTAGACCTCCCTTCCGGATGATCGTCGCCACTAATGAATAACCTGATTACTATAGGATATACCTAATTGGTCAGAGAAGATATAGGAATTAATACAAGAACATAGTCAATGAAAATTAATTAAAAACCAAATTAATTAAATACTACAATCACATATTCAAATTAAATAGAAAAACAATAATCAAGTGTTCATATAATTACAATCCTAAAGAGAAATTATGCATACTGAAATTTGAAATAGATAGCTTAGACATAAATCATAGAAAAAATAAATATAATACGTAAGTTAATAATAGAAAGTAATATCTTTATGAGCTGTTTTATTTTGTATGATTTGAGTATGAACTGGAAATACACGTTGATAGTAAAGAAAACATTAGTAACCAATGCGGTAGAAGTATGTTTGATCTTAGGGCGCCTTGAGGGGTGTGTAGGCCATGAGATCTGAGCTAGTTGATAAACCCATTTGATGAACGTGCTAAAGGTAAGAGAATAACGAAATTGCAAAGTATAGAAAGTGATTAAGGCGGTTCTTTGAGAAGCCCCTTGTTGCCTTTTTGCTTGATGTCCATTTATTATATTTATATCCTTCTGAACCCCTTATAGCCTTTCTAAATCCTTTTATTTAGCCACATTATAAGCCATATCCCTTTAGATTTTAGGACTTTTCCATATAACCCACACTCGAATCGCGATGCATAGACAATTGTTTTAGAGCTTGAGTTTGGGGTGGTGGGTCCACCATTATGGGAGATATTATTGGGTTGAGAATTTTTGAGCTTTTTAATTGTGCTCTGTTCTATATTCTGATGATGATTAACAGATTTATTATATTGTAACCCTTTGCTGGGGTAAAAGTTAATGAAAAAAGAATTGAAAAGAAAAAAATATCTGAAATGAAGTAGCATGATATCTCAAATTAAAAAGAAAGTCATTGCTATATTACAAAAGAAAAAAATTGTTATGAAACGATTGAATATATTTGGACGGGCAACGTGAAATTTTTATGTGATCATCTTTATGCTTTAGAATTGGGTTATTGGGGATGCTAATTAGTGCATCAATTCATTGGGTTGAGTGAGAACGTTTTATGAGAGTAACTCAATCTCTAGGGCGATTTGTTGATAACTAGTGAGGATAGAGCCAAAAGCTCACACTAAATTATCCAAATATATTTATCATACCGTCCCTAAGTCAACATTACAACCCTAAAGATCTTATTATTCTTTTTTATGTGTTCTAGAAGTGATTGAGCCATTAAGGAGTAGTTAGGTGGATCTTTGGATACTAGTGAAGTTCGATGAACAATCTATAGCCTTCTTGGTAAGCTTAGTGATGAACCTCTCCTTCGTGCATATCAAAGCTAATCTGATCTTGAATTTTAGCCATCTTGATCGTGAGTATGACGAGTGTACATGTAAATTATTTTGTAAATATTATTACATGAAATTTTATGAGTAGTAGCTTTAAGTTTATTTTATATATTCTGCTATCTTCTTTCCACTATGCTTAACTGACTTAGCTGTGTATATAGAGTCTTCCCTTTGTTCTTATCTTTATTGTATCGGGGCGATACAACTTTGAGTTGGGGTTCTTGATGTCTCCCTATTTGTGATATAATAATCTAGGTTGGAGACACTATTTTAGGTTTTTATGGTTAATTAGTTATAGATTTTTATTCATATTTTGATAATATCCTATTTCTTGTCTTGATTTGATGATTTTTTAAAGCATATTTGGTTTAATTTATGTGTTGATGTGAAGCTTTAAATATATATGGAAATTAATTAGATTCCAAATAAATTCTAAATAGATATGGAAGGAATCAAGAGATAAAAGGAAGTAGATATAAAATAGGAAAGGAAAAGCTGCCAAATAAATATGAAATTATGCAGCCACGTCCACTAAAGTGAAGATAACTTCAAATAAGCTAGAAATTTGGATGAGCGATCAAAATAAAAAGTGTATATATTTTTTCTGCGGTCGTTTCGATGTAAAGTAGGTGAAAATCGGACCAATAACAAAAGAGTTACGACCAGAACAAGACATCAGTGTTTATCCTCTCTCCTATATTTTAGGAAACGAATTTGAATTGGAAAATGAGTCAAATTACTTGCCTTATACTCCAAGATTTCGACCTAGGGTCTTCCTAAAACCTTTTAATACATCCTTTAATCATTGTAAACATGTACTTGCCTCTCCTTAACTAATCCTTAGTATTATTCATCATAGAAATCATTCAAGAGAAGCAAGTTGACAATATGTATCTTTATTTAAGTTTATTTCTTTTTAGTATGAACTAATTTTCCCATATCTTGGGTTTTTCATATGTATAATCTTTGAATTTTATTTTCTTCTATCTAATTTTGTTTGGGAAAACTATTTTAGATTGATTCTAGCTTCTTAACCATATATTTGTTTTATGTGCTTTGATTTATTATCTGTCTTAATCTTGATCATGCTAGGATTGTTTTAATAGTAGTTAGATGGTCACCTAAAAGGGGTGTCTAATTATTGAAACATCACATAAATGTCTAATGTGCGGTAGTAATCCGGAAGGGCTTGACTAATTACATAGTCATTAGGGTTTGAGATTTTTCCACCGATCATTGCGTAGGGTCCCCTTACCCAAGTCCCTTGGTAACTGTCAGGTCGCCACCTAAGTCCACCCGGAAGGGGGTTAGGAGGAATATAGAATCCTGGCTACTAATCTAAGAGATTTAATCACCCTTATTATCTAGTAGAAGAAATAGAAGGATTAGTGCATACTAGCAAAACCTAAGTTATACTCTCTCATCTTATTCTTACAACTTTTAGTTTAATTAATCATTCTCTCCTTAATCATTTTTATTTACTTTTATTGTCTTTAAATTCATTGAACTATTTATTACTACACTTTTCTGTTAATCCATTCGTATAACATACTAAGTCCCTGAGAACGAATCTTACTTATCATTAAGACTTGCATACGACCCGTGATACTTGTAGTAAGTACCGTGTTTAGGCTAGGGTGTTAGTTGCATCTTTTATTATTATATTTTTATCACACCCATCCCCACACCACCATGGTAATATGCAGCCGTGTCGCAATCATCCAGGATTCAAATGGTCAAATCCTAAGGGAGCAGAAAATCCAGGGCAATATCCACAACGACCCCAAGGATAAATTTTCAGCAAAGACCTTAGAATCAAATTCAAGGAGGCCAAAAGCCCATTCAAGATTCGTATTCTGAGAGTCTTGCGTAAAAAGCACTTCCTGAATATCCACAAGATGGTACCTTAAATGATGTTGTAAATTTTTTTAGCTCTTTCATGACAATGAATCAAGAGAATTTGAAGTCCAATTAAACGATGTAGAAGTCCAAAATTTATGAAGGATATGCTCTCCAACAAACGTAAGTATTTTGAGGGAGATATGATTGGTCTACCGGAGGAATGTAGTGCAATATGCGAAAGTAAGTTGCCTCCAAAATTAAAGGATCCCGGAATTTTTAACATTATGATTTATATGGGTGAGATATGGACCGGGGAATCTTTTTGTGATTTGGGCACAAGTATCAAATTTTATGCCCAAGTGAATATTTGAGAAGTAAATTATTGGGGAAGCAACAACCACCACAATAACGTTGCAAATGGTAGACATGACGCTTTCCTATCCTTAGGGAATAAATGAGAATGTACTAATCAAGGTAGGTAACCTTATATTTCTGTGTGATCTCATTATTCTTGACTACGACGCAGATAAGAATGTGACAATCATTTTGGGGCGGCCATTCTTAGCCACGGGACGTACTTTGATTGGTTTAGAGAATGTATAAACAATCATGCGAGTGCAAGACGATGAAGAGAAGTTTAGTATGTTCAAGGGTATGAAGTACCTATTCTACCGGAAGATTGTTTCTGCTTAGACACACATGCTAAATCCAATCAATCTAATCCCGTGCATAGCCTAAATTAAATCAACCGTCTAAATCCCATTAACATTCTAAGTTTCATAAACATTCTATATCCCATTAGCTCTCTAAATATCTAAAACATACTAAATTCCATTATACTAACCCATGATTATTCTAAATCCTACTAGCCTATAACAATTATATATACATATACACACACATTAATACTACCTATGTTATTTTCTAGAGTTTTGCCAATAAAGTCTGTTGTAACTGAATTGGCTTGGACATTGTCTAACCCAGCAACATGCTCAATGAAAAATGGATACAATATCATAATCAAATAATGTCAGTTTAAATTATACTTTTTGATATATAAGGAATTTAGTCAACTTACTATGAGCATGCAATTAGGGCCTTTAACACGTGATTTTTTTCCTTTAGCTATTGAACTTAGTAGTTTTTCACATATACTTGCTCCCCAATCGTATGTATGAAGGGCTTCTAAGTCTTGATATATTGATAATACCCACCGTTCTAACCTAACAACATTGTAAGGGTAAAATATGGTAGTAAATCCAAAAGAAAGGATCCACCTTGCAAAGTTATTCAAGATTTCTTCATTCTCATCTTATTATAGCAATTTTTCAATTCTTCCCTTTATTTCAGATGTCTTAATCATCTACTTTCCATTTTGCTCTAGGATTTTCTCAACGAACTACGGTGAGCTCAACACATCGTCTCTAGGTTGAATAGGTACTGGAGTCTCACTACTTTCAACTCCAAGAATCTCTAACCACTTTCAACTCCAAGAATTAGACAAACATATGACTTTTTAATGGGATTGATTTATGGGCAACACTGAATCCTCTAGCTCTTGTACAATAGGAGGATAAAGTAGCTAATTTATCTTTTTTGATTTGTTTCCGTATATTTTTCATGTTGAATAATGCACTTATTAATTTTTAAATTGAAAGCTTGCGACATGTCTTTATATGTTGGTCGTTGATTTTTTTCTCCTTCAGAATTTTGTATAATCCATCTTTGGATGATCGTAGTTCTGGAGCCTTAATTACAATATTGGTCAACAATGATATATAAGATAACTTTATCACATGAAGTAAATTCCATGTCCTTCTTTTATGACTACTCAATCCCATCAAACATTGCCAAAATCCCATCAGAATATTTTCATGACTAATCCTATCAAGCATGGGATTGATCTCATAAAAAAAACATAATGAAAATTATTAAAAAAACAGTTAACACTTAGCTTATTTACTACAGTCCCAGTAGTACATACAATAAACACCAAATTCATTGAAGTAATCCCATCAATCACATTTAGACCAATCCATCAGTCTAAAAACAAATATATATATATATATATATATATATATATATATATATATATATATATATATATATATATATATATATATATATATATATATATATATATATATATATACACTAGGTATGACCCGTGTCTGAAGACACTTCGAAAATAAAAAAAATCAAATTACACATTAGTGGCAAAAGAAGGGGAAAATGGGGATGAAAACTACTTTTTTATATAATTTGAGGAATTTCTTTATAAATATAATTTTTTTAAATAAAATTAAACAATTTCAATGATAAATAATAAATTATATTAGACAATTCGCAATTACTAAAACAGAGAGAAATATAAAATGGAGATGCACATCCCTTTTATTTGTAATATATTTGTAAAAGTGAGAAACAACTTTTAAGATCAATCAATAATGCATAGTAATAAATTTAAAGTAAAGCTAAAGTTTCGGTTAAAAGATATTGTCGGAATGAATCTAATTAAGAGACATTCAAAATTGGTTAGAAATAACAAATTATCTTATTAATTTAGTATCTTAATTAAAGTAAATTAACAAATAAACTCCTACTAAATTTTAAATAGACAATTATACTAAAGAAGCAAACCATGATATGGCTTGCAATAATATGTAATCTATTTTTTTAATTTGTTAAATTTTGTTTTCTTTTTACAACATGATTGTTTTTCTAAAGTATCAGAAGTAATTGACTCGTCTTTTTGTACCAATAAAAAGCATAATTGTCTAATCAAAAGCATAATTGTCTAATCAGGAACAAAATTTTATAAATTTATTGAGTTTCATGTAATTAACAGTAAATTTTGACTTACTATAGTAAACATTAACGGATTATGGTGCAAAATGTAGTCAATCAAAGATAGCACGTGTCTCAGAAGTTTCACATCATTTATTATGTACAGGAATTTTTCTCCATGTAGTTATAACAAACTCCGATATCTATCTGGATATTAGAATTATTTAACGAATCAATTTTTAACACTAACTCTTATAACTGTAAGATAATTAGTATAAGATATGAGTCCATAATTTATCCTACTATCTCATCTTTGATATTTTTAACTATGTCCATCGCATATTTCATAACCCCGGATAAAGTTAAATTCACTTTTGCTTCAAAACAATAAAACAAAATCATTCAACCCCAATCACCTTCCCATAAACCAGGAAAAAGATGTTGAAAGTACAAAACAACATGCCATTAATTTTTAATGAACATCCTTAAATTGAACATTTTAACTCAACATATAGCCTTTAGTTTCTTTCTTTGTTTCTAATATCTAGCCCACTTCAGTAATGTATATATAGATTTTAACTTCAAATTCTTTTCGGGTGATGCCCAATAATTTTGAGCCTCCACTAAGTAAATTCCTGGATACTCCTAGCTCCAATAATTTGCAGCACGGGTGATATACCTGCTACTTTTGCATATACAAATGTTTCATTAACCCAAAAATAAATGCATAAAAAACTAATAGAGTGTAAGGGGAATACCATTTTAAGGTGGAGTTCATAGAGCAAAAACTGCAGCAAAATACTGATTGAAGCTGAAGCATTTGTGTTTGTATATATCTTTTGTCGACTGAAAATTGGAATCCAAAAAATAGTTGGTCAATTATGAAAGAGTTCATCATATGAATGTAACTACCCATTAACGAAAATATAATCATCACTCTTTTGTATCATACACGTGCTATCTTTGAAGGGCATATATATTATTTTATAAGGATATACCTGCTTCCGACCAAAGATTATTGCCCAACCTCTACTTTTGCATAATGAAAAACAACGTGCCATTATTTTTGGGGTTCAAATCTATACATACATGAATCAACCATTTCTTCAAAAACCAACTAAAAATAGGGAAGTTTTAATTTAAATATTTTAGAAAGGTTGAATGAAAAAAAGTTGTTTTGCATTGTATGCAAGATTTTGACCAACCCCACAGGCACCGAGATACACTGTATTGTAACAAAATAACTTCCCATTGGTTTGCCTCATGATTAAGAGATTTACTACCCTATTGACTGAAACCAAAATAGTAATTATACCTCAACAACAATATTTCTAGTAATATAAGTTTCTTCCAAAATTAGGTTTTATTTAATTACCTTAGTTTTGGAATCTACTTCATTACAGAACTCCAAAGCAGTTTCTTTATGAGGAATACTGAAACTGGATAAAGTAAAGATACATCACTTTTATAATTGTAAATGCAGTTATAAAATCTCCTCAAGTAATTTTGATACTGTAATAGATTGAAAAAAAATCAGTATCTCCAAATGTAAGGGGTAAAAAGTGAAATTATAAATCTTACCATTTTGACAGCCAATGTGAAATTTCCTTGGGCAAAGTGAACATGTGTGTGATTTATCCATACATCAGGCATCTGTACAAAGACACTCCCGCTTGCAGCTTCTTACACCTGTAATCATGAAAATGTGAGATTAAACTTCAAGGAGTATATTAGA